>JAVIAB010000125.1:5802533-5822533 GCA_032433765.1 Megaustenia siamemsis | reverse complement strand
TGCTAACAATGAAATCAAGTATACGAATTCAAATAGCAAAGCAATCTAGTGATATGTTAACAAAACAGATTCGGGATGCATGAAGCGTGTCAGGATTGTTGGTCAAAATAACTCACAATAGAAGAAAAACTAGTACATTTCAACATAATTTTCATAACACTGTGCAGATTAATGTCTTTTTTGGAGGGTACATATTAAAAGAGAAAATCGTTTTATTAAGATAGAAATGTGGTTTTACAGAAGAATGTTGAGAATACCATGGACAGCTAAGAAGGGTAATGAAAACGTTCTGAAAGAGGTCAAAGCACAAAGAAAGCTAATTTCCAATATTAGGAAGAAACAATCATCATTTTTTGGCCATGTAATGAGAAGGGAAAAGCTGCAATATATTAGGGGCAACTGGGAAAGTTTAAGGATGAAGAGATAGAGGGAAGAAAAGAGAAAAGATACCAGACAGCTTAAGAGAATGGCTTGGCAGAAGGTCAACTACAGAAATGATAAATAACTGCCGAGATCGAAAGTTGATACGCCAGCAGCCATGGTACTTGATGATGATGAGAAATGATGGGGGCCGACAAAATAAACGTCACTCAAATTAAATGTGTTGATCGCATGATGACAGCTAACTTGAGAAACTAAAATAGAGACAATGTTGAGAGATGCCGTCTATTATAGAAGGCTAACATAACAACACCTTTTATGTAACTAGAATGGTCACATTGCACGACAGATACAACTAAGCACAACCCATTCAGGTATCAAGACACATCTATGCACAACCCACTCAGATATCAAGACACATCTATGCAACACCCACCCAGATATCAAGAAACATCTATGCACAACCCACACAGATATCAAGAAACATCTATGCACAACCCACACAGATATCAAGAAATATCTATGCACAACCCACACAGATATCAAGAAACATATGCACAACCCACACAGATATCAAGAAACATATATGCAACACCCACCCAGATATCAAGAAACATCTATGCACAACCCACACAGATATCAAGAAACATCTATGCACAAACCACACAGATATCAAGAAACATATATGCCCAACCCACCCAGATATCAAGAAACATCTGCGCACAACCCACCCAAATATCAAAAAACATCTACGCACAACCCACCCAAATATAAAATAACATCTACGCACAACCCACCCAAATATAAAAAAAACATCTATACACAACTCACCCAAATATAAAAAAACATCTATGCACAACCCACCCAAATATAAAAAAACATCTATGCACAACTCACCCAGCCATGAAGAAACATCTATGCACAACCCACCCAAATATAAAAAAAACATCTATGCACAACCCACCCAAATATCAAAAAACATCTATGCACAACTCACCCAGCCATCAAGAAACATCTATGCACAACCCACACAGCCACCAAGAAACATCTATGCGCAACCCACCCAAATATAAAAAAAACATCTATGCACAACTCACCCAGCCATCAAGAAACATCTATGCACAACCCACCCAGCCATCAAAAAACATCTATGCACAACCCACCCATATATCAAGAAACATCTATGCACAACCCACCCATATATCAAGAAACATCTATGCGCAACCCACCCAAATATCAAGAAACATCTATGCACAACCCACCCAGAAATCAAGAAACATCTATGCACAACCCACCCAGATATCAAGAAACATCTATGCACAACCCACACAGCCATCAAGAAACATCTATGCACAACCCACACAGCCATCAAGAAACATCTATGCACAACCCACACAGCCATCAAGAAACATCTATGCACAACCCACACAGCCATCAAGAAACATCTATGCACAACCCACCCAGCCATCAAGAAAAATCTATGCACAACCCACCCATATATCAAAAAATATATAAGTGCAACCCACGTAGCTATCAACAAACAACTAAGCAAATTCCACACGATATCAACAAATAACTAAAAACAACTAACAAAGTGATCAACAAACAACTGAACACTATCAACACAGGTGTCAACAAAAATTGAAACACTATCAGCACAACTCTCAACAAACAACTAAACACAATCAACCCATCTATCACCAGACACTGCGCAAACAAAACATGTGATGCCAAGCATACGTCTTCGAAATAGATAGAATAGGAAAATACTTATATATATATATATATATATATATATATATATATATATATATATATATATATATGTTAGCGAAGACAAAATATATATTAATAGATCGCAAACTACCTGTCTCGTCTACGCTGAAAAGTAAATACATAATAAAAGAAGAAACAGGAATATATTCGCAGGAAAATTTTGTACATACTTTTCTGCATTTCTTGTATTAATCTTCTCTTGCTACCCAACTCGATTTCAGATGCAATCACCTTATTATACGTTTCGTCTTTTCTTTTCTTTTTTTCTGTACGTCACTATCACAACTGGACATCCACTCTTGGGGCATAATATTTCTTTTTCTATTATCAATAATTACTCCCACCTTAGGTTGGTCTGAAAATAAATGGACTCTTCCTTAGAAGTTCAGTTAAATTTGCATGAAACTGATGCAAAAATTTGCATGGGGCGTCTCTTACGCTTGGGCTGAGCTCCTGAGTTCAAATTCTTATTTGTAAAATTGATACCTCACGATTAGATTCCAGTTTTATGTTGATTCACGGTGTGCTTGGCTGTGCAATTTCAGAACTAGTGTGCTTGGCTGTGCAATTTGGAACTCCAGTTGGGTCTGCTTAAATTCTGGTTCATAGACTGACATTTAAGTGTTTGTTAAAGAAAAGGTCACTCTGTGCATTGTTTTGTTTTCACATATACGAAATATACGAAACTGAACAGGCTATGTCGGTTTGTGTTCTGTGATACGTATCATTAAAGTGATGTTTATTGTTATTGGTTATTGGTTATGGAAGGCCTCGGCATCACTGCAAACGAATTAAAATCCATAATTGCACAACCGCCCGTGCCAGTGGAATAATCCGAATTACTAACACATCTCCCAAACAAAGAAAGGTAACTGTAGTCCCCATCGTAGCAATCTCAGCACACGCCAAAAGACATAAGCCGAAACCGCGCCGAAAGTGAACACAGACAACTGTTCCCTGTCATACGATATCATCATTCATCGTAAACAAGCGGGATATCGAAGCAGGATCAAAACGGATGAGACACACAGCTCACGGTGTGCACAGAGCACTTAACTTAGTAGCTCCTGCAACAAGCCGGACTTGGAAAATGAGGAAACTGCAAGAAGGAACACTTTTCAGACATAGCCTTCAATGGTTCCCGCCGCCTTTCCACCATATACCATGGAAGTTCGCGTCCTCCCGAAAACGATGATCGTCGTAGCACTCGATGATGTTAGGCCATCGCTGATGACTCCAATTCCAAACACATAGACACACAGTGGTGGTAAGTTATCATTTCCAATCCAACAGAAGCCACCTGACCTGTAGTTAGTAAGACCACAGAGAGAATATGATTTTGTGACCTTCACTGATTCACTCTTGGATGTGAATGTGTAGTTTACACAAGAGGAGAAGTTTTCAACTACAGTGATCCCATTTAAGGCAATTCTGTGATAGCAAGGCAAGTCTCCTTTATAGCAGCAGAACTTGGTGTTCTCTGCTCTCTTCTTGTAGCTGCTGCCACACGATTCTGATGTCTCATTAACTTGGACATCATTCAAGAACAATGTCAGATTAACATTCCATAGATCTGGCTCTGCTGATGAAGTGCTTGGTGCAACAGTTGTATCAATCATACAGGAGGCTCCTGGTTTGTGGTCATTAATATCACAGACGGCATATGATGTTGTTATATTCAGTATTTCTTTCTGGGGTGTAAATATGTGGCACACACATGGAGAGTGGTTTGTGGTCACAGTAATCCCATTAAAGGCAATTCTAGGGTAGCATGGCATAGCTGTTTCAGAACAGCACAATCCTATGATGTTTTCTGTGTTCGCTATAAAGCTGCTGCTGCTACACAATCCTGACCAATTATAGGTGTGGACATTATTCACTTGCAATGACAAAACTGCTTTGTTTACATCATAAACCTCTGGAAGCGAATCATTTATGGGACTAATAATACAATTTATTCTTCCATCGGGGATATCTTCCTTGAGTTCCCCCCCCCCCAAAAAAAAAGAGGTCTTTGGTTAAAAAGAACATATGCTTTTGAGTTAAACACAAAATGAGCCCACTTCAAAGATTCAAAATGATCCTTTCCAATGCCATCCGTTTGCACAAGTTTTGTCCTTAGCTACCAAGGTCACATACGAAGCCATCAAATTAAAGACTTTATCTACAGCGAAGGTTAACGAACTGTGAACAAACAACTATGTTCAAACCCTTGAATACATTTTCAAAAATCTGCCACCTCGCTGCAATAACATATATCGTGGTATTCAAAGTAAACATTGCTTAGTCATGGCTCGAATATAAATAAGCTGCCATTTTGGTGCGTCCCATGACGTCATTTCTCAAAAAAATTATGTTTGTTGCGTTGCAAAGTTGAAAAAGAGTTCTTAAATAATATGTAGAGCTAGTCTTAACATATGGATGCGAATCATGGACAGTAGGACAACAGACAAGAAAATCACTGGAGGCTGTAGAAATGTGGTTTTATGGAAGAATGTTGAGAATACCATGGACAGCTAAGAGGAGTAATGAAAACGTTGTGAAAGAGGTCAAAGCAAAAAGAGAGCTAATTTCCAATGTTAGGAACCATCAATCATAATTTTTTTGCCATGTAATGAGAAGGGAAAAGCTGGAATATATTGCAACAACTCGGAAAATTGAGGAACGAAGAGACAGAGGGAAACAAAGAGAAAAGATACCAGACAGCTTAGGAGAATGGCTTGGCAGAAGGTCAACAAAATAAATGATAAATAACTGTCGAGATCGAAAGTTGTAGAGAGATAGCACACCCTAGGCCAGCGGCACAGTACTTGATGATGATGATGGAGATGATCAAAGAACCCCAGATTATTCATTGTTGTACTACTGCTAGTTCTATTCTTCTGTGTTCATTAGAATTCTAACAATTTATATTTAAATAGCATTTATAAATAATAATACACACGGTGTTGGCTTTCTAGTATTTTTTTTTCAATATTTGAGCAAGAATGTCTTCGTTGATAATGCTAAGGTACTTGAAATCTTCAACCTGCTTAAAGCTAGGTACTGTTGGCATGATTGTAAATTAGAGAACGTGGGCGAAGTATGACACAAAACATGGCCAGACACGGCTTAAGAGATCTCGAGCTGTCTTAGCCAATCAGCATCACTTTTACTAGCCGTTTAAATGTTTTGACGCTAGTTACGCCATTTATACTGTAAGAAAGATGGCCGCATACCTACTGATGTGCTTTAAAGAGAAAGAAGAGATTACAGAAGAACTAGGTGGCGCCCAAAACTCCGATTTGTAGACGTGTGTAAACGTGTTTGAAGGTTCTGAACATGAACCCTGCAGCCTGGGAAGAAATAGCTGCAGACCGCAATCTTTGGAAACACTCCTATGCTCCAACTCAAGCAAGAAGCAGACAGATTCATAGAGAAAGTGAATACATGGTAAAAGAAAAAACATTTCATAGGGAAGCTGCAAAATCCATAGTCAACTATGACTGACTGTAGTCAGCTTTGACTGACGGAGGCTACTACAATCAATTATGACTGACGGAGGCTACTACAGTTAACTATGACTGACGGAGATTACTATAGTTAACTATGACTGACGGAGGCTACTACAGTTAACTATGACTGACGGAGATTACTATAGTTAACTATGACTGACGGAGGCTACTACAGTTAACTATGACTGACGGAGGCTACTACAATCAATTATGACTGACGGAGGCTACTACAGTTAACTATGACTGACGGAGATTACTATAGTTAACTATGACTGACGGATGCTACTACAGTCACCTATGACTGGCGGAGATTACTATAGTTAACTATGACTGACGGATGCTACTACAGTTAACTATGACAGACGGAGATTACTATAGTTAACTATGACTGACGGAGGCTACTATAGTTAACTATGACTGACGGAGATTACTATAGTTAACTATGACTGACGGAGGCTACTATAATTAACTATGACTGGCGGAGGTTATTATAGTTAACTATGACTGACGGAGATTACTATAGTTAACTATGACTGACGGAGATTACTATAGTTAACTATGACTGACGGAGGCTACTACAGTTAACTATGACTGACGGAGGCTACTACAGTTAACTATGACTGACGGAGATTACTATAGTTAACTATGACTGACGGAGATTACCATAGTTAACTATGACTGACGGAGGCTACTACAGTTAACTTTGACTGACGGAGGCTACTACAGTTAACTATGACTGGCGGAGATTACTACAGTTAACTATGACTGACGGAGGCTACTACAGTCAACTATGACTGACGGATATTGCTACATTTAACTATCACTGACGGAGACTACTACAGTCAACTATGACTGACGGAGGCTACTACAGTCAACTATGACTGGCGGGGTCTGTTACTACCATTAAAGATATTCTGTTGAAACTATCAGCAACGGTTGACTTACCATTTGTTTTAAAGTGTGTGAGTGTGTCTCTGTCCGTACATTGTGTACTTCATTATGTTTATTTTTAACATTATGTACTTGTTCGTAATTATTGTTGCTTCAGTGTTGTGTGTACACATTGTACACTGCTGTACTCTAACTTGTACTTACTTTGTATACAAAATATATTTAGACTAGTGTTATCATATTTTATTTCTTGAGTTCAAGTTAAATATTTTATTTTCTCATGAAGTATACTATTAATTTAAATTCTCACAGCACAGACAATCACGGGAACACAATGCCGCTAACACTCACTTATCATGCCTTTGCACAAGACAGTCTCAGCACAGTGTGCAATGTCTGTAGCACCGACAGGGATCCCTTCGCTAAGTGTAAAGAGTCCACAAAAATCACATTGGAAATGATTAAGCTTTTGCTCAGAGGCGTCACCCAAAAGTGATCTGGAAATTACAATACAGACGAATTTTAAAAATTAAACTTACCTCCTCTCTTTGCACATTATCTCTCTTTTCTAAAGCACTCAGACATAGGCTACTTCGTGACCATGCTACTTGGTGACCATGCTATTTGGTGACCATGCTACTTCATGACCATGCTACTGGTGACCATGCTACTTGGTGACCATGCTACTTCATGACCATGGTACTTGGTGACCATGCTACTTCATGACCATGGTACTTGGTGACCATGCTATTTGGTGACCACGCTACTTGGTGACCATGCTACTTGGTGACCATGCTATTTGGTGACCATGCTACTTGGTGACCATGCTACTTGGTGACCATGCTATTTGGTGACCATGCTACTTGGTGACCATGCTACTTGGTGACCATGCTACTTGGTGACCATGCTACTTGGTGACCATGCTACTTGGTGACCATGCTATTTGGTGACCATGCTACTGGGTGACCATGCTACTTGGTGACCATGCTATTTGGTGACCATGCTACTTGGTGACTATGCTATTTGGTGATCATGCTACTTGGTGACTATGCTACTTGGTGACCATGCTATTTGGTGACCATGCTCTTTGGTGACCATGCTACTTGGTGACCATGCTATTTGGTGACCATGCTACTTGGTGACCATGCTACTTGGTGACCATGCTATTTGGTGACCATGCTACTTGGTGACCATGAAATTTGGTGACCATGCTACTTGGTGACCATGCTACTTGGTGACCATGCTATTTGGTGACCATGCTATTTGGTGACCATGCTACTTGGTGACCATGCTATTTGGTGGCCATGCTACTTGGGACCATGCTACTTGGTGACCATGCTATTTGGTGACCATGCTACTTGGTGACCATGCAATTTGGTAACCTTGCTACTTGGTGATCATGCTACTTGATGACCATGCTATTTGGTGACCATGCTATTTGGTGACCATGCTACTTGGTGACCATGCTATTTGGTGGCCATGCTACTTGGGACCATGCTACTTGGTGACCATGCTATTTGGTGACCATGCTACTTGGTGACCATGCTACCTGGTGGACATGCTACTTGGTGACCATTCTACTTGGTGACCATGCTATTAATGGCCAAGCAACTTCGTGACCATTCTTCTTGGTTTTCATGGAATCAGTTGCACTCCAGTTAGATAATTACCATACCCCTTCCACCGCCAGCTCCAGCATTTCTCAAAACGTATACAGACTTACTTTTCCTGTCATGTGTTCATTATATATATATATATATATATATATATATATATATATATATATATATATATATATATATATCTGCTTTTCCCCACTGGGTATGTGGGATCGAACCGACCCGTTTTCCATTTTTAGACCCATCAGTCTCGCATTATATACATCTCTGCCCCACACATACTTCACCTCTTCTCTTAAGGAATGAAGAACAAACATGGTGATGTCCTCTTTGTCCACTGTAAGGCAAGACTCAGTTCCAGAGCTGCAAGCAAGTGTATCTGCTTTTTCGTTGTTGTTTACACCGGCATGCCCTGGACAGTAGAGCAAGGTTAACACACTCACTGTAGAGTCATCGAAGAGCTGCATCCACACTTGCCGCAGACACTGTATGTCCAGTCTTCTGTAGCAGATACGGCGAGTCCGTCACCAAGACTGCGTGATCCACATTCTGTGTAACCAACCATGTTATCGCCGCCATTTCTGCTTCTATCTCCATTCCCAATCTGGACATCGTAATTCTACACTTCCAGATTCTCTAGCCACTTCTCTGACATGTTATTATGCCACAAAACCCCGGTGACTGCGCTGGCTGCGGTATACAGAACCGTCCGTGTAGATAATGCATTTACTTTGTTCCTACTTTATATATTGTACTGCAGATATAATCCATACATATATATATACCACGTATATTAGCTTCTCAAACCATCAGATTTGTCATTTTTAGTCTAAAATTAGCTGATCAATCAGCAATCGTATAAAGTAGACTAATAAAGGTTGTCCAACCTAGTTATTAACTATTCAGTCAAAATATCAAGCTGTTAATCAATAAGCTTACATAAAACCTCTCATTATACCAAACTTTTAAATCAAACAGGTTATCAACCCACCAAACTGTCAAAACCATCAGCATATCAGCCTTCCAATTTGTTGAAGCATTATGAGTATAGTCTATAGTTTAATTTAGTTCAGTCGACAAGTCATCCCTACTTTACATCGAACAAGTTCATATGTGCTCAGATCTCCTCCCAAGTATATCCCTCAAAGTGAAGTGACTAACGACACCAGTTTTGTGTCTGTTGACATATTGTTATTGGATTAGTGCGCAGCGCTCGCGTCTGGTATCTTTCACCTTGACTGATAGTCTGTTCATCGTTGCGGATTCAGGGTCATTTTGTAGTCTTTTTTTTTGTCCAGCGTGAGGGCATTCAGATTGAAGAGGGTTATTGACTATCAATGTGCCATCATGTCAAAATAATCAACGTGCAGCCTATAGTTATAGTTATTCAAAGGACCCGGTATCACTGCAAATGAATGACAATCCATAATTGCTCAAACGCCCGTGCCAGTGGAATCATCCGAATTAACGTCTCATTGAATGTCTAAACAAAGAAAGGCAGCTGCAGTTGTCATCATAGCAGCTATGGCACACGCCAAAAGACATAAGGCCAAGCAACACCGAAAGTGAACTCAGTTGAACTGTCCTCCGTAGTACGATATCATCATTCGTCGTAAGCAATCTGAATATATAAACACGATCCGACTGAAACACACAGCTCACAGTGTGCACAGAGCACTCAACTCAGTAGCTCCAGAAGCAAGCTGGACTTGGAATATGAGGAAACTGCAACAATGGACACTCTTTAGACAGTCTCTCAACGGTTCCTGCCGTATATCGGCAATATTGACCGAAACGTATAACCTATCGACCTACTAACCTGCCAAAGTAACTAGCTTTGTACTAACATAGAACTAACACAATATGTATCATCTTGTTTAACTCCTTCCCACAGGATAATGAGCGGTGTCGAGAACTTCCGGGGGTTTTTCGTGGAGCTCTCTAAGATAGTGACTGGAACGGAAATATACAAGGAGGTAAATGTTACTGTTCGTTTTTGTTACTGCAATAGTTTCGGAAGTCATTGTTCTTGTAATGATGTTTTGGTGCTGTTGCTATTGCCTCTGTTATTATTGCTGTTGCAATAGTTGAGGATTATGAAGGGGTCTTTGTTCTTGTAATAATTTTTGTTGGCGTTGTTATTGTCGCTGTTGCTATTGTTGCTGTTGTTATTGCCCTCTAACATCCACCAACATCCAGTAACATCCACTAACACCCACTAACACAAACTAGCATTCACTAACACCCTCTAACACAAACTAACATTCACTAACATCCACTAACACCCACTAACACAAACTAGCATTCACTAACACCCTCTAACACAAACTAACATCCACTAACAACCACTAGCAACCACTAACATCCACTAACATCCACTAACATCCACTAACAACCACTAACATCCACTAACAACCACTAACATCCACTAACAACCACTAACATCCACTAACAACCACTAACAACCACTAACATCCACTAACAACCACTAACATCCACTAACATCCACTAACATCCACTAACAACCACTAACATCCACTAACAAACACTAACATCCACTAACAACCACTAACATCCACTAACAACCACTAACATCCACTAACATCCACTAACATCCACTAACAACCACTAACATCCACTAACAACCACTAACAACCACTAACATCCACTAACATCCACTAACATCCACTAACAACCACTAACATCCACTAACATCCACTAGCATCCACTAACATACACTAACATCCACTAACATCCACTAACATCCACTAACATCCACTAACACAAACTGACATCCACTAACATCCACTAACATCCACTAACACAAACTAACATCCACTAACATCCACTAACATCCACTAACACATACTAACATCCACTAACAACCACTAACATCCACTAACAACCACTAACATCCACTAACAACCACTAACATCCACTAACAACCACTAACATCCAATAACATCCACTAACATCCACTAACAACCACTAACATCCACTAACATCCACTAACATCCACTAACATCCACTAACATCAGCTAACATCCACTAACATCCACTAACATCCACTAACAACCACTAACATCCACTAACAACCACTAACATCCACTAACATCCACTAACAACCACTAACATCCACTAACAAACACTAACAACCACTAACAACCACTAACATCCACTAACAACCACTAACATCCACTAACAACCACTAACATCCACTAACATCCACTAACAACCACTAACATCCACTAACAACCACTAACAACCACTAACATCCACTAACATCCACTAACATCCACTAACATCCATTAAAAAACCACTAACATCCACTAACAACCACTAACATCCACTAACATCCACTAACATCCACTAACATCCACTAACAACAACTAACATCCACTAACAACCACTAACATCCACTAACATCCACTAACATCCACTAACAACCACTAACATCCACTAACATCCACTAACAACCACTAACATCCACGAACAACCACTAACATCCACTAACAGCCACTAACATCCACTAACATCCACTAACAACCACTAACATCCACTAACAACCACTAACACCCACTAACATCCACTAACAACCACTAACATCCACTAACAACCACTAACAACCACTAACAACCACTAACATCCACTAACAACCACTAACAACCACTAACATCCACTAACATCCACTAACAACCACTAACATCCACTAACAACCACTAACATCCACTAACATCCACTAATATCCACTAACATCCACTAACAACCACTAACATCCACTAACAACCACTAACACCCACTAACATCCACTAACGACCACTAACATCCACTAACAACCACTAACAACCACTAACAACCACTAACATCCACTAACAACCACTAACATCCACTAACAACCACTAACATCCACTAACATCCAAAACATCCACTAACATCCACTAACAACCACTAACAACCACTAACATCCACTAACATCCACTAACAACCACTAACATCCACTAACAACCACTAACATCCACTAACAACCACTAACAACCACTAACATCCACTAACAACCACTAACATCCACTAACAACCACTAACATCCACTAACACATACTAACTTCCACTAACATCCACTAACATCCACTAACATCCACTAACAACCACTAACATCCACTAACATCCACTAACAATCACTAACATCCACTAACAACCACTAACATCCACTAACATACACTAACATCCACTAACATCCACTAACATCCACTAACATCCACTAACACAAACTAACATCCACTAACATCCACTAACATCCACTAACACAAACTAACATCCACTAACATCCACTAACATCCACTAACACATACTAACATCCACTAACATCCACTAACATCCACTAACATCCACTAACAACCACTAACATCCACTAACACCCACTAACACAAACTAGCATTCTCTAACATTTACTAACATCCACTAACATAAACTAACACCCACTAACACAAACTAACATCCACTAACATCCACTAACATCCACTAACATCCACTAACACAAACTAACATCCACTAACATCCACTAACATCCACTAACATCCACTAACACAAACTAACATCCACTAACATCCACTAACATCCACTAACACAAACTAACATCCACTAACATCCACTAACATCCACTAACAACCACTAACATCCACTAACATCCACTAACATCCATTAACATCCACTAACATCCACTAACATCCATTAACATCCACTAACATCCACTAACACCAACTAACATCCATTAACATCCACTAACATCTACTAACATCCATTAACATCAACTAACATGCACTAACATCCACTAACACCCACTAATATCCACTAACACCCACTAACAGCCACTAACACCCACTAACATCCACTAACACAAACTAGCAATCACTAACACCCACTAACATTCACTAATACCCACTAACACAAACTAGCATTCACTAACACACACTAACATCCACTAACATTCATTAACATCAACTAACACCCACTAACACAAACTAACATCCACTAACACAAACTAGCATTCACTAACACCCACTAACATTTACTAACATCCACTAACATTCACTAACATCCACTAACATTCACTAACATCCACTAACACCCACTAAAAGCCAATAACACCAACTAACATCCACTAACATTCACTAACATCCACTAACACCCACTAACATCCACTAACACCCACTAACAGCCACTAACACCCACTAACATCCACTAACACAAACTAGCAATCACTAACAACCAATAACACCAACTAATACCCAATAACACCAACTAGCATTCACTAACACACACTAACAACCACTAACATTCACTAACATTCACTAATATCCACTATCAATCACTAACATTCACTAACAACCACTAACACCCAATAACACACAATAACACCAACTAACATCCACTAACATTCACTAACATCCACTAACTACCACTAACACCCAATAACACCAACTAACATCCACTAACGTTCACTAACATCCACTAACACCCACTAACATCCACTAACACAAACTAACATCCACTAACATTCACTAACATCCATTAACACCCACTAACACCCAATAACACCAACTAACATCCACTAACATTCACTAATATTCACTAACACCCACTACCATCCACTAACACAAACTAACATCCACTAACATTCACTAACATTCACTAACACCCACTAACACAAACTAGCATTCACTAACATCCACTAATATCCACTAACAACCACTAACATCCACTAACAACCATTAACAACCACTAACATCCACTAACATCCACTAACATCCACTAACATCCACTAACAACCACTAACATCCACTAACAACCACTAACATCCACTAACAACCACTAACATCCACTAACAACCACTAAAAACCACTAACAACCACTAACATCCACTAACAACCACTAACATCCACTAACAACCACTAACATCCACTAACATCCACTAACATCCACTAACATCCACTAACAACCACTAGCAACCACTAACATCCACTAACATCCACTAACATCCACTAACAACGACTAACATCCACTAACAACCACTAACATCCACTAACAACCACTAACATCCACTAACAACCACTAACATCCACTAACAACCACTAACAACCACTAACATCCACTAACAACCACTAACATCCACTAACATCCACTAACAACCACTAACATCCACTAACAACCACTAACATCCACTACCAACCACTAACAACCACTAACATCCACTAACATCCACTAACATCCACTAACATCCACTAACAACCACTAACATCCACTAACAACCACTAACAACCACTAACATCCACTAACATCCACTAACATCCACTAACAACCACTAACATCCACTAACAACCACTAACATCCACTAACATCCACTAACATCCACTAACATCCACTAACACAAACTAACATCCACTAACATCCACTAACATCCACTAACATCCACTAACACAAACTAACATCCACTAACATCCACTAACATCCACTAACACATACTAACATCCACTAACATCCACTAACATCCACTAACATCCACTAACATCCACTAACAACCACTAACAGCCACTAACACCCACTAACACAAACTAGCATTCACTAACATTCACTAACATCCACTAACATAAACTAACACCCACTAACAAAAACTAACATCCACTAACATCCACTAACATCCACTAACATCCACTAACACAAACTAACATCCACTAACATCCACTAACATCCACTAACACAAACTAACATCCACTAACATCCACTAACATCCACTAACATCCACTAACACAAACTAACATCCACTAACATCCACTAACAACCACTAACATCCACTAACATCCATTAACATCCACTAACATCCACTAACACCAACTAACATCCATTAACATCCACTAACATCCACGAACATCCATTAACATCCACTAACATCCACTAACATCCACTAACACCCACTAACATCCACTAACACCCACTAACAGCCACTAACACCCACTAACATCCACTAACACAAACTAGCAATCACTAACACCCACTAACATTCACTAATACCCACTAACACAAACTAGCATTCACTAACACACACTAACATCCACTAACATTCACTAACATCCACTAACACCCACTAACACAAACTAACATCCACTAACACAAACTAGCATTCACTAACACCCACTAACATTCACTAACATCCACTAACATTCATTAACATCCACTAACATTCACTAACATCCACTAACACCCACTAAAACCCAATAACACCAACTAACATCCACTAACATTCAATAACATCCACTAACACAAACTAACATCCACTAACATTCACTAACATCCACTAACACCCACTAACATCCACTAACACAAACTATCATCCACTAAAATTCACTAACATTCACTAACATCCATTAACACAAACAAGCATTCACTAACATCCACTAACATCCACTAACAACCAATAACACCCACTAATACCCAATAACACCAACTAACATCCACTAACATTCACTAACAACCACTAACATTCACTAACATTCACTAATATCCACTAACATTCACTAACATTCACTAACAACCACTAACATCCACTAACACCCACTAACATCCACTAACACAAACTAACATCTACTAACATTCACTAACATCCATTAACACCCACTAAAACCCAATAACACCAACTAACATCCACTAACATTCACTAATATTCACTAACACCCACTACCATCCACTAACAAAAACTAACATCCACTAACATTCACTAACATTCACTAACACCCACTAACACAAACTAGCATTCACTAACATCCACTAACATCCACTAACAACCACTAACACACAATAAACCTACAAACATCCACTAACATTCACTAACAACCACTAACACCCACTAACATTCACTAACATTCACTAACATCCACTAACATTCACTAACATTCACTAACAACCACTAACACCCACTAACACCCACTAACACCAACTAACATCCACTAACATTCACTAACATCCACTAACAATCACTAACAACCACTAACACCCACTAACACCAACTAACACCCAATACCATCCACTAACATCCACTAACAGCCACTACCATCCACTAACATCCACTGACACCCACTACTGTACAATGACATCCACTAACACCGACTACCATCGACTAACATTCACTAATATCCACTAACATTCACTAACATTCACCAACAACCACTAACACCCACTAACACACAATAACACCAACTAACATCCACTAACATTCACTAACATCCACTAACTACCACTAACACCCAATAACACCAACTAACATCCACTAACATTCACTAACATCCACTAACACCCACTAACATCCACTAACACAAACTAACATCCACTAACATTCACTAACATCCATTAACACCCACTAACACCCAATAACACCAACTAACATCCACTAACAACCACAAACAACCACTAACACCAACTAACACCAACTAACATCCACTAACAACCACTAACACCCACTAACACCAACTAACACCCACTAACATCCACTAACACCCACTAACATCCACTAACATTCACTAACATCCACTAACACCAACTAACACCCACTAACATCCACAAACACCCACTAACACCAACTAACATCCACTATAATTCACTAACATCCACTAACAACCACTAACAACCACTAACACCAACTAACACCAACTAACATCCACTAACAACCACTAACACCCACTAACACCATCTAACACCCACTAACATCCACTAACACCCACTAACACAAACTAGGATTCACTAACAACCACTAACAACCACTAACACCCAATAACACCCACTAACATTCACTAACATCCACTAACACCCACTAACATCCACTAACACCCACTAAAATCTACTAACATCCACTAACATTCACTAACATCCACTAAAACCCACTAACATCCACTAACATTCACTAACAACCACTAACATTCACTAACATTCACTAATATCCACTAACATTCACTAACATTCACTAACAACCACTAACACCCAATAACACACAATAACACCAACTAACATCCACTAACATTCACTAACATCCACTAATTACCACTAACACCCAATTACACCAACTAACATCCACTAACATTCACTAACATCCACTAACACCCACTAACATCCACTAACACAAACTAACATCCACTAACATTCACTAACATCCATTAACACCCACTAACACCCAATAACACCAACTAACATCCACTAACATTCGCTAATATTCACTAACACCCACTACCATCCACTAACACAAACTAACATCCACTAACATTCACTAACATTCACTAACACCCACTAACACAAACTAGCATTCACTAACATCCACTAACATCCACTAACAACCACTCACACACAATAAACCTACAAACATCCACTAACATTCACTAACAACCACTAACACCCACTAACATTCACTAACATTCACTAACATCCACTAAGATTCACTAACATTCACTAACAACCACTAACACCCACTAACACCCACTAACACCAACTAACATCCACTAACATTCACTAACATCCGCTAACAATCACTAACAACCACTAACACCAACTAACACCCAATACCATCCACTAACATCCACTAACAGCCACTAACATCCACTGACACCCACTACTATACAATGACATCCACTAACACCGACTACCATCCACTAACATTCACTAATATCCACTAACATTCACTAACATTCACTAACAACCACTAACACCCACTAACACACAATAACACCAACTAACATCCACTAACATTCACTAACATCCACTAACTACCACTAACACCCAATAACACCAACTAACATCCACTAACATTCACTAACATCCACTAACACCCACTAACATCCACTAACACAAACTAACATCCACTAACATTCACTAACATCCATTAACACCCACTAACACCCAATAACACCAACTAACATCCACTAACAACCACTAACAACCACTAACACCCACTAACACCAACTAACGCCCACTAACACCCACTAACACCCACTAACATCCACTAACATTCACTAACATCCACTAACACCAACTAACACCCACTAAGATCCACTAACACCCACTAACACCAACTAACATCCACTAACATTCACTAACATCCACTAACAACCACTAACAACCACTAACACCAACTAACACCAACTAACATCCACTAACAACCACTAACACCCACTAACACCAACTAACACCCACTAACATCCACTAACACCCACTAACACAAACTAGGATTCACTAACAACCACTAACACCCACTAACACCCAATAACACCAACTAACATCCACTAACATTCACTAACATCCACTAACACCCACTAAAATCTACTAACATCCACTAACATCCACTAACATTCACTAACATCCACTAAAACCCACTAACATCCACTAACACCCACTAAAATATACTAACATCCACTAGCATCCACTAACATTCACTAACATCCACTAAAACCCACTAACATCCACTAACATCCACTAAAATATACTAACATCCACTAGCATCCACTAACATTCACTAACATCCACTAAAACCCACTAACATCCACTAACATCCACTAACACTTACTAAAATCTACTAACATCCACTAACATTCACTAACACCCATTAAAACCCACTAACATCCACTAACATCCACTAACATTCACTAACATCCACTAAAACCCACTAACATCCACTAACATCCACTAACACCCACTAAAATCTACTACCATCCACTAACATTCACTAACATCCACTAAAACCCACTAACATCCACTAACATTCACTAACATCTACTAACATCCACTAACACCCACTAAAATCTACTAACATTCACTAACATCCACTAAAGCCCACTAGCATCCACTAACATCCACTAACCCACTAACATCCAACAACACCCACTAACACCCACTAACAGCCACTAACATACACTAACACCCATAAACACCCACTAAAACCCACTACCATCCACTTACATCCACTAACCCGCACTAACATCCATTAACACCCACTAACACCCACTACTATCCACTAACATCCACTAACACTCACTACCATCCACTAAAATCCACTTACACCCACTAACACCCACTAACATTCACTAACACCAATTAACATCCGCTAACACCCACTAACATCCACTAACACCCACTAACATCCACTAACACCCACTAACGCCCATTAACACCCACTAACACCCAGTTCCATCCACTGACATCAACATACACCAACTAATATCCACTAACATCTATTAACAGCCATTAACACCCAATACCATCCACTAACATCCACTAACAGCCACTACCATCCACTAACATCCACTGACACCCACTACTATACACTTACATCCACTAACACCGACTACCATCAACTAACACACACTAACACGCACTAACACCCACTAACAGCTACAATGTCCTACCACCCCTGCACAAGGAAAGTGAAAAGTCCATAAATTCAAAACGGAAGCTGTGTTGAGAAGGGTGCCAGAAGATGGTAGAATACATCTTCATACCCACAGAATAATGGACTGGTCGGCGTACAGGCTGATATTATAGTCAAATTATAGTTGTATACAACTGTTATAGACAAATTGTAGTTGTTTATAAGTGTTATAGACAAATTGTAGTTGTATACAACTGTTATAGACAAATCGTAGTTGTATACAACTGTTATATATAAATTGTAGTTGTATGTAAGTGTTATAGACAAATTGTAGTTGTATACAGCTGTTATAATCAAATTGTATTTGTATACAACTGTTATAGACAAATTGTAGTTGTATACAACTGTTATAGACAAATTGTAGTTGTATGTAAGTGTTAT
>JAVIAB010000125.1:5777533-5797533 GCA_032433765.1 Megaustenia siamemsis | reverse complement strand
CTCTTTAACTCTTTCTCTTTCCTATGTTTGCACTCAACGATTACTTCTTGTCATCGTCCTCTCTCCCACCCTTAAGAGAAAAGCGTTAAGTGATCGTAGATGCGCTGTGTTGGGATTGAGAGCAGGCGGCGACATATGCGCCGTCTGGCTTCACAAATCCAACTTCAACATGGCCATTTTTGTGCGCACGGGCCGCCTTCTCTCACCATATCTACTCACACCAATCCTGGTCGAAGCAGTCAGCTATGAGTCGCCAAATGCTTTTAGCCCTGACGTAGGCAGATGATTTCGCCCACAGAAGTGGATGGTTATGGTTAGTCGAAGACCCCGGTATCACTGCAAACGAATTAAAATCCATAATTGCTCAACCACCCGTGCCAGTGGAATCATCCGAATTAAGATTCTTCTCATTGAAGGACCCAAACAAAGAAAGGCATCTGCAGTCCCCATCATAGCAGCCACAGCACACGCTAAAAGACATAAGGCGTAGCCGCACCAAAAGTGAACGCAGCTGAACTGTCCTTCGTCATACGATATCGTCATTCATCGTAAGCAATCGGATACAGAAACACGATCCGGATAAAAAAACACAACTCACAGTGTGCACAGAGCACTAAACTCAGTAGCTTCGGCAGCAAGCTGGACTTGCAATTTGGGGAAACATGAACCAGGAACACTTTTCAGACTGAGCCTCAACTGTTCCTACCGCCTATCCGCCATATTGACCGGAAGTCCCAGAACTAGATATTTATATCCACGTATATTCGTACATTTTGTGCATTTTTTTTAAAATAATGTCTAATTTGTTCCATAGTTTTTGACTTTTAACCTTGTCTCTTAAAGTGACGTCCATCTTGCATACATTTCAATTCAGTCGTAATCAGAACATATCTCTTTAAGAAGGTAACACGGTAACTTGTGCAATAGACTTATATCAGTCGAACTGAGAGGGACATTAACATTATTATACTCTGAATCTACCAATATTTTTCACTGCATCATTAATTAAAGTGCACATATTCTCAACAGATATACTTAAAGACTGTTTACATATATTACTAAAGTTCTATAGATCATTACTAAAATTCCACAAGTAATTACTGATGTTTTGTGGCTGTTGTTTAAAGATGAACAGATCATTATTAACGTTTTAAAGGTTTTTACTGAGATTCAGTAACGTGTAAAAGTCATGACTATATAAATGATGAAAGAGAAACATAATATCAACGTATAGTTGGAAGGCAGACAGCTATAATAAGTTGAGGAATTTTAATATCTAGGAAGTCTAGTGAAAATGACAATACACAAGCACCAGAAATAGACTCAAGAGGCAACAAAGATTGTGAAATCATCGGAGAGTCATCACCACTATTGTCTAAGAGGGAAATAACTCTAGAGGCAAAACGGGCACGCTAAGATAGAATCTTTATTCTAACTTTAGTGCTACCACTGCCAGAACTTAACCATAGATGCAAGAGGAATAACAAGATCATCATCATCATCAAGTACCGGGCCTAGTGGCGTAGGTGATCATGTCTCTCCACAACTTTCGATCTCGGCAGCTATTTATCATTTATATTGTTGACCTTCTGCCAAGCCATTCTCTTAAGCTGTCTGTTATTTTTTTCTTTTTGCTTCCCTCTATCTCTTCGTCCCTCAATTTTCCCAGTTGTTACAATATACTCCAGTTGTTCTCTTCTCATTACATGGCCAAAAAATGATGATTGGCTCTTCCTAACATTGGAAATTAGTTCTCTGACCTCTCTCATAGCCTCTTTATTACTTTTCTTAGCTGTCCATGGTATTCTCAACATTCTTCTGTAAAACCACATTTCTACAGACTCCAGTGATTTTCTTGTCTGTTGTCCTATTGTTCATGACTCGCATACATATGTTAAGACTGGCTCTACATAACATTTAAGAACTCTTTTTCTTGTTTCTATTGTCAAAAATGGATTACAAAGTATTTTCCTCATTTTTTGGAAAGCTGCTTTTGCCTGAGCCATTCTGAATCTCACCTCTTTTGTACATCTTCCTCTGAGGTTAACAAAGTTCCCAGATATTTAAATTCATTTACCTGTTTTAATATTGTTCCACTTGTCTTTATTTTGCACTGAGGTGATGTCTTTTTCTTTGTTGTTTCAATCACTTTTGTCTTTTTGCTAATTTTTTGCTTTCTTTCACTATAATGTCCAACATTTCTTGTAACTCATTTTCACTCTTAGCGATTAATAACAAGATAAAAGATAATAAACACTCATCATCATCAAGTACCCAGACTGCTGGGGTAGGTCAACATGTCTCTCCACAACTTTCGATCACGACAGTTATTTCTCATTTTTGTTGACCTTCTTTCTGCCAAGCCATTCTCTTACACTGTCTGGTATCATGTATCTTTGCTTCCCTCTATCTCTTCGTCCCTCAATTTTCCCAGTTGTTGCAATATATTCCAGCTGTTCCATTCTCATTAAATTGCTAAAAAAATTATGATTGTTTCTTTCTAATATTAGATATTAGTTTTCCGTTTGCTTTTTCCTTTTTTTTTTTGCCTCCTTCAGGACATTTTCATTACTCTTTTTAGCTGTCCAAGGTATTCTCAACATTCTTCTGTAAAACCACACTTCTACAGCCTCCAGTGACTTTCTTGTCTTTTGTCCTATTGTCTATGATTTACATCCATATATTAACACTTTCTCTACATAACATTTAAGAACTTATTTTTCTTGTTTCAATTGTCAAAAATGGATTGCATAGTATCTTCCTCATTTTTTGGAAATCTACTTTTGCCTGAGTCATTTTGCATCTCACCTCTGTTGTACATCTTCCGTCTGAGGTTAACAAAGTTCTCAAATATTTAAATTCATTTACCTGTTTTAATTTTCCTGTTTCAAACATATACTGTATAGTAATAATAGTATAGAACTAGCATAAATCACTATTGTCTAATGTACTTGCTGCACACAGCAAGCGTGTCAACAAGTTGATATAGTTGGCCGTCACAAAAGGAGTTATGTTTCCAGCGACATCTGGCGAACTATCGAGTTTCCATTATAATTGAAGTTTTCTTCACACGAAGCACAATGGGAACTAACTCTCACCACGTATGGTTCAGATAATAAAAAAGCGGGGAAATGAATGACTTGTTTAGCTTAATGTAAGAAAATAATGAACAGACTCTACACATTAAACACAAAAATAAAAGTCAGAAAACACAACGGCACAGCTTTAGTGGAATTAAGATTTTTGTGTTTAATTATTATAGTTTGTTTGCTAGACCCGATGAAGGCTTTCGCCGAAACGTTGTAGTTTGTCTTGTCTTTCTGTTAGTCTAGCTATTCAATTGTCTTCCTCTTCTACCTTTCAGATGTGGAGCATACGTCCTCAACAAACACTTTCCAAGACATTCCATGTCTTCCTCATCATCTTCATCTCTTCTTCTATCTGCCTTCTCCAAGAATATCTTGGTCTTCCTCTTTGCCTTTTTCCTTGGGGGTTCCAAAAAAGGCCTGTTGTTTAATACTCTCAGTTGGCTTCCGCAGTGGGTGTTCTATCCAGCGCCATCATCTTCGCTGTATCTCTTTATCTACAGGTATTTTGACTGGTATAGTTCCTTAATTTTATGAAAGTTATTCTGTCCTACGATTTCCTTCCTATTGTCCTGCGTAAGCATCTATTAATGAAGGTATGTATCTTCATGGTTGTCATTTTTGTTGTTTTCCATGTTTCACAGCCATATAAGAATACTGACGAAACATTAGAGTTAACAATTTTAATTTCTCTATTTAACCTAATTAGGTAAAATAGCTGCTAAATTCATTGTACATTCATCTTATGTTTTCTACAGCTAAACTCTCGACCCCGCATAGTTATTTATGTTTGGTATCTGTGCTTATCTCTTTCTACATACTTTCGTTACTTATCCTTGTCATCTCACACCGTCACTAGTCTCTCACTTCTATTAGAGCTGTGGCGTGTTATCGTACTTGGATTGTTGTGTTTCATGTCTATAGTTTCTTTGCTATACTTCATCAAGGGTTTTGCCGAAACATTGTAGTTTAACTTTTTTTTTTCTTTAGTCTGCTCAATATCACTTCTTTTTTTTGGGTTGGGATTTTTATTTATGATTGTTGTTTATTATTATTTACCGACGGTAAAAATATGAGTACCTTCGAAGTCGGAGTTATCTGCCTGTGCGGCGAGAGACCCCTGTGCACACGGCTGCCAGGGAAAAATGGATTAACACACACAATTCAGTTCCTAGTCTCTAGGGACTTCGTCAGAGGTAAAAGCTGGCGAACGATTAAAAAAAAAATGTTTGTACAAAAGTAATGAACATTTCTTTACATTCATGCAGAAGACTTTATTGAAAATTGAAAGTGTCAGTCTAAGTATAACACCAGAATAACTTGCACTTGTCGCTCACCAAAATAAATATCTAAAATAGCAAAAAACAATAAGTATAACCGTAAATGCAAATTGCGCAAATTGAAATAATCTGATTCTGATACCACTCTTCCTTTACTTCCTCATTTGCCCTCAGCGTCGAGGTGAGATATACTTTGTGGTCCTTAGATCTTCTGTTTGCCTCTTCTTCTACCTTTCAGCTCCCTGTGGAGCATAGGTCTTCAACAAACACTTTTCAAGCTGTTCTGTTTCTTGGCATTCTTTTAAGATCATTCCATGGCTTCCCCATCATTTTCATCTCTACTTCCATCTGTCCTCTCCAAGAATTCCTTGGTAATTCTGGAGGATTTCCTGGTAGACAAAAGGTGAGTCGGCAACCCGAACTTTCTTACGGCTTTCTTCGGATTGCGCCATACATCTCTTAGACAGAGAGCCTTTATCTTTCCTGGATGACTGATTTACCTGTATTCTTATCTTTGACTTTCCATGTATGTACAGTTTTTTCGGCTTAATTTTTTTACAGTACCGATTTGCCAGTCCCATGCCCAACCCTCCTTAGTCGCCTCTTACGAACATGCCTGGTAGGCCGCTTTAGGGCAGGTATTAGTCCTATGTTTTTTCTCAGTTGTTCATTTCAAATCTTATCTCTCAGACTGTTTCCTGTCATTCGTCTAGTACATTTTACCTCGGTAGTGGTTATTTTTCTTGTTGGTCTTGTATCTAGGGCCCATGTCTGGCATTGGTAGCATCGCGTTGGAAAGAAGATTACATTGTAGTGTGCCCGTTTTGCCTCTAGAGTTATTTCTTTGTTGGACAATAATAGCGATAGCCGTCCAATGATTTTACAAGCTTAGTTACATCCTAAGTATATTTCTGCTGTTTATGAATTGTCGTTTGTAACTAGACTTCCTAGGTATTGAAATTCCTCTACTTGATTTAGTTGAACTCGAAAGCCGTCGATCAGGATCGAACCAGACCTCCTGTCCTTTGTAGTCCAGTTACTAACACCTGAGCTATCATATATTTTATTATTGCTGTTTGCTCCCAGTACAAAGGAGATGAAAGGTGGTAACATTAAAGATCTCGGCTTGCATCTAGGAGTGTCGATCCCAAAACACAGTAAAGTATATGCATTACAAATTTGTCGCCAAAACCAACGGCTAATCATAAATACACGAGTTGCTGAGTTAAGATTGCAGTAATTCGAGTTTTCAATTATCTATTTGTAAAAATGTATCTAGAGACCGTTTAAATCCTACAGATTCAATGGAACGTGTTCTGGAGCGTTCTAGATAAACGGGTACTGATTGTTATTATTGCTGTTATTATTAGTGTTATTATTACTGTTGTTCTTATTGTTATTATTATTGTTATTATTATTATTATTGTTATTATTACTGTTGTTATTACTGTTGTTATTACTGTTATTATTACTGTTGTTATTACTGTTGTTATTACTGTTGTTATTACTGTTATTATTACTGTTATTATTACTGTTGTTATTACTGTTCTTATTACTGTTGTTATTACTGTTGTTATTACTGTTATTATTACTGTTGTTATTACTGTTGTTATTACTGTTGTTATTACTGTTATTATTACTGTTGTTATTACTGTTGTTATTACTGTTGTTATTACTGTTGTTATTACTGTTATTATTACTGTTGTTATTACTGTTGTTATTACTGTTGTTATTACTGTTGTTATTACTGTTGTTATTACTGTTGTTATTACTGTTATTATTACTGTTGTTATTACTGTTGTTATTACTGTTGTTATTACTGTTGTTATTATTATTGTTATTACTATGTTTTAAAGTTAAGGTTATCCAACTAAATACAGTGTCGTAGACGAGTGAACTATTAAACTTCGTACCAGCCGCCTCAGGATAAAGTGACTTCATGTTCTTCCTTGCATTTATTACTGTCTCCACGTCAACAAATCCGTCCCTTTTGTATTTGTTTATTTTGTTGATCAAGACAAGACAAAGTAAACTGGCTCTCTGTGGTAGCCAACCTTCGATGTGGTGACGGCACCCAATGATGATAATGATGAATGGTGATATTTTGTTGTTCTAGGTCGATATGACTGGAGAACGTTAAGCTTGTGTTTGTGAATAATGTCGAAGAAAATCACAAAAATAACAGCCACAGATTTGTTTGAAAGATGCATGTCATAATAAAAGCAGATAAGGAAGAAAACCACACGAAAATGTAACAAAATAAAATAGATGCCAAATAACCTTTCAAAATGATAACAAAATTAAGAGCATGGAAGGCTGTAAGCTATAAAGAGCAACATAACTCGGGTAAGTCAACAATGTCTGATGTTGGTAATTTGTCTCTTCTTGAGAATACAAATAGCACAAATTATCACCTTGGCTGATAATTGTTTCTATAACAGAAGCTCCAGAACGATGTTTTTCCCTCAAACCCGGCCAGACAGTAACACAACATAATAATAAATGTTGCTGACCTCATTTGCTTTGATCCACATCAAGTGCCGTGCAATAGCGTTTCTAGCTCTCACGAAATAGGTTCGCACAGAAATTGGCCATTACTCTTTGTCAAACATGGCCACGTGCATTGATCCAGGCGTTTCAACACACGCCCATCCAAAAAATGCTCTCAGTGATAACAAAGAGGGGAACAGGAAATCATAAGAACGTTATTGCATATATGGAGATATTAAAACGCGTGAGAGAAAAAATAAGTAACAGGTTTGAAAGAAATAGCAACAGCTTTAAAAGAAATATGCCTCAAATTCAAAAGAAAAAGCAGCAGATATAGAAGAAATCAATGACGGTGGTAAAAAAGACTTGTAACGATTTGGAAATAAAAAATATTTGAAATTGTTGAAAAAAGAATAAGTGTTAAAGATTTAGAAGAAATAATTAAACGGATGCTGTATATGACGTGAAATAACACGTGGGTTGAGAAGGGTCAAGGACTTTTCCTCCTTTAGCAACATACTGTCAGACTGGACTCATCACATCTATATCACGTGGGTTGAGAAGGGTCAAGGACTTTTCCTCCTTTAGCAACATACTGTCAGACTGGACTCATCACATCTATATCACGTGGGTTGAGAAGGGTCAAGGACTTTTCCTCCTTTAGCAACATACAGTCAGACTGGACTCATCACATCTATAACACGTGGGTTGAGAAGGGTCAAGGACTTTTCCTCCTTTAGCAACATACAGTCAGACTGGACTCATCACATCTATATCACGTGGGTTTAGAAGGGTCAAGGACTTTTCCTCCTTTAGCAACATACTGTCAGACTGGACTCATCACATCTATATCACGTAACGCAGACTTAAGTGCCGACGATAAGAAACAATAGTAGTCAGTAAGAGATCTAGGACAAGTGTGTAGTAGATTTAAGAGACATATGTTAGTAGTCTCCGTCAGTCATAGTTGACAATGGATTTTGAAGCGCCCCTAGAAATGCTATATTGCATTTTCTTTCGCTATGTATTCTCCACCACAGAAATAAAAAGCAGAATAGCTCAGGCTAAAATAGCATTTCAGAAAATGAAAAATATCTTATGCAACAAATCTATGTCAATAAAAATGAGAAAGAGAGTTCATCGATGCTATATAGAACCAATTCTGACCTATGGAAGCGAATCATGGACAGTAGACTGAAAAGACGATTAGAGGCGACAGAGATGGGCTTTCTCAGAAGAATGTTGAAAGTTCCCTGGACAGCTAAAAAGACCAATGAGGAAGTTCTAAAAGAGGCCAACACAAAAAAAGGAGCTCTTAAAAAAATCAGAAAGAAGCAATCAACATTTTTCGGGTACATGATGAGAAGAGGAAATGTTGGAATACTTGGTTACAACTGGCAAAATAAAAGGAAAGAGAGATCGCGGACGAAAAAGAGAAAAAAATTCTCTTATAGCTTGGTATCATGGCATGGAAAACAGTCAACAACTGAACTCATACGATGCACTGTAGATAGAAGATTGTGGAGGGACATGATCACCTCCGCCAACCGGTATGGCACATGATGATGAAGATGTATTCTCTTTTTCTATAAATCTATCTGCTTCTTGTTTGAGTCGGAGCTTTAGAGTGTGTTTCCAAAGACTGCAGCTTTTCTTCCCAAGGCTGCAGGGCTTATGTCACGTTTACATACGTTTATAAGTCAGAGTTTTGGGCACTCCCTAGATATTTTGCCATCATCTAGTTGTCCATAAAATATATCTTTTGGTATGTGGCCATCTTTCATACAGGGTTGAAGCCAAGCAAGCCTAGCCAATTATGTTTGAGCAGCGTGTAAATGTTCGGGGGGCCTGTTCGAGTGAGAACCTCCACGTTTATTACTTTGTCTTTCCAGGTGATACCAAGTATACTTCGCTGCCATTGCATATGGAATGCATTTAACATTATCTCCTGCTTTGCATAATTTGTCCATGATTCGCTGCCATACAGAAGGATACTAATGATGCAGGCGCTGTAAACTGCGGCAGTTGTTTTAGTTGTCAGTTTGCAGTTTTGACAAACACACCTAGAAAGACGGGCTAATGTGGTACAAGTTATATCAATGAGGTTGTACATTTCTGTGTCTAAAGATATACTGTGTCTTAGGAATATGTTACAGATTCAGGATAACATGCAAACAGATCTAGGAGAAACATGTAACCGATTTATGAGAGATATGTAACAGATCTAGGAGAAACATGTAACCGATTTATGATAACTATGCAACATATATAAGGGAAATATGTTAACGATTTATAAGAGATATGCAACATATCTACAGGAAGGATGTTAACAGATCTAGGAGAAGCATGCTAACAGATTTTGAAGTAGCATGTTACAGATCAAGGCGTAGAATGTTAACAGATTTTGAAGTACCATATTACAGATCTAAGAGAAGAATGTTAACAGATCTAGGAGAAAATTTTGACATTCTAGGAGATATGTCGAACATATTTAGGAAAAATAAATAAACGGTTAAGATGAATAAATCACAGACTTAGGAGAATTCTATTAACATATTTAGGAGAAATATGTAGTAAATTTGTAAACAGTAGAAAATTTAAGAGAAATAAGTAACTGATGATGGAAAAATAAGTATCAGATGTAAAAGAAATAACTAACAGACACATTTGTGACATTTTTATGAGAAACAGCGAACGATTTTGGAGAAATATGAAATATGTTTTTAAGCTAATATTTAAAAAAAAACACATGTGAGAAGCATTAAGATTTAAGAAATACTTCATCATTTTATACGCAGATAAATAATTGTAAATTTAACAAGTAAAACGAGATGAAATAAGTCTTTATATATTTGGGTGACTGGACTTATCTAATGCAAATTGGAATAACACATTTAAATTGCTGGGCTTGACAATATTAGGCAGACTAGGTATGAATTAGTCCCGGGATCCTTACAGTTGTAACGAACAACGTCTCCATAATTTTCTTTGATCCCACCTAGTTTAAGAGCTGCTTTCTGAAACGTACACAGAAGTAAACAAACCAATATATGCCTGCTTCATAGACTACATCAAAGCTTTTGATAGAATACACTATAAACAACGTATAGCCTACCTAACAGATATAAATCTAGATGATACAGATATAGGACTAATATGTAATTTATACTGGGAGCTTCGAAGTTAGATCAGGTGTAAGACAGGGGTGGTCCCCCCTACTGTTTATTACATACATGGACCATATATGCAAGCTAGCCAACCCATCAGAGACAGAGGAGATCAACGAGCTTCTATTTGCAGACGACCAGGCACTAATACATGAAACAATAGAAGACCTACAAGAACACTTAAACAAACTCAACATCTTAGGAACAAAATACAACATGAAAATCAACATCAACAAAACAGAAGTCATGAATGTCGCCAAAAATAAACAGAACATCAACATAACTATAGAAGGCAGACAACTAAAACAAGTAGAGGAATTCAAATACTTAGGAAGTCTAATGACAAACGACAATTCCCAAACAGCAGAGATAGAATCAAGATGCAACAAAGCTTGTAAAATCATCGGACAGTTATCACCACTATTATCCAACAAGGAAATAACTCTGGAGGCAAAACGAGCACTATACAATACAATCTTCATCCCAACGTTGTGCTACCAATGCCAGACCTGGACTCTAGATGCAAGAACAATAAGAAATAATAACCTCTACAGAGATGAAATGTGTTAGACGAATGACAGGAAACAGTCTGAGAGATAAGATCAGAAATGAAGAACTGAGAAAAAAGCTAGGAATAGCCCCAGCCATAGAATATATAAGGAAACAACAGATAAAATGGTTCGGCCACGTGACAAGGCAGAAAGAACAAAACACAACACAACGAGCCTTCAACAAACGTTGTGAGAACACCAGACCAAAGGGTCGACCACGAAAAAGATGGATCGATGGAATATTAGAAGCACTAGGAAACATAACAGCAGCAGAGGCGAACAGAAGAGCAAAAGACCGCAAATTATATCTCCCCTCGACGCTGAAAGGCAGATGAGGAAGGAAAGAAGGAGAAGAAGAAGATACTGGGAGCAAACAGCAATAATAAAATATAACAAAGAGAACTCTACACCTATTGGTATAAAAAGTGGAGTAAGACAGGAATGCATCCTATTACCAAGATTGTTCAATATATACACTGAGCAAATCTTTGAAAACATCTCAGACATGTCAGGCCTAAACATTAATGGAAATGTAATCAATAACATAAGATATGCTGATGATACTGTACTACTAGCAGAAAATCGTAAAGATTTACTATAATTATTTAATGAAATAGGGGTAGGGTTCGATCCCAACCGACGGCTTCCGGGTTCACCCAACCTTTAATGGGTACCGGATTTTTTTCTGGGAAAGTGAAGCGGCACGGGCGTAATACCGACCCTAAAAATCATGTGCCGAAGGTCTGTAAAATGTAATGTCACTAACACCATATTCCCTATACGCCACTTGGCGTGACAGGGGTACTTTACTTTTTTACTTACTTAATGAAATAAACATGACAAACATAAAATATGGATTAGATTTCAAAATCAAAAAGACTAAAATTATTATCATAAACAAAGAAAATACTCAAAGCCCACAAGTGGATATCAAAATTGAAGAAATAGAACTGGAGACATTTGAAAACTACAACTACATTGGACATATATAACCAGTGGTGGAAAATGTAAAACTGAAATAAACAAAAGAATAGGAATGGCAAAAAAGTAATTTTGATGCCATGAAAAAATATACTGACATAAAAAAATAACACCAGGGCTGAAAATAAGAATAACAGAATGCTATACTTTTCACAACATTCCAGTATGATGCAGAAATATGGATATTAGGCAGGACAGCAGAATAGAAAATTGAAGCCATTGAAATGTGAATATATATAAGAATAGGTAGGATTAGAAGGAAAGAAAAGATAGCCTGGTGTCATGGCATGGAAAACAGTCAACAACAGAATTTATACGATGAACTGTAGATAGAGGTTAGTGATCTAGACTTCAAAAGGACAAGTGGTCGAATTCGATCCTAATCGACGGCTCCTGGGTTCACCCAGCCTTAAAAGGGTACAGGATTTTTTCTCGGAAAGTAAAGCGGCACGGACGTAATACTGATCACATTACTCCAAACATCATGTACCGAAAATCTGTAAAAATTATGGTCACTACACCATATTCCCTACACGTCACGTGATGTGACAGGGCTCTTTATTTATTTTTTTTTAAATTGCGGACATAGAATTGTGGAAGGACATGATCGCCTACGCCAACCGGTATGGCACATGGTGAAGATAATGATCAAAGATATATCGATTGAGATATACAAATAACAACCCTTTTTACAGTATTTTTTTCCCATTTCTGGGAACTATAAATAATAAATGTCGCTTGCCCAGCGCAGTCGAGATTTTCGAGTTAGAGTTGTGATTTCATCCAAACTTGTTGATCCCAGTAAACAACTAAATGAGATGAAAAGAGTAGCTTGATGACATTTCCCTGGCTCTCTCAGAGGCCAACTTTACGTTGATGAGATTACCTTGTAGCAGCGCGGCATTTTGAGGACGGAATCTGATGATCATAAGAAAGCAAAGGTTAGGATAGCAGGAGAGGTGTCAAACTGGCTGTTTGTGGTAGTGCGTACAGAAATGTGTTTGATAGTGTGTAAAGAGGGGAGTGGGGTTGGTAGTGTGTAAAGGAGTGTGTTAGATAGTGTGTAAAGGATTGTGTTTGATAGTGTGCAAATGCTGGTGTTTGGTAGTTTTTAAATGCTGATGTTTGGTAGTGTGTAAAGGATGATGTTTGGTAGTGTGTAAAGGATGATGTTTGGTAGTGTGTAAAGGATGGTGTTTGGTAGTGGGTAAAGGAGGGTGTTTGGTAGTTTTTAAATGCTGATGTTTGGTAGTGTGTAAAGGATGATGTTTGGTAGCGTGTAAAGGATGATGTTTGGTAGTGTGTAAAGGATGATGTTTGGTAGTGTGTAAAGGATGGTGTTTGGTAGTGTGTAAAGGAGGGTGTTTGGTAGTGTGTAAAGGATGGTGTTTGGTAGTGTGTAAAGGATGATGTTTGGTAGCGTGTAAAGGATGATGTTTGGTAGTGTGTAAAGGATGATGTTTGATAGTGTGCAAATGCTGGTGTTTGGTAGTTTTAAATGCTGATGTTTGGTAGTGTGTAAAGGATGATGTTTGGTAGTGTGTAAAGGATGATGTTTGGTAGCGTGTAAAGGATGGTGTTTGGTAGTGTGTAAAGGATGATGTTTGGTAGTGTGTAAAGGATGATGTTTGGTAGCGTGTAAAGGATGATGTTTGGTAGCGTGTAAAGCATGGTGTTTGGTAGTGTGTAAAGGATGATGTTTGGTAGCGTGTAAAGGATGGTGTTTGGTAGCGTGTAAAGGATGATGTTTGGTAGCGTGTAAAGGATGATGTTTGGTAGCGTGTAAAGCATGGTGTTTGGTAGCGTGTAAAGGATGATGTTTGGTAGCGTGTAAAGGATGGTGTTTGGTAGTGTGTAAAGGATGATGTTTGGTAGTGTGTAAAGGATGGTGTTTGGTAGTGTGTAAAGGAGGGTGTTTTGGTGGGTATAAAGCATGGTGTTTGGTAGTTTTAAATGCTGATGTTTGGTAGTGTGTAAAGGATGATGTTTGGTAGTGTGTAAAGGATGATGTTTGGCAGTGTGTAAAGGATGATGTTTGGTAGTGTGTAAAGCATGGTGTTTGGTAGCGTGTAAAGGAGAATGTTTGGTGGTGTGCAAAGGGGGTATGTGGTATTGTGTAAAATAGAGTGTTTGGTAAAGTGTATTATTGAAATCTGAAAGGTTCCTCTGCATTCTTATTGATAAGTATATTAGGACAAGAACATTTGTTCAATGAAACATATCTAGTACATTAACTTTGCATGGCACTGAGAAAGAAAAATAAAAAAAACAATTATCATTCAAATATCGCCTTCTTCTTCTGACATTGCACCCACCCTCTTGTTACCGCTTTCTATATCGAACAAAATACAAAGTACTGGTTTCTGCTCTACAGGTAGCTTCAGTCGTATAGGTACCATACCTTCCATTATTGTTCTCTCCATATGTGTCTTTTAATGTGCTCATAGTATTTTAAAATCTCCTGGGCAATGAATGGTGTTTATAAGCCCGTTCTTTCTAATATTTAAATCTTTTAATCTTAATATTTAAATCGTTTTCATTGTTCTTTTTAATTTTCCAAGGTATCCTAGTGATTTATTTTAGCATTCTGTTCGAATGAATCAATTTTCTTCCTTGTTGTTTGTAAGACTGCCCATGATTCACAACCATATGTTGCTATGGAGAAGATGTATGTTCTCAGTAATGTTAATTTTACTGCCTTGCTGCTATTGCTCCACGTGTTCTTCATAACGTTTATTTTTTGTGTTGCTATAACTAATTATTGCATCTCTTTCTGACAGTCTCTATTGTTAGTTACTACAGATCGCAGATATTCATAGTTTTTAACAATTTCAACTTCTTCACTGTTGTTGATGATTTTGTGTTGGCTTTTTGTTTTGTCAGTGGACATTATCTTTGTTTTCTGTATGTTCTCACATGCTTAAACTATAACAGACATTTACAATTGAATTTTACAAAACAAGTCTATAACTTTATTGTCGGTGTCTTAACAAATAAGAAGGGATCATCATCATGTGTCATACCGGTTGGCGTAGGCGATCATATCATTTCATAATTTTCTATCCACCGTGCATCGTGTCAGTTCTGTTGTTGACTGTTTTCCATGCCTTGACACCAAGCTATCTAGTATTTATCTCTCTTTGTCGTCCGCGATCTCTCTTTTCCTGATTTGTTGCCAGATATGACCAAATATTCCAACTTTCCTCTTCTCTTGATGTGCCCGAGACATATTGATTGTTTCTTTCTGATGTTCTTTACGAGCTCCCTTTTTATGTTGACTTATTCTAGAAATCCAACGTTGGTATTTTTAGCCGTCTAGGGAGCATTCTTCAAGTGATACAGAAATTACAAGAAAAAAACCTTCTATTTGTTGAAATATTATTTCCTGTTCTTAATGTAAATATTGATTTCAATTTATTTCTCTTGAGAGCATATGTAATGTAACAATAAATAATGACCAAAGTAGTGCAATTTAAATTAAGGGGTTCTTCGGTTGAAGCTAAAAACAAAATGATTACTATTTCCCCTTATATAAATCATATTATAATGTATGCAGACGAGTTTGCTTTTCTAAAACCGCCTTGCATAGACATAGGTAGAGCAGTGATGTGATCATGCAATCGTCAGTGATGACATAATCCAGTTTACTTTTGAAACAAGAAGAACTATTACTTATTGCTTTATTTTATAGAAGAGCATTTATGCATTTTGGCATGTAAGTTGGAAGGAAAGCTGCGAAAATTATTTATGAACTGTGCAATGATGTTTTTGTTGCGGTATTTGATGTCACAGGATGTAGGATGTAGTGGATACAATATGTTTTCTTGTCTGTGACCAAGGAAGAAATGAGAAAATGTTTGTTTGTTGTTAGGGTTATCATTACTGCACACCAGGCGAATCCATAGGTGCTTCGATATCCCCCTCTAGAATCTCAAGAAAATCGGAAGTGAATCCTTAACCATGTAAACAAACGACGTACACACGGGACCCCCTGATTCTTGCCGTTATCCGAGAGGGTTCTACATCGCATCTCACTACCCAAGAGATCAGGGCAGGGTAACTGCATAAAGAAACCACGGACAATTTTTTCCGATTTTTGACAAAAATTACCTCCCCTTCTGGTGGGATTTGGTGTCCTTCCTGTCCCCAGGCAGACGTCGTACCTCTAGACTACCCATTCCCCTCCCCTCCTCCCACCCCCGATCCACAATGAAGTGTGCTCAAGCCAAGCTGTTCCATGCAAACAATTTTAAAAGGAGCAAACAATAAATCTCTTTCTGAATCTTTGTCAGTCTCTCTCTCACTCTCTGATTCAATCTCTCTCTCTCTCTCTGTCATTTTATCTCTCTCAATCTCTCTCTGTTTCCTTCTCTCTCTGTCAATCTCTCTCTCTGTTAATTTATCTCTGTTCCCCCTCTCTATCTGTCAATCTCTCTATCTCTCTGTCAATCTCTCTCTGTTCCCCTCTCTCTCTCTTTCTCTCAGTCAATCTCTCTCCGTCAATCTCTCTCTGTTCCCCCTTTCTCTCTGTAAATCTCTATCTCTGTCAATCTCTCTCTGTTCCCCTTTTCTCCATAAATCTCTATCTCTGTCTATCTCTCTCTATTCCCTCCTCTCTCTCTCTCTCTGTCAATCTCTATCTCTCTGTCAATCTCATCTCTCTGTCAGTCTCTATATTATCCCCTCTCTCTCCCTCCGTCAAACTCGCTCTGTCAATCTCTCTCTGTTCCCCTCTCTCTCTGCGTCAATCTCTCTCTGCTAATTTCTCTCTGTTCCCTTCTCTCTCTGCGTCAATCTCTCTCTGCTAATTTCTCTCTGTTCTCTTCTCTCTCTGCGTCAATCCCTCTCTGATAATTTCTCTCTGTTCCCCTCTCTCTCTGCGTCAATCTCTCTCTGCTAATTTCTCTTGTTCCCTCCTCTCTCTGCGTCAATCTCTCTCTGCTAATTTCTCTCTGTTCCCTTCTCTCTCTGCGTCAATCTCTCTCTGATAATTTCTCTCTGTTCCCCTCTCTCTCTGCGTCAATCTCTCTCTGCTAATTTCTCTTGTTCCCTCCTCTCTCTGCGTCAATCTCGCTCTGCTAATTTCTCTCTATTCCCTTCTCTCTCTGTGTCAATCTCTCTTGCTAATTTCTCTCTGCTCCCTTCTCTCTCTGTGTCAATCTCTCTCTGCTAATTTCTCTCTGTTCCCTTCTCTCTCTGCGTTAATCTCTCTCAGATAATTTCTCTCTGTTCCCTTCTCTCTCTCTGCGTCAATCTCTCTCTGATAATTTCTCTCTGTTCCCCTCTCTCTCTCTGTGTCAATCTCTCTCTGCTAATTTCTCTCTGTTCCCTTCTATCTCTGCGTCAATCTCTCTCTGATAATTTCTTTCTGTTCCCCTCTCTCTCTGCGTCTCTCTCTCTCTGTCAATTTCTCTCTGTTCCCCTCTCTCTCGGTGTCAATCTCTCTCTGTCAATTTCTCTCAGTTCCCCTATCTCTCTCTGTCAATCTCTCTAATTTCTCTCTGTTCCCCCTCTCTCTCCGTCAATCTATCATTATCTGTCAATCGCTCTCTGTTCCCCACTCTCTATCTCTCTGTCAATCTCTCTCTGTTCCCCACTCTCTATCTCTCTATCAAGCTCTCTCTGTCAATCTCTCTCTGTCAATCTCTCTCTGTCAATCTCTCTCTGTCAATCTCTCTCTGTTCCCCACTCTCTATCTCTCTGTCAATCTCTCTCTGTTACCCTCTCTCTATCTCTCTGTCAATCTCTCTCTGTTACCCTCTCTCTATCTCTCTGTCAAGCTCTCTCTGTCAATCTCTCTCTGTGACCCCCTCTCTCTGTCAAACTCTCTCTGTCAATCTCTCGCTGTTCCTCCACTCTCCCTCTCTCGTCAATCTCTCTCCGTCAATATCTATCTCTTTAAATCTCTCTCTGTTCTCGCCTCTCTCTCTGTCAATCTCTCTCTGTCAATCTCTCTCTGTCAATCTCTCTGTCAATCTCTCTCTGTCAATCTCTCTGTGTTCCCCCTCTCTCTTTCAATATCTCTCTGTTCCCACTCTCTCTCTGTAAATCTCTCTCTGACAATATCTCTCTGTCAATCTCTCTCTGTCCCCCCCCTTTCTCCCTCGTACTGTCAATCTTTTTCTGCCCCCCCCCCTCTCTCTCACTAAATTTGAAACAAAACATAGCTTTCTTCTTTAATGTCAATGTTTCCTGGATTCGCTTGTCGGTTTCCTAATCAGAATCCAAATAAAAATTACATTTAGGGAGCAAATGGCTTTCCTTGACATCAAAGGCTATAAGATAAGAGAGCTCTGAATTAACAAAGTGATACGATTTGAAAAAGTGGCATCCATAACTCCAAGAGGCGAGAAAAATTAGCAATGTATGTATGTATGTATGTATGTACGTATGTATGTATGTATGTGTGTATGTATGTATGTGTGTGTGTGTGTGTATGTATGTACGTATGTATGTATGTATGTATGTATGTGTGTGTATGTACGTATGTATGTATGTATGTATGTATGTATGTATGTATGTATGTATGTATGTATGTATGTATGTATGTATGTATGTATTTATGTGTGTATGGATGTATGTATGTATATATGTATATGTATGTATGTATGTATGTATGTATGTATGTATGCATGTATGTATGTACGCATGTCCCTATGTACGTACGTACGTACGTATGTATGTATGTATATATGTGTGTATGTATGTATGAATGTATGTGCGTATGTGTTTTTATCTCTGCAAAAGGCATGCAACCTGATAATAATAATGACGATGATGATGATATATTATTATGCCGTTACCCTTGTCATAACCTAACTTTTCAAACCATCCTATGTGACCGATATGTATATATAAAATATAAGCCTATCTTAACATACACAATGTCGAAACCCTATTAACGTTAACGAAATTTGCAAAAGAAAATAATGTAATTTCCTCTCCTTAGTTCGTATTTCTTGCCCTTTTCTGGCCTGAGTAAAGCGAGCTCTTCTACGATAGCCACATGAGTATTTCAGTTTAGAAGAAATCAAATAATAGATTGTATATTTTCCCGACCACTGTATTTTCTTTCTTTCTGTGTTAGCAAATACTCATTAAATAAAATAAATACAACGACACTAACTGAAGAATAGGCCAATGACAGAAATAGTATCAAACGATATATTAAATGTATGTGAAAATCGAAGGGATAGACTAGAATACAAAAGCAGCTATTTTTTGACATAAGTACAGTTTCGATCGCTGGCCTGCACTTGAGATGAAGTTTGACAGAATAAACAAAGTAAAATCTATGATAAACAGCAATTTCATTTTTGAAGTTGTGTTGGTATTACGAGTTTGAAAAAAATTTAATTTTTATTTTTTTCAAAGAATTATTTTATTGCCAGTTGCTTTTTAAAAGTGGCCATTCTCCTGCTTAAAACGGGGCGGGCTGTTACATACATTCATAGCTTGGCGAGTTGACATATACATTCATGGCTTGGCGAGTTGACATATACATTCATGGCTTGGCGAGTTGACATATACATTCATAGCTTGGCGAGTTGACATATACATTCATAGCTTGGCGAGTTGACATATACATTCATAGCTTGGCGAGTTGACATATACATTCATAGCTTGGCGAGTTTACATATACATTCATAGCTTGGCGAGTTGACATATACATTCATAGCTTGGCGAGTTGACATATACATTCATGGTTTGGCGAGTTATCACAAACATTCATGGCTTGGCAAGCTGTCACATACATTCATTTCTTGGCGAGTTGTCACACTAATTCATGGCTTGGCGAATTGTCACACACATTCATAGCTTCGCGAGTTGTCACATACATTCATGGCTTGGCGAGTTGTCACATACATTCATGGCTTGGTGAGTTCTCACACACAGTCAAGGCTTGGCGAGTTGTCACATACATTCATTGCTTGGCGAGTTGTCACATACATTCATGGCTTGGCGAGTTGTCACGTACATTCATAGCTTGGCGAGTTGTCACATACATTCATGGCTTGGCGAGTTCTCACATACATTCATGGCTTGGCGAATTGTGACATACATTCATGGCTTGGTGAGTTCTCACACACAGTCATGGCTTGGTGAGTTGTCACATACATTCATGGCTCGGCGAGTTGTCACAGAAATTTATGTCTTGGTTAGTTGCCACATGAATGTATAGCTTGGCTAGTTCTCACATACAGTCATGGCTTGGTGAGTTCTCACACACAGTCATGGCTTGGTGAGTTGTCATAAACATTCATGGCTCGGCGAGTTGTCACAGACATTTATGTCTTGGTTAGTTGCTACATGAATTCATAGCTTGGCTAGTTCTCACATACATTTATGGGCTGATTTTTTTAGGACTTTAAGGTCAGGACCAAATCGTTACACGTTAAACACCTTCACTACATTCACATAATCATTCACACACTCACTTTTCAC
>JAVIAB010000125.1:5360033-5772533 GCA_032433765.1 Megaustenia siamemsis | reverse complement strand
GTGGAAGCTGGAAAACAACAAGAGATATAAAAAGTTGAACGCATTCGAAAATAAATGTCTAAGGAAAATACTTGGTATAGCGTGGAAACAAATAAGGAAATTAGAGAAATCGCCAATCAACCAATAATATCTTCAGTAATCAAGAAAAGACGATGGTCATATGTTGGACATGTGATGGGGAGATATAACCGAATAAAAAAGCAAGTCCTCATGTGGGAAACACCAGGTAAGAGGAAAAGAGGCGGGCCCAGAGAGACACTGCGAAGAACATTGATCAGAGAGATAAGAGCAGCAGGAATGGGCTCCCCCAATGAGATAGAGTTGTCTGTACAGAACAGAGACAAATGACGAGATTTGATGAAAGATCTTTACAAGGATTGAAAACTGCTAGAATAAAAATTTAGATAAGAGAAAGAGTATCTGGGTCTATGCCTTATGGGTCGGCTACGGCTCGCAAGGTTAATAGATAGATAGATAGATAGACAGACAGACAGACAGACAGACAGACAGACAGGCAGGCAGGCAGGCAGGCAGGCAGGCAGACAGGCAGACAGGCAGACAGGCAGACAGACAGACAGACAGATACAACAAACCCACTAGAACCGACCTAGGTTCACTATAGCCACCTTGTATACCACCGTATACATAAAAAAAACCAGAACCGTCCTAGATACCAGGCTCACTATAACCACCTTCCATACAAACGTATGCGCCAAAGACACCGTGCACTTTATGTCTCCTGTTGATACCGTACACTCTATGTCCACATTACACACCATACACTCTATGTCCACGTTACACACCATACACTCTATGGCCACGTTACACACCATACACTCTATGTCCACGTTACACACCATACACTCTATGTCCACATTACACACCATACACTCTATGTCCACGTTACACACCATACACTCTATGTCCACATTACACACCATACACTCTATGTCCACGTTACACACCATACACTCTATGTCCACATTACACACCATACACTCTATGTCCACGTTACACACCATACACTCTATGTCCACATTACACACCATACACTCTATGTCCACGTTACACACCATACACTCTATGTCCACATTACACACCATACACTCTATGTCCACGTTACACACAATACACTCTATGTCCACGTTACACACCATACACTCTATGTCCACGTTACACACCATACACTCTATGTCCACGTCTCACACTGTACACTCTATGTCCACGTCTCACACTGTACACTCTATGTCCACGTCTCACACTGTACACTCTATGTCCACGTTACACACCATACACTCTATGTCCACGTCTCACACTGTACAATCTATGTCCACGTTACACACCATACACTCTATGTCCACGTCTCACGCTGTACACTCTATGTCCACGTCTCACACTGTACACTCTATGTCCACGTCTCACACTGTACACTCTATGTCCACGTCTCACACTGTACACTCTATGTCCACACCATTTATTGACAACTGTATCCCCGCCAGATGTCGAACTTTCCGTGCTCACACTAGATACCAAATACATCTATCTCTACACCAGACACCAACAACTTTTGTTTGCCTATTTGTTAACACACACTTTTATTGTGTACTAGACCATTGCACTATTAGTCTCATGGGCTATTTGAGGAAAATATTACCAGTAATCATCATGAGACCTGTAAGGAACACATTAATACCAGAAATAAGTGATGAACAAAGGTATTTGTGGAAGAAAATGGCACTAATAATGCAATATTGGTTATTATTGGTTATTTATTATGAAAGGCCTCGGTATCACTGCAAACGAATCAAAATCCATAATTGCTCAACCGCCCGTGCCAGCGGAATCATCCGAATTACCAACTCATCTCCATAACAAAGAAAGGTGACTGTAGTCCCCATTGCAGCAGTCTCAGCACACGCCAAAAGACATAAGGCGAAACCGCGCAGAAAGTGAACACAGCCAACTGCTCCCTGTCATACGATATCATCATTCATCGTAAACAATTGGAATATCGAAACATGATCAAAACGGATGAGACACACAGCTCACGGTATGCACAGAGCACTTAACTCAGTAGCTTCTGCAACAAGCCGGACTTGGAATATGAGGAAACTGCAACACTTTTCAGACATAGCCTTCAATGGTTCCTGCCGCCTATCCACCACATTAACTGGAAGTTCACGTCCTCCCGAAAATGATGATCGTCATATTTGTAAAATGTATAGCGCTTGATGATGTTAAGACATCGTTTTTGACTCCAACCGAACATATAAACACACACTTAGTCGTCGGATTATCCCCGTCGCACATCAAACAACAGACCGTACGGTTAGCGTACAACGAACGAAACACGGTGCAAATTCCCCAAAGAGGAAAATCTTCGGTCGACTTGACGGAGCAGTCCACATTAATGCGTTTCAGCATGTCAATAACTTGCGTCAAACAATTCGAACGTTGGCCATTGAACAGCACTCAATGTGTCGTAAACCGCATCTTAACACTAGACGATGAAGGTCGCTTTTACAATACTTGACTTGTCAAAAAGGAACACTGCTGTGTGTACTCGGCGGCGCAGATTTGTCCGCTTCGTCGGCGCAGATTTGCTAAGTAGAACATTATTTTGATTTCAACACAGAAAATTGCATCGGAGAGCCGAAATTAATCAGACTCCACTGTACATCATGAGAACATTGATAGAAAGAGCTATAGAGATGAAGAAATATTTTTATATTTGCTTCATAGACTACACAAAATCATTTGACAAAGTAATGCATGTGTAGATAATCAATATGTTGGGGAAATTAATCATTGATGGCAAGGATCTGCAAATCATAAAAAACATGTACTGGCAACAAACAGCAGCTATACGATTTAGCAAATAAACAGGACACTCCTAATACATAAAACAAGAAGTATGACAAGGCTGTGTTCTGTCGCCGGATTTGTTTTCACTTTACAGCGAACATATTATGAGATCAATAGTATACAAAAATGTAATTGAAGTCAACGATGAATCATGGACAATGGGCCAACAGACAAGAAAATCACTAAGCGCTGTAGAAATGTGTTTCACCGAAGAATATTGAGAATACCATGTACAGCTAAGAAGAGTAATGAAAACGTTGCGAAAGAGGCCAAAGCAAAGAGAGGGTTAATTTCCTATATTAGGAAGAAACAATCATCATTTTTTGGCCATGTAATGAGAAGGAAAAAAGGGAACTCTTAAAAAACATCAGAAAGAAGCAATCAATATTTTTCGGGCACATCATGAGAGAGGAAAGTTAGAATACTTGGTTACAACTGGCAAAATAAAAGGAAAGAGAGATCGCTGACGACAAAGAGAGAAAATACTGGATAGCTTGGTGTCATGGCATGGAAAACAGTCAACAACAGAAATGATACGATGCACTGTAGATAGAAGATTGTGGAGGGACATGATCACCTACGGCAACCGGTATGGCACATGATGATGATGAAGGAGAAGGGAACAGCTGGAATATATTGTAATAACTGGAAATATCGAGGGACGAAGATATAGAGGAAGCAAAGAGAAAAGATACCAGACAGATTAAAATAATGGCTTGGCAGAAGTTCAACAACGGAAATGATAAATAACTGTCGAGATCGAAAGTTGTGAAGAAACATGATCACTTACGCCAGCAGGCACGGTACTTGATGACGATAATGTTGATGAAATGCTCATGACAAGAGGATCACAGATTTGCTAATCTGAGATTTTGAGGGGAATCAATAGTCAATTTTTAACCACAAATTTTTTACATTTCATGATACAACTTCTAATCACTATCAACGTTTAATAGAAAAAAAGAACGTGTGTAATTTATCTTCCTGGGACGACGCAATTGAGCAAATCAACTAAAGTAGCGGTGATAAACAACTGTGATGATATTTTAAGCTTACTACTGGTGTTACAAACAGATGAAAGTATTATACGTTTCTCTTAGACGACACAAACAGATGAAAGTATTATACGTTTCTCTTAGACGACACAAACAGATGAAAGTATTATACGTTTCTCTTAGACAACACAAACAGATGAAAGTATTATACGTTTCTCTTTGACGACACAAACACATGAAAGTATTATACGTTTCTCTTTGACGACACAAACAGATGAAAGTATTATACGTTTCTCTTAGACGACACAAACAGATGAAAGTATTATACGTTTCTCTTTGACGACACAAACAGATGAAAGTATTATACGTTTCTCTTAGACGACACAAACAGATGAAAGTATTATACGTTTCTCTTTGACGACACAAACAGATGAAAGTATTATACGTTTCTCTTAGACGACACAAACAGATGAAAGTATTATACGTTTCTCTTACGTTTCTCTTTGACGACACAAACAGATGCCAAACACTCTAATCACACCTCCGGTGATTCATTGAAATACTATATATGACATGTCTACTTTTTCCTTCTTGAAAAACTGAGAACTGTAGGTCTTCATGTGATTAATTCTCTTATATATCAAGCACACTGGGTCGGTTTTTTTTTTAGAACTGAACTGGATATCATTTCCTCTAGACTAGTTAGATCCCTGGATACAGAGAGTCGGGAATCTTTGCCGTCTTGCCGTCTTCAGCTCAAAACGACAATAGATGCATGGTGTTTGGTCACAAAATGGTATAGATTTTCCTTTTAGGGTTTATGCAGATCCTAAATGATGAAAGATCAGCACTAGTCACTGCTTTCCGTACTAATTCTTCATCTAATGGGTCCGGTACTTTTCGATAATTTCGATATCTAGTATAAATTACTCTAGGTTCGATCTTCAAGTTAAGTACAATAGATTCGATTCCGTGAACAAATTATCATCAGTCAGATCCAAGTAACAAGTGCTGTAGGATGACCTATGGTGACTAAGTATCATGGGTCAGATCCAAGTAACAAGTGCTGTAGGATGACCTATGGTGACTAAGTATCATGGGTCAGATCCAAGTAACAAGTGCTGTAGGATCACCTATGGTGACTAAGTATCATGGGTCAGATCCAAGTAACAAGTGCTGTAGGATCACCTATGGTGACTAAGTATCATAGGTCAGATCCAAGTAACAAGTACTGTAGGATCACCTATGGTGACTAAGTATCATGGGTCAGATCCAAGTAACAAGTGCTGTAGGATCACCTATGGTGACTAAGTATCATGGGTCAGATCCAAGTAACAAGTACTGTAGGATCACCTATGGTGACTAAGTATCATGGGTCAGATCCAAGTAACAAGTGCTGTAGGATCACCTATGGTGACTAAGTATCATGGGTCAGATCCAAGTAACAAGTGCTGTAGGATCACCTATGGTGACTAAGTATCATGGGTCAGATCCAAGTAACAAGTGCTGTAGGATCACCTATGGTGACTAAGTATCATGGGTCAGATCCAAGTAACAAGTGCTGTAAGATGACCTATGGTGACTAAGTATCATGGGCCAGATCCAAGTAACAAGTGCTGTAGGATGACCTATGGTGACTAAGTATCATAGGTCAGATCCAAGTAACAAGTGCTGTAGGATCACCTATGGTGACTAAGTATCATAGGTCAGATCCAAGTAACAAGTACTGTAGGATCACCTATGGTGACTAAGTATCATGGGTCAGATCCAAGTAACAAGTGCTGTAGGATCACCTATGGTGACTAAGTATCATGGGTCAGATCCAAGTAACAAGTGCTGTAGGATGACCTATGGTGACTAAGTATCATGGGTCAGATCCAAGTAACAAGTGCTGTAGGATCACCTATGGTGACTAAGTATCATGGGTCAGATCCAAGTAACAAGTGCTGTAGGATCACCTATGGTGACTAAGTATCATGGGCCAGATCCAAGTAACAAGTGCTGTAGGATCACCTATGGTGACTAAGTATCATAGGTCAGATCCAAGTAACAAGTGCTGTAGGATCACCTATGGTGACTAAGTATCATAGGTCAGATCCAAGTAACAAGTACTGTAGGATCACCTATGGTGACTAAGTATCATGGGTCAGATCCAAGTAACAAGTGCTGTAGGATCACCTATGGTGACTAAGTATCATGGGTCAGATCCAAGTAACAAGTACTGTAGGATCACCTATGGTGACTAAGTATCATGGGTCAGATCCAAGTAACAAGTGCTGTAGGATCACCTATGGTGACTAAGTATCATGGGTCAGATCCAAGTAACAAGTGCTGTAGGATCACCTATGGTGACTAAGTATCATGGGTCAGATCCAAGTAACAAGTGCTGTAGGATCACCTATGGTGACTAAGTATCATGGGTCAGATCCAAGTAACAAGTGCTGTAGGATGACCTATGGTGACTAAGTATCATGGACCAGATCCAAGTAACAAGTGCTGTAGGATCACCTATGGTGACTAAGTATCATAGGTCAGATCCAAGTAACAAGTGCTGTAGGATCACCTATGGTGACTAAGTATCATAGGTCAGATCCAAGTAACAAGTACTGTAGGATCACCTATGGTGACTAAGTATCATGGGTCAGATCCAAGTAACAAGTGCTGTAGGATCACCTATGGTGACTAAGTATCATGGGTCAGATCCAAGTAACAAGTGCTGTAGGATCACCTATGGTGACTAAGTATCATGGGTCAGATCCAAGTAACAAGTGCTGTAGGATCACCTATGGTGACTAAGTATCATGGGTCAGATCCAAGTAACAAGTGCTGTAGGATGACCTATGGTGACTAAGTATCATGGGTCAGATCCAAGTAACAAGTGCTGTAGGATCACCTATGGTGACTAAGTATCATAGGTCAGATCCAAGTAACAAGTACTGTAGGATCACCTATGGTGACTAAGTATCATGGGTCAGATCCAAGTAACAAGTGCTGTAGGATGACCTATGGTGACTAAGTATCATGGGTCAGATCCAAGTAACAAGTACTGTAGGATCACCTATGATGACTAAGTATCATGGGTCAGATCCAAGTAACAAGTGCTGTAGGATCACCTATGGTGACTAAGTATCATGGGTCAGATCCAAGTAACAAGTGCTGTAGGATCACCTATGGTGACTAAGTATCATGGGTCAGATCAAAATATCAAGTATTGTAGTATCACACTTGTTTCGAAAAAATATCTTGGCTCAGATCCAAGTGTCAAGCATTGTAGGATCACTTGTAGCGATAAAGTATCTTGGGTCAGATCAAAGTGGCAGGTACTGTATGATCACTTATAGCAATAAAGTATCTTGGGTCAGATCAAAGTGGCAGGTACTGTATGATCGCTTATAGCGATAAAGTATCTTGAGTCAGATCAAAGTGGCAGGTACTGTATGATCGCTTATAGCGATAAAGTATCTTGGGTCAGATCAAAGTGTCAGGTACTGTATGATCGCTTATAGCGATAAAGTATCTTGGGTCAGATCAAAGTGTCAGGTACTGTATGATCGCTTATAGCGATAAAGTATCTTGGGTCAGATCAAAGTGTCAGGTACTGTATGATCGCTTATAGCAATAAAGTATCTTGGGTCAGATCAAAGTGTCAGGTACTGTATGATCGCTTATAGCGATAAAGTATCTTGGGTCAGATCAAAGTGTCAGGTACTGTATGATCGCTTATAGCGATAAAGTATCTTGGATCAGATCAAAGTGTCAAGTGCTGTAGGATCACTTGTAGCAATAAAGTATCTTGGGTCAGATCCAAGTATCAAGTGCTGTAGGATCACTTATAGCAATAAAGTATCTTGGGTCAGATCCAAGTGTCAAGTGATGTAGGATCACTTATAGCAATAAAGTATCTTGGGTCAGATCCAAGTGTCAAGTGCTGTAGGATCACTTGTAGCAATAAAGTATCTTGGGTCAGATCCAAGTGTCAAGTACTGTAGGATCACTTGTAGCAATAAAGTATCTTGGGTCAGATCCAAGTGTCAAGTGCTGTAGGATCACTTGTAGCAATAAAGTATCTTGGGTCAGATCCAAGTGTCAAGTGCTGTAGGATCACTTGTAGCAATAAAGTATCTTGGGTCAGATCCAAGTGTCAAGTGCTGTAGGATCACTTGTAGCAATAAAGTATCTTGGGTCAGATCCAAGTGTCAAGTGCTGTAGGATCACTTGTAGCAATAAAGTATCTTGGGTCAGATCCAAGTGTCAAGTGCTGTAGGATCACTTGTAGCAATAAAGTATCTTGGGTCAGATCCAAGTGTCAAGTGCTGTAGGATCACTTGTAGCAATAAAGTATCTTGGGTCAGATCCAAGTGTCAAGTGCTGTAGGATCACTTATAGCAATAAAGTATCTTGGGTCAGATCCAAGTATAACGTACTCTAGGATCACTCTAGGTGACGACAAAGTATCATGGGCCAGACCCACATATCAAGTAGAATAGGATCACTAAAGGACAAAGTATTTTTGGTCAACCCCAAAAACGACATAGTCATGGTCAGCACCTCGACACAAGGCGACAGAAAACAAACGTCAGTCACTAGATCAGTTCAGTACCTATTTACAGCAACATCACTCTTATATAATTAACTGCCCTAGTTTGTGCATCCTACTCTCCACCCACAGAAATGTACTCCTAATGTCCGAGTTACATTACTCTCCTTTTTCCGTGCTTGTAGTCCAATAACGACCCGTAAAAGACCAGACCCCATCAAGTAATTAAATGTGTCTATTTCCCAGAGCTGAAATAAACGCACAGACCAGTTAACTACATCTGAAACACCACAGTGTCGTATATTTTTGGGTACAGTTAACGATTATAGCTTAGACTGCAGACAGTACCAATCTGTTTTAATTCAGACTTTTTTTTCATTCATTTTAAAAAGGGAAGGGTAGTGTTATTATTTTAATTTATATTTACTTGTATACTAAATTATATTTCATCAACAATGAGTATATAAGAAACGATAGGTAATTGTATCACAATCTTTTACAATTAAAAATGTAATGTGTCTTTTAACCCAATTATATATATATATATATATATATATATATATATATATCATCATCATCATCATCATCATCATCAAGTACGGGCCTACTGACGTAGGTGATCATGTCTCTCCACAACTTTCGATCTCGGCAGCTATTTATCATTTCTGTTGTGGACCTTCTGCCAAGCCATTCTCTTAAGCTGTCAGTTATTTTTTCTCTTTGCTTCCCTCTATCTCTTCGTCCCTCAATTTTTCCAGTTGTTACAATATATTCAAGTTGTTCTCTTCTCATTACATGGCCAAAAAATGATGATTGTTTCTTCCTAATATTGGAAATTAGCTCTCTTTTTGCTTTGACCTCTCTCAGAACATTTTCATTACTCTTCTTAGCTGCCCATGGTACTCTCAACATTCTTCTGTAAAACTACATTTCTACAGACTCCAGTGATTTTCTTGTCTGTTGTCCTATTTTCCATGATTCGCATCCATATGTTAAGACTGGCTCTACATAACATTTAAGAATTCTTTTTCTTCTTTCTATTGTCAAAAATGGATTGCATAGTATCTTCCTCATTTTTTGGAAAGGTGCTTTTGCCTGAGCCATTCTGCATCTCACCTCTTTTGTACATCTTCCATCTGAGGTTAACAAAGTTCCCAAATATCTAAATTCATTTACCTGTTCTAATATTGTTCTACTTGTCTTTATTTTGCACTGAGGTGATGTCTTTTTCTTTGTTGTTACCATTACCTCTGTCTTTTTGCTATTAAGGCTGAGTCCTTTATTTTTACTTTCTTTCACTATAATGTCCAACATATCTTGTAACTAATTTTCACTCTTAGCGATTAAGACTGTATCATCAGCATACCTTAGATTATTTATATTTTGACCTCCAATTGTTATTCCAGGCATGTCCCTTATGGATCTTAAAATAATCTCACTATAAATATTAAACAAATCTGGTGACAGCACACAACCTTGTCTAACACCCTGTTTTATTTATTGAAACATTCCCAATTGGTTTCCATTTCTTATGGCCGCTGATTGTTGCCAGTACATGTTATTTATTATTCTTAGATCTTTGCTGTCTATGTTTATGCTTTCTAAAATTTTGATTATTTCTTGGTTCTTTACTTTGTCAAATGCCTTGGTGTAATCTATGAAACATAGGTATAGATCTGTTTTCACCTCTATGGCTCTTTCTACTAAAGATCTTATGATATAAATGGCATTGCTCGTTCCTTTATCTCTAACAAAACCACACTGTTCATCGCTAATTTCTGGACTGATTTTGTTTCGCACTCTTCGCATGATGATTCTTAGTAATATCTTTCTTACTCATATGACGCAGTTGAATGCAGTGACTTTAGAACAATAAGCCTAATGAGCCATGTTACAAAAATCTTGCTAAAAGTTATACAAAGAAAGATTCAGAATAAAATCAATACTGAATTAGATGAGCAGCAATTTGGATTTAGGAAAAATAGCGGGACAAAAGAAGCCATATTCTGCATGAGAACATTAATCGAAAAATACACAGAAGTAAACAAACCAATATATGCCTGCGTCATAGACTACACCAAAGCTTTTGATAGAGTACACCACAAACAACTTATAGAATGCCTAAAAGAGATACATCTAGATGACATGGATATACGACTAATATGCAATCTATACTGGGAGCAAACAGTAATAATAAAATATAACAAAGAGTTCTCTACACCCATTGATATAAAAAGAGGAGTAAGACAAGGATGCATCCTATCACCAAGCTTGTTCAATCTATACACTGAGCAAATCTTTAAAAACATCATAGAGATGCCAGGCCTACAAATTAATGGAAAGATAATCAATAACCTAAGATATGCTGACGATACTGTACTACTAGCAGAAAATCCTAAAGACCTACAACAATTACTTAATGAAATAAACATGACAAGCAAAAAATATGGACTAGATATGAATATCAAAAAGACTAAAACTATGATCATAAACAAAGAAAATACTCAAAACCCACAAGTGGATATAAAAATTGAAGGAATAGACCTTAAGACAGTTCAGAACTATAACTACCTTGGACATACTATAACCAGTGATGGAAAATGTACAACTGAAATAAACAAAAGAATAGGAATGGCAACAAGTAATTGTAATGTCATGAAGGACATACTAACATCAAAACAAATAACACCAGAGCTAAAACTAAGAATAGCAAAATGTTACATCTTCTCAATATTCCTATATGGTGCTGAAACATGGACATTAGAAAAGAAAACAGAACAGAGAATTGAAGCCTTTGTAATGTGGATATATAGAAGAATAGGTAGAATTGGATGGAAGGAAAAGAAAACAAACGATGAAGTCTTAAAACAACTAAAAATGAATAGAGAACTTCTGAACACAATTAGAACAAGACAAATGCGATTCTTGGGCCATGTTAAAAGACACAACAGCCTACTGAAAGTAATCCTGGAGGGGAAAATACAAGGTAAAAGAGGCAGAGGCAGACCAAGATTAACATGGACGAGTAACATCAAAAGATGGACAAATCAACCGATGACAACCTGCACCATCAAAGCAAGAGATAGAGCAGAATGGCGCTCCATGGTAGCCAACCTTCGTTGCGGAGACGACACTCAATGATGATGATGACTCATATGGCTCATAAGGCTTATTGTGCGATGATCATCGCATTCAATCGCACCCGATTTCTTTGGTAGGGCTATGAATATTGATTTGAGCATGTCGTCTGGCATATATCCACTGTTGTAGATATCATTCAATATTTTTGTTATTATTCCTATTCCAAAATCACCCATGGCTTCAATCTCTTCTTTAGTTATATTATCTGGTCCAGGAGCTTTGCTTGCTTTCATATTGCGCAAGGCGTCTTCAACTTCTTCTCTGAGTATTTCTGGTCCTTCTCCATTATCCTTAATATTTACTTCCGTTCGTTCATCATTATAAAGATCTTTAATGTATTCTGTCCATCGTTCCTTATGTTTTCTTGATCAATCAACAGTTTTCCTTCCTTTATCTTAAACATCCATTTTTTTAATTTATTTATTGTTTAATTTATTATGTTATTATTTATATTGATTATTTCATATATATATATATATATATATATATATATATATGTATATATATATATATATATATATATATATGTAGACTTTCGTTTCAAAATAGTGGAACGTTCCCTCGACCGCTGCAGACAATGCATCGGGGGTTTGATTAAATTCGGCTCTCTGATTGCAATGTTCTATGTTCTACTTAGCAAATGACGATCATCATTTTCGGGAGGATGTGAACTTCCATGGTATATGGTGGATAAGCGGCAGGAACCATTGAAGGCTATGTCTGAAGGGTGTTCCTTGTTGCAGTTTCCTCTTATTCCAAGTCCGGCTTGTTGCAGGAGCTACTGAGTTAAGTGCTCTGTGCATACCGTGAGCTGTGTGTCTCATCCGTTTTGATCATGTTTCGATGCCCCAATTGTTTACAATGAAGGATAATATCGTATGACAGGGAACAGTTGACAGTTCACTTTCGGCGCGGTATCGCCTTATGTCTTTTGGCGTGTGCTGAGACTGCTACGATGGGGAATACAGTTACCTTTCTTTGTTTGGGAGATGAGTTAGTAATTCGTATGATTCCACTGACACGGGTGGTTGAGCAATTATGGATTTTGATTCGTTTGCAGTGATACCGAAGCCTTTCATAACCAATAACCAATAACCAATATATGTAGCCGCGAGAAGGCGGGAATTACGAGAAGTAAGTGGGAGATGATAAAGTGCCAAGTGAGGGATAGGTGAACAGATAGCCGAGAACACAGAGTCCACGGGAAAAACGTGAATTGTCATTGTCGGATAACACGTGAATTGTCATTCTCGGATAACACGTGAATTGTCATTCTCGGATAACACGTGAATTGTCATCCTCGGATAAAACGTGAATTGTCATTGTCGGATAACACGTGAATTGTCATTCTCGGATAACACGTGAATTGTCATCCTCGGATAAAACGTGAATTGTCATCCTCGGATAAAACGTGAATTGTCATCCTCGGATAACACGTGAATTGTCATTCTCGGATAACACGTGAATTGCCATCCTCGGATAACACGTGAATTGTCATCCTCGGATAAAACGTGAATTGCCATCCTCGGATAACACGTGAATTGTCATCCACGGATAAAACGTGAATTGTCATCCTCGGATAAAACGTGAATTGCCATCCTCGGATAACACGTGAATTGTCATCCTCGGATAAAACGTGAATTAGGAGACGGGAAACTAGACGCGTAGATTAAGTAGATTGGATGGGAAACAAAGGAAATGATTTTTGATTGGAGGAAAAGATCCATATTTAAAGACAAGACACAAAGAATCGACCGCTTTCGCGATAAGACACACGCCTGTGTGTAAGGGGGCGAGCACGTGTTGGTCAGCCCATAGGGACTAACCCATAGCCCAGTAAAACTAGAGATAATGTTTTAAGTAGTGGAGAGCTTTTTCATATATGATCGAGGTGTAGATTCGAGAAGACACGTCTAGGTACGGCAAGAGCAAGTATAGTTGTAGACAACTAAGTTAAGATCTAACGAGTTTCCATTAGTCGAAGTTAATCTCGAGGCTTACAGCGGGCTGATGATGGCCCAAGGAAGTAGCTGTGTTAGAAATAAGGAGTCGTGAAACCATAGAAGTGATAGACGGTAAAATAATAAGCAGTGAGCTGTTCAATGGGAAACAGTTCACATTAGGTTAGGTTGTCACATGTTTAAACCTAGGTCCCAGCGGCGAGTAACACTGCTGCTAGGCAACGTGCGTGTGTGTGACCATAAGTCCAGTCAGTGTGGTCATGATATTTTGTAAAATGGTGAAGTTTGGCACTCAGGAATATGTGCTGTAATAAAGCCGGTTTACCTTTAAAGTAAAGTCTTGTTGTGTGTTCCACAGTATCAGATCACGCCTAGCGTAACCGAACTTAGAGGAGAAAATTACAAAGTCTTACATTATTGCGGCACAACAAATAACTAAAACAGGAGTATTACGAGCACACGGAAAGTACGGTGGAACCCGTGTCAGCTCCCCAAGTTCAGAATTTCATTCATTCATGACCGGTCAGCAGAAAGCTACAACAAATCAAAGTACGAGCGAGTCGACCGAGCCCACAGAAGAAATCAGCTGCTCGAAGCCTGTCCTGGGTCAACGTCACCCCTGAGAGCTTGATAATACGTGGGAGGGGGGAGCTGATGGTGCGAGTGCAATTAAGCCATCGTAGTAACATCGTCACATCGTAGTAACATCGTCACATCGTAGTAACATCGTCACATCGTAGTAACATCGTCACATCGTCACATCGTAGTAACATCGTCACATCGTCACATCGTAGTAACATCGTCACATCGTAGTAACATCGTCACATCGTCACATCGTAGTAACATCGTCACATCGTCACATCGTAGTAACATCGTCACATCGTAGTAACATCGTCACATCGTAGTAACATCGTCACATCGTCACATCGTAGTAACATCGTCACATCGTAGTAACATCGTCACATCGTCACATCGTAGTAACATCGTCACATCGTAGTAACATCGTCACATCGTAGTAAAGATCAAATACCAACTGACAGATGAACCAGAATCCTCTGGTGATACCTTAAAAAAAGGTATCTTCTCAGATACATTAATAATGTCTTAGATTATGTATATGTATATGTCCATAAGTGCTCAGGTATTTTCCCCAATATGTCCATCAGTGTGTGCAGACTGATAACTTCAGTCTGTGTTTAATCATTCTCCTGGTCTCTCCACGTATAGCAAAACTCTCTAGTCTCTCCAAATTTACCGTGGATTTTTAGCAGAATGAACATAGTTGTAGATTTATAATCATTGATTGAATCATTAGCTCGTCGTACCTTCCTGAGATCGTTGAGAATGTTAGCCCGATCCATTGCACTTCCGCAATCCACTGCAGCCGTCCCAGCCGGGTTGTTAGTCTGTTCATGACTTTTCACACCGGAGTGTCCATGGACGAAAGGAAACAGCTGCAAGTCTGCCCTGAGTTCCTGGTACCAATTCCATTCGTTTGCTGTGATACCGGGGCCTTCAAATAACCACAACCAAAACCATAACCAACCACTATCATCGGACCGAGTCCCCTTCAATTCCCCTGAGCATGCTGACCAAGACAATCTGGAACCAATCATAAGTTAAAGGTTGTAGCTATTACCCAGGTCATCGCCTTAGCTACTGCCATGATCTCCATAATCAAACTAGTGCTAGTAAGCGCGAAAGCACTGCCCTCATACATTACTGTTTTTCCTTTGACTTGAATCGTTAAGTCGACGGGCTCCGACTGTGCGAACACTAAACCAATCAGTGTTGATTTATTTACTTTTTTTTTGCGTTCGTCAGCTTTTTAGCTCTGACGAAGTTCCTAGAGACTAGGAGTTGAATTTTACGTGTTAATCCGTTTTTTTTTGTAAGCCGTGTGCACAGGGGTCCCTCGCTGCACAGGCAGATAACTCCGTCTTCATAGGTACTAATATTTTTTTGCGTCCATGAATAATTGACGTTGCAAGCCCGGTCTCGCTGCTGAGACCAAGGGCGGTTGCCGCTGAGAGAAATCAAAAATAAAAATCCCAACCGGTGCATCCGGGATTTAAACCCACAACCTCTCTATCTCGAGGCCGAGGTCTTGCCTCGAGACCAACCAATCCCCCGTCAGTGTTGATGGCTGCCATACCCTCAGGTGAATTCTCATAGATTAGCTCCGCCTCCATAATCGCAGGGTTTTATTACTTGTATTGTTAGCTCAACGGAGCCGCGATGTCTCAGTGGTTAGTGAATTCACTAGGTGTTGTGACTACAAAGGACAAGAGGTAGGGTTCCATCCCAACGACGGCTGCGGTTCACCCAGCCGTCAATGGGTACCGGATTTTTTCTGGGAAAGCAAAGCGGCACGGACGTAATACCGACCACATTACCCCAAAAATTATGTGCCGAAGGTCTGTAGAACGTATGGTCACTAACCCCATAATTTCTATACGCCACTTGACGTGACGAGGGCACTTTACTTTTTATTGTCTGCTCAAAGTGATGTAAACATAGCAGGACGTCGATCACTCTGCTGGCACCTGTAGTCGATCACTCTGCTGGCACCTGTATTCGCTCACCTGTATTCGCTCACCTGTATTCGCTCACCTGTATTCGCTCTTCATCTCTTGGTCCCAGTGGACACATCTGTTTTTTTTAATATTTTCTCTGCCAGCGCCTTCCATAACTGTCTCCTGTTGACCTACCGATCTTCTCTTTCTCTCACCCCCCCCCCCCACCTCACAGTGCAGTGGAAAAATTGAAAAAGAAAAAAAAGAAATGGTATGTTAGAAGCATTACGTGATTAGTAGACGACACAGAGTTTTTGTTCAAATCTGTTTTTCCATTTTTCATCGCATTCAGCTTTACTTGCAGCTTCGCATTTTTATGCATTCATTTGCATTTCTTTGCCTTAACCCCTACAGTGCAGTGGATGTTATACTACTCGGAAGTAGGCGCGCGCTTGGGTTATCATTATTCGGTAAGTCTTCTTCCCTTCATTATTAGCCTTACAGCGTCGAGGGAGACATAATTCTCAGTCTGTTGCTCTTCTGTTCGCCTCTGCTGCTGTTATATTCTAACACACTATGCTTCTACCATAATCTAACATATTATACTTCTACCATATTATAACATATTATAGTACAGTAAAGAGCACCGTCACGCGACGCGGCGTATAGGGAATATGGTGTTAGTGACCATACATTTAACAGACCTTCGGCACATGATTTTCGGTCTAATGTGGTCGGTGAGATGATAAAGTGCCAAGTGAGGGATAGGTGAACAGATAGCCGAGAACACAGAGTCCACGGGAAAAACGTGAATTGTCATTGTCGGATAACACGTGAATTGTCATTCTCGGATAACACGTGAATTGTCATTCTCGGATAACACGTGAATTGTCATCCTCGGATAAAACGTGAATTGTCATCCTCGGATAACACGTGAATTGTCATCCACGATAAAACGTGAATTGTCATTCTCGGATAACACGTGAATTGTCATCCTCGGATAAAACGTGAATTGTCATCCACGGATAAAACGTGAATTGTCATCCTCGGATAAAACGTGAATTGTCATCCTCGGATAAAACGTGAATTGTCATCCTCGGATAAAACGTGAATTGTCATCCTCGGATAAAACGTGAATTGTCATCCTCGGATAACACGTGAATTGTCATCCTCGGATAAAACGTGAATTAGGAGACGGGAAACTAGACGCGTAGATTAAGTAGATTGGATGGGAAACAAAGGAAATGATTTTTGATTGGAGGAAAAGATCCATATTTAAAGACAAGACACAAAGAATCGACCGCTTTCGCGATAAGACACACGCCTGTGTGTAAGGGGGCGAGCACGTGTTGGTCAGCCATAGGGACTAACACATAGCCCAGTAAAACTAGAGACAATGTTTTAAGTAGTGGAGAGCTTTTTTCATATATGATCGAGGTGTAGATTCGAGAAGACACGTCTAGGTACGGCAAGAGCAAGTATAGTTGTAGACAACTAAGTTAAGATCTAACGAGTTTCCATTAGTCGAAGTTAATCTCGAGGCTTACAGCGGGCTGATGATGGCCCAAGGAAGTAGCTGTGTTAGAAATAAGGAGTCGTGAAACCATAGAAGTGATAGACGGTAAAATAATAAGCAGTGAGCTGTTCAATGGGAAACAGTTCACATTAGGTTAGGTTGTCACATGTTTAAACCTAGGTCCCAGCGGCGAGTAACACTGCTGCTAGGCAACGTGCGTGTGTGTGACCATAAGTCCAGTCAGTGTGGTCATGATATTTTGTAAAATGGTGAAGTTTGGCACTCAGGAATATGTGCTGTAATAAAGCCGGTTTACCTTTAAAGTAAAGTCTTGTTGTGTGTTCCACAGTATCAGATCACGCCTAGCGTAACCGAACTTAGAGGAGAAAATTACAAAGTCTTACATTATTGCGGCACAACAAATAACAACTAAAACAGGAGTATTACGAGCACACGAAAGTACGGTGGAACCCGTGTCAGCTCCCCAAGTTCAGAATTTCATTCATTCATGACCGGTCAGCAGAAAGCTACAACAAATCAAAGTACGAGCGAGTCGACCGAGCCCACAGAAGAAATCAGCTGCTCGAAGCCTGTCCTGGGTCAACGTCACCCCTGAGAGCTTGATAATACGTGGGAGGGGGGAGCTGATGGTGCGAGTGCAATTAAGCCATCGTAGTAACATCGTCACATCGTCACATCGTAGTAACATCGTCACATCGTAGTAACATCGTCACATCGTAGTAACATCGTCACATCGTCACATCGTAGTAACATCGTCACATCGTCACATCGTAGTAACATCGTCACATCGTAGTAACATCGTCACATCGTCACATCGTAGTAACATCGTCACATCGTCACATCGTAGTAACATCGTCACATCGTAGTCACATCGTCACATCGTAGTAACATCGTCACATCGTCACATCGTAGTAACATCGTCACATCGTAGTAACATCGTCACATCGTCACATCGTAGTAACATCGTCACATCGTAGTAACATCGTCACATCGTAGTAAAGATCAAATACCAACTGACAGATGAACCAGAATCCTCTGGTGATACCTTAAAAAAGGTATCTTCTCAGATACATTAATAATGTCTTAGATTATGTATATGTATATGTCCATAAGTGCTCAGGTCTTTTCCCCAATATGTCCATCAGTGTGTGCAGACTGATAACTTCAGTCTGTGTTTAATCATTCTCCTGGTCTCTCCACGTATAGCAAAACTCTCTAGTCTCTCCAAATTTACCGTGGATTTTTAGCAGAATGAACATAGTTGTAGATTTATAATCATTGATTGAATCATTAGCTCGTCGTACCTTCCTGAGATCGTTGAGAATGTTAGCCCGATCCATTGCACTTCCGCAATCCACTGCAGCCGTCCCAGCCGGGTTGTTAGTCTGTTCATGACTTTTCACACCGGAGTGTCCATGGACGAAAGGAAACAGCTGCAAGTCTGCCCTGAGTTCCTGGTACCAATTCCATTCGTTTGCTGTGATACCGGGGCCTTCAAATAACCACAACCAAACCATAACCAACCACTATCATCGGACCGAGTCCCCTTCAATTCCCCTGAGCATGCTGACCAAGACAATCTGGAACCAATCATAAGTTAAAGGTTGTAGCTATTACCCAGGTCATCGCCTTAGCTACTGCCATGATCTCCATAATCAAACTAGTGTTAGTAAGCGCGAAAGCACTGCCCTCATACATTACTGTTTTTTCCTTTGACTTGAATCGTTAAGTCGACGGGCTCCGACTGTGCGAACACTAAACCAATCAGTGTTGATTTATTTACTTTTTTTTTGCGTTCGTCAGCTTTTTAGCTCTGACGAAGTTCCTAGAGACTAGGAGTTGAATTTTACGTGTTAATCCGTTTTTTTTTGTAAGCCGTGTGCACAGGGGTCCCTCGCTGCACAGGCAGATAACTCCGTCTTCATAGGTACTAATATTTTTTTTGCGTCCATGAATAATTGACGTTGCAAGCCCGGTCTCGCTGCTGAGACCAAGGGCGGTTGCCGCTGAGAGAAATCAAAAATAAAATCCCAACCGGTGCATCCGGGATTTAAACCCACAACCTCTCTATCTCGAGGCCGAGGTCTTGCCTCGAGACCAACCAATCCCCCGTCAGTGTAGATGGCTGCCATACCCTCAGGTGAATTCTCATAGATTAGCTCCGCCTCCATAATCGCAGGGTTTTATTACTTGTATTGTTAGCTCAACGGAGCCGCGATGTCTCAGTGGTTAGTGAATTCACTAGGTGTTGTGACTACAAAGGACAAGAGGTAGGGTTCCATCCCAACGACGGCTGCGGTTCACCCAGCCGTCAATGGTACCGGATTTTTTTTCTGGGAAAGCAAAGCGGCACGGACGTAATACCGACCACATTACCCCAAAATTATGTGCCGAAGGTCTGTAGAACGTATGGTCACTAACCCCATAATTTCTATACGCCACTTGACGTGACGAGGGCACTTTACTTTTTATTGTCTGCTCAAAGTGATGTAAACATAGCAGGACGTCGATCACTCTGCTGGCACCTGTAGTCGATCACTCTGCTGGCACCTGTATTCGCTCACCTGTATTCGCTCACCTGTATTCGCTCACCTGTATTCGCTCTTCATCTCTTGGTCCCAGTGGACACATCTGTTTTTTTAAATATTTTCTCTGCCAGCGCCTTCCATAACTGTCTCCTGTTGACCTACCGATCTTCTCTTTCTCTCTCCCCCCCCCCCCACCTCACAGTGCAGTGGAAAAATTGAAAAAGAAAGAAAAAAAATGGTATGTTAGAAGCATTACGTGATTAGTAGACGACACAGAGTTTTTGTTCAAATCTGTTTTTTCCATTTTTCATCGCATTCAGCTTTACTGCAGCTTCGCATTTTTATGCATTCATTTGCATTTCTTTGCCTTAACCCCTACAGTGCAGTGGATGTTATATAGGGTGTTTATAAAGTCTCACTACACTTGGTATCTAGGTCAATTTGAAAAAAATGTTTATGACGTCATCACAATATGTGCTCAATGGTAAGTTCACTTGTTGCGACAGTTTTCTTAATGACTTGTCTGGACTTTTAAGGATTCTGTCTTGGATATCTAAACATATTTCATCATTCACAGCAGGCCTACCAGATCGTGGAGCATCTTCCACATTTCCAGTAGCAATAAACTTATTCAACAAATTTCATTGACAGTGGGAGCACATATTGTGATGACGTCATAAACATTTTTTTTTCAAATTGACCTAGATACCAAGTGTAGTGAGACTTTATAAACACCCTGTACTACTCGGAAGTAGGCGCGCGCTTGGGTTATCATTATTCGGTAAGTCTTCTTCCCTTCATTATTAGCCTTACAGCGTCGAGGGGAGACATAATTTTCAGTCTGTTGCTCTTCTGTTCGCCTCTGCTGCTGTTATATTCTAACACACTATGCTTCTACCATAATCTAACATATTATACTTCTACCATATTATAACATATTATAGTACAGTAAAGAGCACCGTCACGCGACGCGGCGTATAGGGAATATGGTGTTAGTGACCATACATTTAACAGACCTTCGGCACATGATTTTCGGTCTAATGTGGTCGGTATTACGCCCGCGCCGGTTTACTTTCCTAGAAAAAATCCGGTACCCATTTAAGGCTGGGTGAACCCAGTAACCGTCGGTTGGGATCGAACCCTACTCCTTGTGCTTTGTAGTCCAGTTCACTAACCACTGAGCTATCGCGGCTCCCTCTAACATATACTTCTACCATATTCTAACAAAGTTCGGTTATTGAGCTTCAAGAAAATCGATTTTTCAAATGCATAATAGCAACAACAACAATAACAACAACAACAACAGAATCCGTTATCGTCAACGCCCACGTACGTGTCGGAATTCCTGAGAAAAGAAACCAATCAAAAAAGAAAGGGAAAATGATAACATTAGCAAGACCATGCAATGTCATCGACGTCTGTCATGCAGACGATTGAACGCAAGCAAGAGGTTTCCATTTCGCGGTCTGTGGCCAGGAAAGATCCGTTAATGTCAAAATGTTCCATATGATTAATTTTTTCATTTCCATTTTTTTGGCTTCCTTTTCGTTTTGGCATGGACAAAAGGCATGATAAATTAGTTCAGCGCAATAGCGACAGTTTGCAGGTGATAAAACTGGAAGAAAACGACAGTTTTTCTTTATAATTTTTCTTCAATAGCAACAACAACTTCAAAAGCAACAACAACAACTTTAAAAGCAACAACTAAGCGAAATAACGCATCAAGATTTATAATTTTCCAATGGTGTTTTTCTCTTTTATTTTAATTCAAATAAGTTATCTTCAAGTTTACAGCAAAACCGCGGGATTTGATTGGTTAGTTCAACTCTTGTCTGCCGACCTGGTGGTTGCCAGGTTCTTAATCTGTTTTGCGACCGAAATATTTTCATAATTCTCCCATTATCTGAAAATGAGGACCAGAGATTTAGTCTGAAAAACTAGGACAACCTGGCAGTTTGCCGATCACGTTGCAAGTAAATGTCCTGGCTGTCAAGGAAATATCTGGCCGCTAAGGCGGCATCTGTTGATAGCAATCGCGAGTGACTTTTCAGTGTTGTCAAATATTTGTAACTTCTCGCCAAACACAGTAGATTTCAATTATAAAAAAACACATTTTCTGAGTGTTGACTCAAAAAAAGATTCACGCTAGTTACTTTTCATTGCTTCTGTTACCTTTCAAGGTAAATAAATTTACTTATCTGGAAACAATGTTAACCCCAGATAATAGATGTACAACAGAGGTGAGATGGTAGATGTACGACAGAGGTGAGATGGTAGATGTACAACAGAGGTGAGATGGTAGATGTACAGCAGAGGTGAGATGGTAGATGTACAACAGAGGTGAGATGGTAGATGTACAACAGAGGTGAGATGGTAGATGTACAACAGAGGTGAGATGGAGGATGTACAACAGAGGTGAGATGGTAGATGTACAACAGAGGTGAGATGGAGGATGTACAACAGAGGTGAGATGGTAGATGTACAACAGAGGTGAGATGGAGGATGTACAACAGAGGTGAGATGGAGGATGTACAACAGAGGTGAGATGGAGGATGTACAACAGAGGTGAGATGGTAGATGTACAACAGAGGTGAGATGGAGGATGTACAACAGAGGTGAGATGGTAGATGTACAACAGAGGTGAGATGGAGGATGTACAACAGAGGTGAGATGGAGGATGTACAACAGAGGTGAGATGGAGGATGTACAACAGAGGTGAGATGGTAGATGTACAACAGAGGTGAGATGGAGGATGTACAACAGAGGTGAAATGCAGAGTAGCTGAGACAAAAAACAGCTTTCCAAAAGTGAGGAAGATACTGTGCAATCCATTTTTGACAATAGAAACAAGAGTTCTTAAATGTTATGTACAGCCAGTCTTTACATATGGATGTGAATCATGGACAATAGGACAACAAGCAAAAAAATTACTGGAGGCTGTAGAAACGTGGTTTTACAGAAGAATGTTGAGACTACCATGGACAGCTAAGAAGAGTAATGAAACGTTCTGAAAGAGATCAAAGCAAAAAGAGAGCTAAAAAAGATAGCTAATTTTCAATATTAGGAAGAAACAAACATTAATGTTTGGCCATGTTATGAGAAGGGAACAGCTGAAAAACATTATGCCAACTGGGAAAAAATCTTGGACAATGAGATAGAGGGAAGCAAAGTGAAAAGAAACTAGAATAGTTTGGCAGAATTTCAACAACAGAAATGATAAATAACTGCCGAGATCGAAAGTTGAGGAGAGACATGAGCAACTACGCCAGCAGGCATGGTACTTGATGATGATGATCCTTTTCAAGGAGAACTACAATCATCAATGTAGTGTAGTGTCTCTTCGTGATGGTCATCGCGATGTCTTCTATTTCATTAATCTTACCTTTTAGGTCTACTCCCCCCCCCTTTCCTCAATGTTTTTGAGTGCTATCTTCGGAGCGCTGTCTGTTGATGATCGTGTCACGTTTCCAAACCATTCGTTATGTAATTTTACAATCTCCTTATAGATTAACCTTTCGATATGTTATTGTTTTCAGTAGCCTTATGGATTGAACATTCGATTCATTATTATTCAGTAGCCTTATAGATTGCCCATTCCATATGTTATTTTTCAGTAGCCTTATAGATTGACCATTCCATATGTTATTTTTCAGTATCATTATAGATTGACCATTCCATATGTTATTTTTCAGTATCCTTATAGATTGACCATTCCATATGTTATTTTTCAGTATCATTATAGATTGACCATTCCATATGTTATTTTTCAGTATCATTATAGATTGACCATTCCATATGTTATTTTTCAGTATCATTATAGATTGACCATTCCATATGTTATTTTTCAGTATCATTATAGATTGACCATTCGATGTGATTTTTTTAGTATCGTTATAGATTCGTCAACAAGAAGCAATCAACATTTTTCGGGCACATCATGAGAAGAGGAAAGTTGGAGGACCGATACGTCTTTGGAGATTCATTCAGAGTCCGAAAATGGGTACCAGATATCTTTTTCTGGGAATGTAGAGGCTGATTGGTGTGATACAGCACACCGCTTATGAAATAAGCCGATGGCCATTGAAAAATATGGGCACTTACACTATTTTTGTAATGTCTTCAAGATATTGGGTGGGGCTTATTTACCAAATGTGTCAGTGCAATCAAAAGTAGAATGATTTGTCAAATTCTGTAGACATCATTGGTGAGGTAGAAGCTAGAGAAATAGACATCATTGGTGAGGTAGAAGCTAGAGAAATAGACATCATTGGTGAGGTAGAAGCTATAGAATTAGACATCATTGGTGAGGTAGAAGCTAGAGAAATAGACATCATTGGTGAGGTAGAAGCTATAGAAATAGACATCATTGGTGAGGTAGAAGCTATAGAAATAGACATCATTGGTGAACTGGAGAATATAATGTTTACGCCTCGTTGGTGAACTGGAGAATTTACTGTTACACCTTGTTAGTGAACTGGAGAATTTACTGTTACACCTTGTTAGTGAACTGGAGAATATGCTGCTACACCTCGTTGGTGAACTAGAGAAAATACTGTTACACCTCGTTAGTGAACTGGAGAATATGCTGCTACACCTCGTTGGTGAACTAGAGAAAATACTGTTACACCTCGTTGGTGAACTGGAGAAGTTACTGTTACACCTCGTTAGTGAACTGGAGAATATGCTGCTACACCTCGTTGGTGAACTAGAGAAAATACTGTTACACCTCGTTGGTGAACTGGAAAATATACTGTTACAACTCGTTGGTGAACTAGAGAAGATACTGTTACACCTCGTTGGTGAACTGGAGATTATACTGTTACACCTTGTTGGTAAACTAGAGAATATACTATTACACCTCGTTGGTGAACTAGAGAATATACTGTTACACCTCGTTGGTGAACTAGAGAATATACTGTTACACCTCGTTGGTGAATATAAGAGAAGATACTGTTACACCTCGTTGGTGAACTAGAGAATATACTGTTACACCTCGTTGGTGAATATAAGAGAAGATACTGTTACACCTCGTTGGTGAATATAAGAGAAGATACTGTTACACCTCGTTGGTGAATATAAGAGAATATACTGTTACACCTCGTTGGTGAATATAAGAGAATATACTGTTACACCTCGTTGGTGAATATAAGAGAATATACTGTTACACCTCGTTGGTGAATAAGAGAAGATACTGTTACACCTCTTTGGTGAGCTAGAGAATATACTGTTACACCTCGTTGGTTAATAAGAGAATATACTATAGAGAATATAGTTTGTTCTAACTGAAAGATTAGCCATCACTGTCTATTTTATGGAGATTGCTGATAAGAATGAGAACTAGTGGGCGGTTAGCTGTGCACGCTGCCGCAGACAAGGGCTGTTAATGTGGAACCAACTGAGATATAGGGTCAAGGACGTGTCAACAAACTGGATCGATCGATAGCTTTGGTTGGAATTCTACATCGGAGAGAACAAACAATGGCGGGAAACGTTTACAAAGTAAATACGTTGAAAACAACATTTTTCTGATTATTCCAGATTCGGGACGTGGAAATAAGGAACGAAACGGCATGTCAGGAATCATAATTTGAAGTCGTTTATCATTCATTTGACATCTTTATTGATTTGAATGATTTAATATTCACTATCTTCATTCGCACACTGAGTTGCGTAGCACATTTGTGAGAAATTCAGTATCTTCAGTGGATCTTTTTTGAAACTGCTTCTATTACCTTTGACATTCCTTCGGCATTTGTTTGTAGTCAGAATTGCCTCACTTAGGAAAGTAATCTTCCTAAACGCGTCTATACCTGAACCATAAGTAGTTGTCCAGCAATAGTGCCATTCTATTATAAAAAAGCTGACTGGGCAACATTCAGGAACCTAGTAAACCAAGCATTTCAAGAGATAGATATAACAGCGGATATTGACACTGTCTATAACAACATCACCGCAGCTATTCTACAATCTGCTAAACAATCCATCCACAGCTGATATTGACACTGTCTATAACAACATCACCGCAGCTATTCTACAATCTGCTCAACAATCCATCCACAGCTGATATTGGCACTGTCTATAACAACATCACCGCAGCTATTCTACAATCTGCTAAACAATCCATCCACAGCTGATATTGACACTGTCTATAACAACATCTCCGCAGCTATTCTACAATATGCTAAACAATCCATCCACAGCTGATATTGACACTGTCTATAACAACATCTCCGCAGCTATTCTACAATCTGCTAAACAATCCATCCACAGCTGATATTGACACTGTCTATAACAACATCACCGCAGCTATTCTACAATCTGCTAAACAATCCATCCACAGCTGATATTGACACTGTCTATAACAACATCACCGCAGCTATTCTACAATCTGCTATACAATCCATCCACAGCTGATATTGACACTGTCTATAACAACATCACCGCAGCTATTCTACAATCTGCTAAACAATCCATCCACAGCTGATATTGACACTGTCTATAACAACATCACCGCAGCTATTCTACAATCTACCAAACAATCCATTCACAGCTGATATTGACACTGTCTATAACAACATCACCGCAGCTATTCTACAATCTGCTAAACAATCCATCCACAGCTGATATTGACACTGTCTATAACAACATCACCGCAGCTATTCTACAATCTACCAAACAATCCATTCACAGCTGATATTGACACTGTCTATAACAACATCACCGCAGCTATTCTACAATCTGCTAAACAATCCATCCACAGCTGATATTGGCACTGTCTATAACAACATCACCGCAGCTATTCTACAATCTGCTCAACAATCCATCCACAGCTGATATTGGCACTGTCTATAACAACATCTCCGCAGCTATTCTACAATCTGCTAAACAATCCATCCACAGCTGATATTGACACTGTCTATAACAACATCACCGCAGCTATTCTACAATCTGCTAAACAATCCATCCACAGCTGATATTGACACTGTCTATAACAACATCACCGCAGCTATTCTACAATCTGCTAAACAATCCATCCACAGCTGATATTGACACTGTCTATAACAACATCACCGCAGCTATTCTACAATCTGCTAAACAATCCATCCACAGCTGATATTGGCACTGTCTATAACAACATCACCGCAGCTATTCTACAATCTGCTAAACAATCCATCCACAGCAGATATTGACACTGTCTATAACAACATCACCGCAGCTATTCTACAATCTGCTAAACAATCCATCCACAGCTGATATTGGCACTGTCTATAACAACATCACCGCAGCTATTCTACAATCTGCTAAACAATCCATCCACAGCTGATATTGGCACTGTCTATAACAACATCACAGCAGCTATTCTACAATCTGCTCAACAATCCATCCACAGCTGATATTGACACTGTCTATAACAACATCTCCGCAGCTATTCTACAATCTGCTAAACAATCCACCCACAGCTGATATTGACACTGTCTATAACAACATCTCCGCAGCTATTCTACAATCTGCTAAACAATCCACCCACAGCTGATATTGACACTGTCTATAACAACATCTCCGCAGCTATTCTACAATCTGCTAAACAATCCACCCACAGCTGATATTGACACTGTCTATAACAACATCTCCGCAGCTATTCTACAATCTGCTAAACAATCCACCCACAGCTGATATTGACACTGTCTATAACAACATCACCGCAGCTATTCTACAATCTGCTCAACAATCCATCCACAGCTGATATTGACACTGTCTATAACAACATCACCACAGCTGATATTGGCACTGTCTATAACAACATCACCGCAGCTATTCTACAATCTGCTAAACAATCCATCCACAGCTGATATTGACACTGTCTATAACAACATCACCGCAGCTATTCTACAATCTGCTCAACAATCCATCCACAGCTGATATTGACACTGTCTATAACAACATCACCGCAGCTATTCTACAATCTGCTAAACAATCCATCCACAGCTGATATTGACACTGTCTATAACAACATCGCCGCAGCTATTCTACAATCTGCTAAACAATCCATCCACAGCTGATATTGACACTGTCTATAACAACATCGCCGCAGCTATTCTACAATCTGCTCAACAATCCATCCACAGCTGATATTGACACTGTCTATAACAACATCGCCGCAGCTATTCTACAATCTGCTCAACAATCCATCCACAGCTGATATTGACACTGTCTATAACAACATCGCCGCAGCTATTCTACAATCTGCTCAACAATCCATCCACAGCTGATATTGACACTGTCTATAACAACATCACCGCAGCTATTCTACAATCTGCTAAACAATCCATTCACAGCTGATATTGGCACTGTCTATAACAACATCACCGCAGCTATTCTACAATCTGCTCAACAATCCATCCACAGCTGATATTGACACTGTCTATAACAACATCACCGCAGCTATTCTACAATCTGCTCAACAATCCATCCACAGCTGATATTGACACTGTCTATAACAACATCACCGCAGCTATTCTACAATCTGCTCAACAATCCATCCACAGCTGATATTGGCACTGTCTATAACAACATCACCGCAGCTATTCTACAATCTGCTCAACAATCCATCCACAGCTGATATTGACACTGTCTATAACAACATCACCGCAGCTATTCTACAATCTGCTCAACAATCCATCCACAGCTGATATTGACACTGTCTATAACAACATCTCCGCAGCTATTCTACAATCTGCTAAACAATCCATCCACAGCTGATATTGACACTGTCTATAACAACATCACCGCAGCTATCCTACAATCTGCTAAACAATCCATCCCCCGAGGACGCCGAAGTCAATTCAAACCTTTCTGGAATGAAGAACTAGAGTGCATTGTCAAAGAAAGCAAGAAGACAAGTCGAGAAACATCCAACCCCCGCCAACAAAACAAATGACAACAGATTGACTGCGAAGGTTAAACTACAAAGTGCTAAAGCAAGAAGACAAGTCAAGAAACATCCAACCCCCGCCAACAAAACAAATGACAACAGATTGACTGCGAAGGTTAAACTACAAAGTGCTAAAGCAAAGAAGGTCACATGGATCAAGAAATGTGAAAACCTGGACTTAAGAAAGGAAGGCAAGCAAGCATGGCGTCTTATTTCTAACCTATCAGGGAAAAAAAAGACGATCGAACATTGTGCCACTAAAGTCGGGTTCGGAAATAATACCAGCTAGTACACAGAAAGCAATACCAGCTAGCACACAGACAGCAGAAGCCCTTAACAATTACTTCGCCAGTATCAATAAACAACGAGATAACCAAAGAATAGACTACGCTATCAACAAACTTACCAAAGAAATGGAAAAGCGCCATACAGTAAGCATTGAAGTCTTTGAAAAAGATGTCACCCTTCCAGAGCTAAAAGCTGCCCTTGATAAGTGTAAAAAGGGGAAATCAGCTGGCCCCGATAGACTGACTAACGAACTTATTACCAACCTCTCAATCAAAGAACTTGATGCCATCTTAGAGTCTATCAACATAACGTGGAGAGAGGGTAAGCTGCCGGCTCAGTGGAAGAAAGCAAATGTAACACCCTTACTAAAGAAAGGGAGAGATCCCAACGACCTCAGCAGTTACATGCCAATTTCCCTGACCTCTAGTCTGGGGAAAATAGCAGAACGAATGGTCAACGAAAGGCTGTACTGGTGGCTTGAGAACACGAAGACACTCAACAATTACCAAGCAGGCTTCAGAAAGAACAAGCGTACCATGGACCAGCTGATAAGACTCACTCAAGAGATAGGTGACTCATTCCAGGAGCAAAAACATGTAATAGCCACATTCATTGACCTGAAACAAGCGTACCATGGACCAGCTGATAAGACTCACTCAAGAGATAGGTGACTCATTCCAGGAGCAAAAACATGTATTAGCCACATTCATTGACCTGAAACAAGCGTATGACAGAGTCTGGAGAAAAGGTCTTCTATTTAAACTGCAAAAAATGGGAATATCAGGACGAATGTACAAGTGGATAAAGGGCTTCTTTTGTAATCGAACAATACAAACAACATACACGGGAACAACTTCCAAACAAAGAACCCTGGAGGAAGGCTTACCTCAAGGATCAGCCCTAAGTTGCACATTGTTCCTTATGTTTATAAATGACATGCCAGAATATATCACATGTCGTAAGGCACTTTTTGCAGACGACCTCGCCATCTGGGTAAGAGGCAAGAATATTCAAGCCCTTACTCATAACATAAATACGAACCTCACTACCATTGCTGCTTACTGCCAGTTCTGGAAGTTAGAGCCTAGCACTGAGAAGACAGTCTGCAGTATATTTACCCTAAGCAACAAAGTCAAAGGGAAGAAATAGATGTCCGGATGAACGGAGAGAAACTAAACTACGACAAATATCCGAGATACCTGGAGTTGACTTAGACCAAAGGCTATCTCTGAAACAACACATAAACAAGCTGATAGAGAAAACCACAACTAGACTCAGCTGATAGAGAAAACCACAACTAGAATCAGGATCATCAAGCACCTCGCCAGTTGTGAATGGGGGGCAGATCAACAAACACTGCGTCAACTCTATACTGGTTACGTGCGATCAGTAATAGACTATTCACTACCTCTACAATCTATTGCTAGCAAGACTCTACTCCAAAGCTTAGATAAAATTCAAAATCAAGCCCTGAGATTTATTAGCGGTGCTATGAAATCAACTCCAAATAATGCTTCCGAAATACACAACAACATCGAACCTCTTGGCATTCGAAGAGAACGTGCTGTAGTGGAAACCTACGAGAGATATTTGCGGACGGAACCAACAGGGGAAAATCGCATTATGGTAGAAAAGTGGCGGCAGAAAACCCGGATTAAGAAATCATCCTTTTTAGACCATGCAACTAACTACAGCTCCAAACATCACCTCCCAGCAGACAGACTTCAAGATATGCCCATCCGCCCTGAAGCACTTTGCTGCCAAATAGTTGTTCCCGATGTCAGGACTAAGCTCTCCGACCCCCTAGCAGATAGAAATACTCTACCTCCCATACTCAAAGCCATAGCACTGGAAACTATTGACCAGTATCACGCAATGCCGTCCACGTTTATACTGATGGATCTGCATTCAAGGCCACCCTAAATGCTGGTTACGGTGCTGTTGTCAAGTATCCCTACTCTCACCCAGACGACTACCCCCAAATTTACGGTCCATGCGGAGAATACTGCTTCAATTACTTGCAGAAATTATAGCTATAGAGAGAGCACTCAGAAGGATATTTGTAGACTTTGAATGTGACACCATCGCACCGGAAGATATTTATATTTTTTCGGATTCTAAATCAGCACTCGAAGCAATTGAAAGCGGACAAACATCCGAGGTTTCTAATATAAGATCTTTATCCAACCAACTCTCCACTACCTATGGAGTGGCTGTAACCCTACAATGGATCCCTGGTCACATCGGCATTGCGGGAAATGAGAGAGCGGATAGGTTGGCTAAACTGGGAGCATCTCTACCACAGCTTCCTGTTCAAGTTAGCCTCAAAACATGTAAGCAAATTTTGAGAAACAACTACCACGAGGAATGGTTGAATATGTGGGCTTCAGCAAAGACTGGACGCCTACTCTACAGATATCAAACAAAACCAGACCCCCTCGACCCTGTGCGGGAGCTGAGGCGAAGGGATCAAAGCCTGATATTCCAGCTGAGAACAGGCCATGCTCCTACCAATCAACACCTGAGCAGAATAAAAACACAACATGATCTAATGTGCAGACACTGCCGTCAACAATCTGAGACAGTAGATCACCTGCTACTACACTGTCCCCATTTACAAAATCGACGGAGCATGTTACTCCCACTACCTCCAACCATCAATAACACACTGTACTCTTCATCTGTTCAACTGAGAAGGACCTGCGCCTTCATGCGAGAGGCATTAAGCTGTAAAGAGCTCATAGCTCACGGCTAACAAGGGGATTAAGTCAAGTCAAGTCAAGTCAAATACCTGAGGCTGTGTCACTTACATTTGGCATGCACCACCTACCAATCTTATCCAAAAAAAAAAACTTCTGCATGGATTTTATTACCTGGTCTGGTTTGATTTTACCAACATGTGTTTCCATTACATGATCTTTGTAAGCGTCTGGGTGTATGCCAGTAATGGATTATACGTATGAGACAACCACATAGACGTTGGCGTTTGTAAAGTGTAATCTTCTTGTATGTGTCATACTAGTTAGCGTAGGTCAGTTGTAACCAAGCGTTCCAACTATACTCTTCTCATAATATTGTAAATAAATGTCAGTTGTTTCGTTCTGATGTTTTTAATAGCTCTCTTTTTGTGTTAGCCTTTTTGAGAATTTCCACTTAGGTCTTGTTGGTTGTCCTGGAAACTCTCAACATCGTATCTTCACTTCCCCTTCAGTTTCCTCAAATATGCAAGTTCTGGTTGTTTTCACTTTGTAAACACAGAGTCTCGGTCTTCTCATAATCGTGTGTGTTCTAGAAATGAGTGTATTTTTATTTGACACTTTCAAGATAAAGAAGAACAAGTTTCAAGAGACGATTTCTCGGCACTGGAAGAAAACTGAAAGTTTCATCTTTTATTGCATACTTTTTGTCATATTGGGACACGTGAAGACAATTACTGAGGACATTTATCTTCCCGATAACAACATACTGTTGTGATTTACAGACAATCTCGCAAACAGCAAAGGAAAAAAATCGATTCATTCGAAAGAAAATGCTACAGAAAAATCCTTAAGATACCCTGGATAATGAAAAACAAGCAATGAAGACATACTAAAAGATTGTAACATTAAAAAGAACTGGCTCGTAAACACTATTCCACAAAGGACATTAAAATACTATGACCACATCAAAGGCACATCGAGCTAGAAAGACCAATAATGGAAGTCATTGTTCTTGGGCGCCACATCTGGTACAGACCAAAAATGAAGTGGTTTCAAGATATCAACGAGACCTCGAACATGACAAAAGAAGAAGTGGGAGATCTGGCTAGAGACAGAAATTCTTTCAGACGGGCTGTGGTGAATGTAACGTTCTGTGGGAGATCTGGCTAGAGACATACGTTCTTTCAGACGGACTGTGGTGAATGTAACGTTCTGTGGGAGATCTGGCTAGAGACAGACATTCTTTCAGACGGGCTGTGGTGAATGTAACGTTCTGTGGGAGATCTGGCTAGAGACAGACATTCTTTCAGACGGGCTGTGGTGAATACAACTATCTGTGGCAGATCTGGCTAGAGACTGACATTCTTTCAGACGGGTTGTGGTGAATACAACAATCTGTGGGAGATCTGGCTAGAGACTGACATTCTTTCAGACGGGCTGTGGTGAATGTAACATTCTGTATTAAGTCATGAGACCTGATCGTGATGAACAAAAGTATTGTTTGAAAAGAAAATAAAAATAACTTTTGTCATCTTGATGTGTGGGGAATAGATGGCTGTGTTCACTTTCTGTGCGGTTTCGCCTTATGTCTTTGGCGTGTTCTGAGATTGCTATGATGGGGACTACAACTACCTTTTTTTGTTTGGAAGATGAGATATTAATTCGGATAATTCCACTGGCGGTTGAGCAATTATGGATTTTAATTCGTTTGCAGTGATACCGGGGCCTTTCATAACCATAACCATTTCGATGTGTGCCGTCGTCACATGAAGGTTGATGATCACAAAAGTTCATTTTGCTCTGTGATTTTTGCCCTGATCTGATTGCATACTTTATGATGATGACGTTTGTCTAAATCTCTATCATTGACATGCCAGCCTGCTCTAGACCTGTTCTACATCTGTTCTTATATTTGTTCTATACCTGTTCTATACCTGTTCTATACCTGTTCTATATTTGTTCTATATTTGTTTTGTTATCTGTTCTATATGTGTTATATATCGGTGTGACTGACATGCACACCTAGGGAAACACCATATTCCACTATTGAAAAAGTATGTTTTTCTGCTTGCAGCAAGCCAGCCTGACAGTGGTACAGAGATCCCCAGAGGATCTTGCGTCACTGCTGAACGAGACGAAGTCAAACATGGAGTCACTGCTTGAGGAGAAGAGATCGGCAGTCCAGGCAAGTTTGCTTCTCATCTCTTCCCTGCATGCATGTTTTTATTTTTCTTTAAAAAAAAAATAGATTCAATTATATTAAATAACGAACAACACAGTATCAATTTCGAAATCATTTTTATTAATATCATTCTTCCTTTCCTCTTTTTCTCTCGCGGGTTGTAACATTGATGAAAGTGGAACGTGCAATACAATGTTGCATCATGTTAAATAATATTCATGAGAAATGAAAAACAAAATAGAAATAGAAAAAACATAGAAAACAAACGGTATGGTTTAGGCTTCACGTAAAAATAGGACAGCACAAATCAGAACAATGTTTCTGTGTAATAGGCCTTCAGCAGGAACAAACATACAATCACACACACACAAATAAGTATTTAACATTAAAAATAATAAAAATAGATAATGCTTACGAACCTGAAAAAGATAATAAAATAAAAATAGAAAGTCCTCCCTGTATAATCTGATGTGTAAGAATGTTAGTGCGTTGTGATATGTCATTGTGTTCCGGATCTGTCTCTTTTGTTTCCTTCTTTTTTTAAGAACGGTGTAGTCTGTGGTATTTTGTGCGGGCCTTGGAACATGATCGACCGATTTGATGTGTTCTTTTTATATGACTATACATTTGTAATCAATTTGATTACGTGCGTTGTCTCATGGGCTTTTCCATGCCCACAGACGTCTTGGATGTTGCTTAAACCATGTGTTTCCTATCATCATGTTGTGTGTTCTTGCCCAGTCAATAAGTTTCTCACCTCTTTCATTCCTCTCGCCTAAGCCATAATGACTAACTACTTCCTCAACTCTTTCCTTTCCTACTTTTGCGTTAAAATCCCCTAGAACTATGGTGTTTTCATGTGGTTTGCATTCACGAAGTGCCTTATTTAAGTCGTAAAAATTATCAATTATTTCCTCTAGACTCTCTGCTGTTGGTGCATAAACTTGTATAAGATTTATGTCTATTGGCTTTCCATTCAATTTCACTAAAAGGCCTCTGTCATATATCGGCACCAAAATGGACGCTTCTTGCGTCCAAGCCATGTAAACAATGTTAACTTTCCTTGTCTCCAACGGTTTATCTCATTCTATTAGAGAATTTCACGCTATCTGTTACCACAGTGAGATGGCGGATTTTTTTTTTGAAATGTAATCACGGGTTTGATAATAAATGTGTGTATACAGTTCGTTAACCATCGCTGTAGATCAAGTCTTTATTCGCTGGCTTCGTTAGCAACCATGGAAGCTAATGACCTTACTTGTGCCGACGGTTGGTTTGGGGCAAATTGTACGTTACAATGTCACTGCTATAATGGCTTAGTTTGTGACAAAACTACAGGGACATGCCCAAACAATGACAGTTGTCAGCACAAAATTTTCGGACCCCAGTGTCAGTACTTGGATTTTATTTGCAAATATGCCCAAAAATCTGAACCTACTTTCCTGTTTGATAACAACGACACCTCATGTAATCCGGACACAGATTCTACATCAGTTGAGGCAACTCTCAATCAATCTTTGCCGTGCTCCTGGTTTAGGATTTATGCGAATGACTTAAAATATCCGGACAGTTTCACGGTAAAACTGAACGGTTCTGCCTCATGTAACAATGTATCAAGGTTTGTAGTTAGTCCGCACGAGATTGATGCCTTCTGCCCTGGGGCTGGTCTGATCAACAAGTTACGGATTGAAATGACGATAGTTGCAAATATTTGCTCCATCTACATTGGCGGGGTCGGAAACTGGCTCTCAAACAGATCACAAACCAGACCGACAAATTTGATGATTGTTATACAGGAGATGGATGTGGACCAGAGGCCGCAGTTAATAGCAAAACAAAGACCAATCTCTATGACAATGACTGCACACACACACACACACAAAATGGAGAAGTGGAACCAATTCTGTTTACTGGTATCTGAACTTTGCAACGCCCCAGAAGACTCACATCATTCGAATCTATCATCGAGCTAGCACTATGATTCGGGTAAAGAATGCCACTCTAAAGGCTTTCTCTGACAGTGGCGGAGTAGTGTTCCAGTATAATGATATATTATACCCTAATTTATCTGTGAACACTATTGTAGTCCAAACACAAACGTCAATGGCACACATTAAGATTGAGTTCTCACCGACCATTTCGCAGGCCGACAGTGCACTGATGGTATATGAGGTGCAAACATTTACAGACACCTATTGTCTGGACGAGCATTCTTGGTCGTTTTGTGCAGTGTGTAGTGGGTGTAGTAAAGACTGCAATGTCATCATCGGTACTTGTCACGGCTACTGTTCACATGGGATCTATGGACACGACTGTTCCGGGTCTTGTCTCAGTGTCTGTCCTTTATTTGAGGAAAAATCTGGAAAATGCCTACAATGTAAACATCTTGGCTATACCTGTAATGACACTTGTCCCGATGGTAATTTTGGGCTACAGTGCGAACAGATGTGTTCTGATGGCTGTGACATCATATGTACTCTCAAATGTCCGGACAACTGTTTCAACGACACCTGTGAACAGTCGATCGGGAATCTGTACATGCAAGAGAACGTTCTATGGGTCAGACTGCACTCTCAAATCTCCGGACAACTGTTTAACGAAACCTGTGATTCCCACATTCAGAAGAGTCTGCCGACTACAAGCCCAAGCATATGGGCACTTTAATGTGTTTCTGTGCTAGACATGGTTCATTTTTTGGTGTTTTTTAGTGAAGCCATGGCTCATATCGTGCTGTGTTTCTGTCCTAGCCATGACTCATATCTTAGCTTGTGTGTGCTACCATGACTCATATCTTGGTGTGTGTCATGTTAGTCATATCTCATATCTCGGTGTGTCCGTGTTAATCATGTCTCATATCTTTATGTGTGTCTGTGTTTAGTCATATCTCATATCTTAGTGTGTACCAGTGTTAGTCATATGTCATATCTTTGTGTGTGCATGTCTGGGTTAGTGATATTTCATATCTTTGTGTGCATGTTTATGTTGGTCATATCTCATATCTTTGTATGTGCATGTCTGTGTTTGTCACATCTCATATCCTTGTGTGTGAATGGCTATGTTAGTCCCAGCTCATATCTTTGTGTGTGCATATCTATGTTAGTCATATCTCTTATCTTTGTGTGCGTGTCTATGTTAGGCATGTGTCATATCTTTGTGTGTGCATGTCAATGTCAGTTATATCTCATATCTTTATGTGCATGTTTATGTTAGTCATGTGTCATATATCTTGATGTGTGTCAGTGTTAGTCATGCCTCGTATCGCTGTGTGCATGTCTGTATTAGTCACATCTCATATCTTTTGTGTGCATGTCTGTGTTAGTCACATCTCACATCTGTGTGTGTGTATGTCTGTGTTAGTCACATCTCACATCTTTGTGTGTGCATGTCTGTGTTAGTCACCTCTAGTGACTCGGGCAGATGGTGCTCGTAAACCTGGGAGGGCCTACCATCTAAGGGCAGAATCCCCCTACAGAAAAGACAATCTGCTGCCTTGCAGGAAGATTGGGGACAATCAAAGGCTAGGGAAAGCAAACCCTAATAAAATGCTAGCTGAAATCGGATGCACTGTGCCACTGGCGCAGAACACAGTGCAACGTATTAACGGGTGTTCAGTCAGAGTAGATCTGACAGACTCTAATTGTGATGTTCTGTCTGTGGGGGCGATCAACACACTTAGTCTGACAGCTGACTTCACATGAGAGTCTGGAATCCTTACTCTGATTGAGTCCTGAACGCAGAGAGAGAGAGAGAGAGAGAGAGAGAGAGAGAGAGCGAGAGATATATTGGGTGAATACCTTTCACTGTTCTTGCACTTTCTGCATCAAAGATGATACCTACTTCTCTTTGGTGTTCAGCACCTCCAGAATAGATTATTCTATGTTTATCAGAATACATATCTCCAGATGCGGTGTATTTCATTTCGCAAAGTCCCAGTAATTGTAAACCCTTTCTTTTCATTTCTTGTATGATGTTTTCTAGTTTACCATTCTGCATGAGTGTTCTCACATTCCAAGTACCTATCTTTAGAATTTGTGTTATCTTTATTTTGCTTACCGTAGCTTGATGACGATCGGGTATCACCTGTAGCACATGATGTCCCCTACCGAACGAGGGTTTTCCATTGGAATCCCCCTTAACGTTGTCGTTATTTCTATTGTTGTGGCGATTCATGATTGTACAAAGAAGTTACGACGGTGTTTTTCTGTTGCCTTTCCTCGGTTTATTTGCTGTTGGCTCCGCTAGCCTTTGACTAGAAAGTCTCACCCACAAGGCAGTTGAGTTGTTTTATTTCGGGGTACCCTCCCTTAGCATTTTACTCTCCCAAACTTACTTGCAAAGACAGCAGGGCAGCCACAGGTTGTACCGTTTACTGCATACAGTAGAAGGTAAAATTACAGATAGTGAGATTATTTTAAGATTCATAAGGGGCATGCCTGGAATAATAATTGAAGGTCATAATATAAATAATCTAAGGTATGCGTATGATACAGTCTTAATCGCTAAGAGTGAAAATGAGTTACAAGAAATGTTGCACATTATAGTGAAAGAAAGCAAAAAATAAAGAATTTGCATGAATAGCAAAAAGACAGAAGTAATGGTAACAACAAAGAAAAAGACATCACTTCAGTGCTAAATAAAGAGAAGTGAACAATATTAAAACAGAAAATGAATTTAAATATTTGGGAACTTTGTTAACCTCAGACGGAAGATGTACAAAAGAGGTGAGATGCATAATGGCTTAGGTAAAAGCAGCTTTCCAAAAAATGAGTAAGATACTATGCAATCCATTTTTGACAATAGAAACAAGAAAAATAGTTCTTAAATGTTATGTGGAGCCAATTTTAACATATGGATGTGAATCATGGACAATAGAACAACGGACAAGAAAATTACTGGAATCTGTAGAAATGTGGTTTTATAGAAGAATGTCGAGAATACCATGGACAGATAAGAAGAGTAATGAAAATGTTCTGAAAGAGGTCAAAGCAAAAAGAGAGCAAATTTCCAATATTAGGAAGAAACAATCATCATTTTTTGGCCATGTAATGAGAAGAGAACAGCTGGAATATATTGTAACAACTGGGAAAATTGTGGGACGAAGAGATAGAGGAAAGCAAAGAGAAAAAATACCAGACAGCTTAAGAGAATGGCTTTGCAGAAAGTCAACAACAGAAATGATAAATAACTGTTGTGATCGAAAGTTGTGGAGAGACATGATCGTCTACGCCAGCAGGACAGGTACTTGATGATGATAATAACATTTGTGTTTATTTCGTCCTCCCATGCTCTCTAGCAAATATGGCCATCACAATAGATCCTCACAATGTCCGTCTTGATCTAGCCTGTCAGCCATTGATGACGTCAGCTCTTGTCAACCACTCCACGCCATCTGTATTCTTGTCTTCTTCGTACAAGGTAGCCATCAACCACAACACTGAGAAGTCGTCACACGAACGCAGAAGAAAACGAAGAAGTGGCTGACATTATCACTTATTCTGACATTTGGTATTATCTTCATTCAACTCATCCTCGTCATTATTATTTTTCTTCACTTTTCAAATGTTAATGTCCACATTAGATAACATTAAAAAATAAATAAATAACATCTCTTGGCCAAACACCTCGTGACGACTGCTCAGAACAAGCGGTCTTTATTCTCCGTTCCTGTATGTTCTACCAGCAGACCCCCAGGAATGGACAAAATGCTCTAAAGATTGTTAATGTCCATATTTTTCATTGATAAGACAATGTGGGAATTAAAACTATGTTATAAAGTCTCTTATTGTGTCTCTTGTTATCACTGTTCATTAATGTATTATTATGCTAGCGTACTCTGATCTGTTTTATTACTTTCTTTGACCCACGCGTTTCTATGATTTAACTTCTCAAATAATGATTCATCTTATAGTTGATGTTACAATAATGCATCTATTCGGTGGTCTTTTTTTCTATCTTATTTTGTTATATGTAGTCGTTAGTGCTTGTTGTAGGGGATGCTGCATGTTACTATATCATATATTCTAACAATTTAATTTACTATTTCTCAATTCTATATTTTGTTGTACGCCCATGACTATCTTAAACTGATATATACAATAAACATCAACTCGTATAGAGCAGCTAGACCAGTAGAAAGATAACACCAACTACAACGTTTCGGCCTTTATCAGGTATAGCAAACAAATTATACACGTTTAAACAAAAATCCAAGCCAGAAAACACAATGACACAGCTCTAAAAATGGCGGAAAAAATGACGAAAAAGACGGTAGCCAGGATTAATATAGAGTCTGGTTAAAAGATGAATAGACAATAAGGCAGGTTGGATTTAACTAGATCAAACGAACCATAGAATTAATAATTGGAAAATTGGAAAAATGAAAAGAAGTATCCCATAGGGTACGAAGATAACCAGAGGAACGGTCGTAGAAAGCCGGTCATAGTATTTAATATTTTTGATATGTTATATCTGTGTTTATCTGGGGATATAGTCTTATATTGTTCTATATGGGCGACTGGTTGGTCTAGAGGCAAGACGCCGGCCTCGAGACAGAGAGGTTGTGGGTTCAAATCCCGACTGCATCAGTTGGGGTTTTTATTGATGATTTCTCTCTGCGGCAACCACCCCTGGTCTCAGCAGCGGGGCCCGGCTTGAAACGTCAATTACTCATGGACGGTAAAAATGTGTACCTCCGAAGACGGAGTTATCTGCCTGTGCGGCTAGGGACCACTGTGCACACGGAAAATTGAGTGCCTAGTCACTTCGCCAGAGGTCAAGGCTGGCGAACGAAAAAAAAAAATGAAATCTCCTATCTCAAACTAAGATTCGCGGTTAACGTTTGAAATTTGCTCTCTGCGTCTTGGCTTCAGTTCCACCATACAATTTCCATTTCACTCTCTCTCCCTCTCTCTCTCTCCCTCTCTCTCTCTCTCTCTCTCTCTCTCTCTCTCTCTCTCTCTTGACTTCCTCCTATGCGGATGTTGAAGGCGATACAAAGTTCTAGTTTTAGCCAAACTTGCAGACTCAACCATTGTCAATTGATTTTGTTGTTGCGTATTTCGGATGTTGAAGGAAATACAAAGTTCTAGTTTTAGCTAATCTTGCAGACTCAACCATTGCCAATTGATTTTGTTGTTGCGTATTTCGGATCTTGTCAGTCCATCTTAATTTGTGCCTACCACGAGCATATCTTCCATCTCTTGGTTTCACTTCCAGTCACTCGAACCTTATGTCACTCACTCTAATACCTTTACTTCCATATTATGTATTCCCCCAACTTTGATATATTTATTATATTTCTGGAACTTTTCATTATTGTTATCGATTATTTCTGTCTGTATCTGTTCGCCATAATTACTTTTGTGTGACGTTGTTACTATGACACTGAAGGCTAGACCGTGATATATATCGCTATTTTTAGAAAAGTTGTCACGTGATTAGATCTAGCTAATCATAACATTTGTTCCTTCATGTTGTAAAGTAAATTGATGTTCACGTGTTCTTGTATGGAACATTTGCAATGACAATTTGTAATATATTTTTCCGTCCACATTGTTGTATTGAAGTAATTTAACATGCGATTAATAAATATTAATATCATAAATCTGGCTACCAACTAATTATATTAACTAGTGCAACTAACAGAAGCTACAATTTATTTCTACCAACTAATTTACAAATTCTACCAACTAATTCTACCAACTAATGTACTAATTCTACCAACTAATTTCTAATTTACTAATTCTACCAACTACTTCTACCAACTAATTCTACCAACTAATTCTACCAACTAATTCTACCAACTAATTCTACCAACTAATTCTACCAACTAATTCTACCAACTAATTCTACCAACTAATTCTACCAACTAATTCTGCCAACTAATTCTACCAACTAATTTCTAATTTACTAATTCTACCAACTACTTCTACCAACTAATTCTACTAACTAATGTTACCAACTAATTCTACCAACTAATTCTACCAACTAATTCTACAAACTAATTCTACAAACTAATTCTACCAACAAATTCTACCAAACTAATTCTACGAACTAATTCTTCCAACTAATTTACTAATTCTACCAACTAAATCTACCAAACAATTTTACCAACTAACTCTACCAACTAATTTACTAATTCTACCAACTAATTCTACCAACTATTTCTACCAACTAATTTACTAATTCTACCAACTAATTTACTAATTCTACCAACTAATTTAGTAATACTATCAACTAATTCTACCAATTAATTATATCAACTAATTTACTAATTCTACCAACAAATTCTACCAACTAATTTACAAATGCTACCAACTAATTTACTAATTCTACCAACTAATTTACTAATTCTACCAACTAAATCTACCAACTAATTCTACCAACATAATCTACCAACTAATTTTAGCAACTAATTTACTAATTCTACCAACTAATTTACTAATTCTAGCAAATAATTTACTAATTTTACCAACTAATTTATTAATTCTGCCATCTAATTCTGCCAACGATTTTACTAATTCTACCAACCAATTCTATCAAATAATTCTACCAATTAGGGCTACCAACTAATTATACCAGCTAATTCTACAAACTAATGCTACCAACTAATTCTACCAGCTAATTATATCAATTAATTCTAAAAACTATAATATTTGAACTAAGGCAACCAACTAATGCTACCAAATAATTCTACCAACTAATTCTAAAAACTAAATATTTGAACTAAGGCTACCAACTAATGCTACCAAATAATTCTACCAACTAATTCTAAAAACTAAATCTATCAACTAATAAAAAGTAAAAAGTAAAGTACCCCCGTCACGCCAAGTGGCGTATTGGGAATATGGTGTTATTGGCCATAAATTTTACAGACCTTCGGCACATTATTTTTGGGGTAATGTAGTTGGTATTACGCCCGTGCCGCTTTACTTTCACAGAAAAAAAATCCGGTACCCATTAAAGGTTGGGTGAACCCGGAAGCCGTCGGTTGGGATCGAACCCTACCTCTTGTCCTTTGTAGTCCAGTTCACTAACTACCAACAAATTCTACCAACTAATTCTAAAAAGTAATACCAAATAATGCTACAAATTAATTGATCTATCAATCTATCTATTGACCTTTCGAGCCGTAGCCGACCCATAGGGCATATATCCAGATACTCTTTCTCTTATCTAAATTTGTATTCTAGCAGTTTTCAATCCTTGTAAAGATATGTTATCAAGTCTCGTCATTTGTCTATGTTCTATACAAGCAACTATACCTTATTGAGGGAGACGATTCCTGCTGCTCTTGCCTCTCTGATCAATGTTCTTCTCAGTATCTCACTGAGTCGGACCCTTTTCATCTTCTCTGTGTTCCCATATGAGGGTTTGCTTTGTTATTTGGTTATTATCTCTCCTAATCACCTACCAACTAAATCTAATTCTACCAACTAATGCTAGCAACTAATTCTACCCACCATTATACAATCTAATGCTACCAACCAATTCTACCAACTATTATACCATCTAATGCTATTAACTAATTCTACCAACTAAGACTACCTACTAATGCTTTCGATTAAGGCTACCAACTAATGCTATAAACTAAGGTTACCAACTAAGGCTATCAACTAATGCTATCAAGCAAGGCTACCAACTAATGCTACCAACTAATGCTATAAACTAAGACTACCAAATAAGGCTACCGACTAAGGCTACCAACTAATGATATAAACTAAGACTACCAAATAAGGCTACCAACTAATGCTATAAACTAAGACTACCAACTAATGCTATAAACTAAGACTACCAAATAAGGCTACCAACTAAGGCTACCAACTAAGACTACCAAATAAGGCTACCAACTAATGCTATCAACTAATGCTACCACCTTAAGCTACCAACTAATGCTGCTATCAATCAAGGCTATCAACTAAGGCTACCAACTAATGCTTTCAAGCAAGGCTACCAACTAATACTATCAACTAAGGATACCAACTAAGGCTACCAACTAATGCTATCAAGCAAGGCTACCAACTAATGCTACCAACTAATGCTATAAACTAAGACTACCAAATAAGGCTACCAACTAATGCTATCAACTAATGCTACCACCTTAAGCTAACAACTAATGCTATCAACCAAGGCTACCAACTAGGGCTACCAACTAATGCTATCAAGCAAGGCTACCAACTAATGCTATAAACTAAGACTACCAAATAAGGCTACCATCTAATACTATCAACTAAGGCTACCAACTAAGGCTATCAGCTAAGGCTACCAACTAATGCTACAAACTAATGCTATCAAATAAGGTTACCAACTAATGCTATCAAATAAGGCTACCAACTAATGCTATCAACTAAGGCTACTAACTAATGCTATCAACTAAGGCTACTAACTAATGCTATCAACTAAGTCTACCAACTAATGCTATCAACTAATGCTACCAACTAATGCTAATAACTAAGGCTACCAACTAATGATATAGTAAGGCTATGATATAGTAAGGCTACCAACTAATGCTATCAACTAATGCTATCAACTAATGCTGTCAACTAAGGCTACAAACGAATGCTACCAACTAATGATACCAACTAAGACTACCGACTAATGCTCCAAACAAATTCTACCAACTAATGCTCCCATCTAAGTATCAACTTTTCATATCTTTAATGAAGTCACTAGGGCATAAACCTCCGTGAATATAACTGTTTCCTAACTTTACACCCACAGCCATGTGCTTGAGTATCTCTCGCCATGCAGGTATATATTCTCCCACGTCACATGTACACATATATTTTATCGTCGAGAGTTTTGATGTTTTCCGTAGATTTTCAGTCTCAGTTTTGTCTGTGTTTTTTTTTTTTTTGCCCAACTAGTTTTCGATTTCAACTGCCAATGGGCCTTTAACGTGCGGAGAATTGAAGCGGGACTCTTGTATTTTGCCATTATTATAAGACATGGATAGACATCGGACAGAGACCGGGGTAAGACCACGAAGATACCACGGATATGAAGTAAAAAAAACTCCTGCCAACTGAGGAAAAATTAAAATATAAAAAAAATGGTATGTAACAAGCTTTACGTGATAAGTGGACGACACAGACTAAACAACGTTTCGGCCCAATAGGCCTTCATCAGGAACACACCAAAAAAAAACACACACACAAAACTAATAACGAAACAACCAAAACAAAAGCAATCGAAATGTGTTAAAGAAAACACAATTAACTATCCTGTCAAAACAAAAGGAAATAGCAACCAAGTGCGGCTGTCGTGAACGTAGAGAAACGTGCAGAAATGTGCGCAAATGCACCCAGAACCAAAAACTGAGGCCAACTGAGGCTACCAACTGCCAACTGAGGCCGGGTTAGACTCCAGGAACTTCTTGTCCAGTGATCGACGACTTACATCAAGACCACCAAGTCCCGGTCCTTTATTGGAAAGTAGCTCTCTCTTTTCTTTGGCTTTTTTCAGGACGTATTCATTACTCTTCTTAGTTGTCCATGGTTTTCTAACATTCTTCTGTAAAACATTTCTACAGCCTCCGGTGATTTTCTTGTCAGTTGTTCCATTATCCATGATTAACATCCATATGTTAAGACTGGCTCTATATAACATTTAAGAACTATTTTTCTTGTTTCTATTGTCAAAAATTGATTACACAGTTTCTCCTCATTTTTTTGGAACTCAGTTTTTGCCTGACCATTCTGCATCTCACCTCTGTTATACATCTACCATCTGAGATCAACAATGTTCCTAGATATTTAAATTCATTTATCTGTTTTAATATTGTTCCACTTGTCTTTATTGCTCATTGAGGTGATATATTTTTCTTTGTTATTACCATAACTTTTGTGTTTTTGCTATTAAGGCTGAGTTCTTTATTTTTGTTTTCCTTCACTATTATGTCTAACATTTCTTGTAACCCATTTTCACTCTTAGATACTAAGACTGTATCATCAGCATACCTGATGAGATTATTTATATTATGACCTCCAGTTGTTATTCCGGGCATGCCCCTTATGGATCTTAAAATAATCTCACCATACATATTAAATAAATCTGGTGACAGCACCTTGCCTAACACCCTGTTTAATTTTTAATGAAACATTCCCAATTGATTTCCAGTTCTTATGACTGCTGTTTGTTGCCAGTACGTGTTCTTTATTATTCTTAAATCTTTGCTGTCAACGTTTATGCCTTCTAAAATGTTGATTATTTCTTGGTGCTTTATTTTGTCAAATGCTTTCTCTAAACCGCGTAATCGTCCTATTTGGCTGTTCGGAAAATTAGCAATTGTTGCTGCCTAGCAACAATTGGTTCTGCAGACAAATTGTAGCCAAGCATTTTACCGCTGTTGATGGCAGTTTGTGGTCTTTTTATTTTCAACCTATTTTCAGTTTATCTCGGATCTGACAACCTGAGAAAATAATGGCAGAGAAGCTATAAATTGTCATATCTTGCGATCATAAAGGTCCTGTTGGGATCGCCTGAGAACTTTCTGCCAAACAAAAAGAAGGAAAAAATCGTGTGACCTCAACATCATCATCGAGTGCCATCTCCGCATCGAAGGTCTTGTTTTTGATAGTGAAGATTGTCATAAGTTGACTTATCCATCTTTTGATGTTATCCGCCCATGTTAGTCTTGATCTGCCTCTGCCTCTTTTACCTTGTATTTTCCTTTCCTAGATTACTTTTAGAAGGCTGCTGTGTCTTTTAGCATGCTCCAAAAATCTCATTTGTCTTGCTTGAATTGTATACATTAGTTCTCTTTTCATTTTTTGTAGCTTTAAGTCTTCATCATTATTTTTCTATCCTTTCTACACAATTATTTCTATTCTTTAATAAATCCATATTTCAAAGACTTCAATTTTCTATTATGTTTTCTTGTCCTAATTTCCATATTTCTGCACCATATGGGAATGTTGAGAAACTATAACATTTTGGTATTCTTAGTTTTAGCCCTGGTGATATATCTTGTGACCTAACGTGCGCAATAGTACGCTACAACTTTGCATCTACAGGCACGCTACAACTTTGCATCCACAGGCACGCTAAAACTTTGCATTTACAGGCATGCTACAACTTTGCATCCATGTGCACGCTAAAACTTTGCATCCACAGGCACGCTGCAACTATGCATCTACTGGCACACTAAAACTTTGCATCTACAGGCACGCTAAAACTTTGCATCTACAGTCACGCTAAAACTTTGCATCCACAGGCACGCTAAAACGTTGCACCCATGTGCACGCTAAAACTTTGCATTTACAGGCACGCTAAAACTTTGGATCCACAGCACGCTAAAACTTTGCATCCATGTGCACGCTAAAACTTTGCATCTACAGGCACGCTACAACTTTGCATCTACAGGCACGCTACAACTTTGCATCCACAGGCACGCTAAAACTTTGCATCTACAGGCACGCTACAACTTTGCATCCATGTGCACGCTAAAACTTTGCATCCACAGGCACGCTTAAACGTTGCATCTACAGGCACACTAAAACTTTGCATCTACAGGCACGCTAAAGCTTTGCATCCACAGGCACGCTAAAACGTTGCACCCATGTGCACGCTAAAACTTTGTATCTACAGGCATGCTAAAACTTTGGATCCACAGGCACGCTAAAACTTTGCATCCATGTGCACGCTAAAACTTTGCATCTACAGGTACGCTACAACTTTGCATCTACATGCACGCTACAACTTTGCATCCACAGGCACGCTAAAAGGTTGCACCCATGTGCACGCTAAAACTTTGCATCTACAGGCACGCTAAAACTTTGGATCCACAGCACGCTAAAACTTTGCAACCATGTGCACGCTAAATCTTTGCATCTACAGGCACGCTACAACTTTGCTTCTACAGGCACGCTACAACTTTGCATCTACAGGCACGCTGCAACTTTGCATCCACAGGCACGCTAGTACTTTGCATCCACATACATGCTAAAACATTGCATCCACAGGTACGCTAAAACTTTGCATCCATTTGCACGCTAAAACGTTGCATCTACAGGCACGCTACAACTTTGCATCCATGTGCACGCTAAAACTTTGCATCTACAGGCACGCAAAAGTTTGCATCTACAGGCAAGCTACAACTTTGCATCTACAAGCACGCTACAACTTAACATCCACAGGCACGATACAATTTTGCATCTACAGGCACGCTACAACTTTGCATCTACAGGCACGCTACAACTTGTCACCCACAGGCACGCTACAACTTTGCATCCACAGGCACGCTACAACTTTGCATCCACTGGCACGCTAAACAACTTTGCATCTACAGGCGCGCTACAACTTTGCATCTACAGGCGCGCTAAAAGTTTGCATCCATATGCACGCTAAAACTGTGTATCTAAAGCACGCTACAACTTTGTATCCATGTGTACGCTAAAACTTTGCATCTACAGGCACGCTAAAACTTTGCATCTACAGGCACGCTAAAACTTTGGATCTACAGGCACGCTACAACTTTGCATCTACAGGCACGCTACAACTTTGCATCTACAGGCGCGCTACAACTTTGCATCCACAGGCACGCTAAAAGTGTGCATCCATATGCACGCTAAAACTGTGTATCTAAAGCACGCTACAACTTTGTATCCATGTGTACGCTAAAACTTTGCATCTACAGGCACGCTAAAACTTTGCATCTACAGGCACGCTAAAACTTTGGATCTACAGGCACGCTACAACTTTGCATCTACAGGCACGCTACAACGTTGCATCCACAGGCACGCTAAAACTTTGCATCCATGTGCACGCTAAAACTTTGCATCCATGTGCACGCTAAAACTTTGCATCTTCAGAACCAAATTAAAACGAAGATATCATCTACTTATCTCTCTATGCACTCTCAACGTTCAGTCAAAACGGTCGTCAAACGTTTCACAATTAATGCGATTGTTCTTCACCTTTGGTCACGGTTTCTATACATATCCAGTGAGTTCATAGTAGAAAGGAAATGTTCGGAACTGTATGTTCAATTCTTTTGAAACCTGGTAAAGTTCAACTCTAGTGTTTTATATGCAAATCTGTATTGAAGCTTAGTTCTCAGTGCATGCAGTTTTTCTAGTCAGACTGGACTGTACATGCCACCACTCATATTTTAGACGAGGCTAACAATTCAGATTTAATTAAATCAACCTGACATATTTACATCAATTCCTTCTATAGTAAGGAGCCAGTGGTGGGGAGTGTTAAACACTCTAAGGTTTGGTGACAGCTTTACAAGGAAGGAACACAACACAATGACAGCTTTACAAGGAAGGAACACAACACAATGACAGCTTTACAAGGAAGGAACACAACACAATGACAGCTTTACAAGGAAGGAACACAACACAATGACAGCTTTACAAGGAAGGAACACAACACAATGACAGCTTTACAAGGAAGGAACACAACACAATGACAGCTTTACAAGGAAGGAACACAACACAATACTGACGTTCAAGACCAGCTTTACCGCAGCATTGCAATTATTTGCCTGTTCCCCTTCTATAGAAAGCTGAATACGTTAACAACTCTGTATACATGTACTAATAAATCGTGTTGCTGTGACAGAAACGAATAAAATAATTTCCTTCAATTTCCATATGACAGTTATTTATCTTGTCTGCGATGGCAACTTGATGATGTTTTCATAATCACAACATATTGTGTCCATGTATTGTGTAATCAGATGGGATTTCTCAGGAGAATGTTGAAAGTTCCCTGGACAGCTAAAAATACCAATGAAGAAATTCTCAAAGAGGCCAACACAGAAAGGGAGCTCCTAAAAAACATCAGAAAGAAACAATCAACATTTTTCCGGCACATCATGAGAAGAAGAAAGTTGGAGTACGTGATTACAACTGCAAAATAAAAAAAAGGAGAGATCGCGGGCGACAAAGAGAGAAAATACTGGATAGCTTGGTGTCATGGCGTGGAAAACAATCAACAACAGAACTGATACGATGCACTGTAGATAGAATATTGGGAAGGACATGATCGCCTACGCCAACCGGTATGGTCCATGATGATAATGACAGTATCATAATTTCATTATTAAAATAAGTTGCATTTAATTTATTTGTGTCAACTCTCTAGCAGTATCAGTAGCTATATATAATTATATATACGATTAATAAACCTATCTGTGCTTGCAGATAAAGGGACTGAAATCCGAGTCTTTTATTGTCTTAATTTATAAATCATTGCGGTAGAAGCATTCCAGCAACTGTGAGAATTATCTGCTCCTACCAGAATGTGTTGCCTTTATAATCGATTGAATCATGGAGTGAGTGAGAACAAAGATATAATAATACTGCAAACAAAAGTATTAATAGAAAAAGCTAAGGAAATAGCGAGAAATTGATAGAAAATTAGCAAATCTGTGAATAAATAAATAAATATATATATTGTTCGTTTGTTTGCTTTGTATGCGTGCAAGCACAATTGTACACATACACACACAAATATACATATATACATACACACACAAACACTGACACACATAGACTGCAGTGTGAAGTTTCCAACACATGCCATACAAACACACACACACACCCATACATCCACACACACAAACACAAACACACACTCGTTACACACACACAAACACACACAAACACACACACACACTCGTTACACACACAAACACACACACACATATACATATATATATATATACCGGCAATATATTGTGAAGAGAATGTTTAGATTTCACTTTTTGATGTAAAGTCTGGACTCTGAAAATGTATGGAAAAAAGAGCTGGTCGTTTCAACAGTTGTAAATGTGTCTGCCATAATCATGTTGTGCAGCGTAAAGGACATGGTAAAGCGTGTAGAGCGATCTATACCTGACCCGTCTCCTGACGTTTTGACTTGTCTTTGTACTCGATTCAGATACATTCGTTTCTTCACTTGAATCCTACTTTACCATGCAAGTCATTTTATCATCCATTCGTCTAAAGTGTAACAGCAGCCGCACAATTAAGGCGGGCTAGGAAACAACGGGATACCCCCACCAATGGAAACTATTACATGTCCATGCTGTCCAAGGTTAATCCAGATCCGCACCGGCCAAACATCCATATAGGAGTACATTGACTAGTATAACAACTGGATGACATGAGTGGTGTTCATCGCCCATCGTAGACGAACTAAAGACACGCAAGGGTCGTTCAGCGCGAAACTGGAGAGTTCGTGTTAACAATTGCGTGTACAACCGATGTCAACGAGTATCTGGCCGCCGGTGATATCGAGCTAATAATGCGGGGCGTTTGGACGCCTACGGCACACGTAGAACCTTGGGAAAGCAGTGATACCCTCGCATCAGTGTACCAAAGTAGGCCAGCGATAGTTTGTGAGACGTTTGTTTAGCGAAGACTTGAAACCTGCAGAAGTTTTTCACCGGAAGACAATTTACTCCCTTGACTGCAGGTGTATGAGTCGTTAACAGGTGTATCAGTCGTTAGCAGGTGTATCAGTCGTTAGCAGGTGTATGAGTCGTTAACAGGTGTATCAGTCGTTAACAGGTGTATGAGTCGTTAACAGGTGTATGAGTCGTTAACAGGTGTATGAGTCGTTAACGGGTGTATGAGTCGTTAACAGGTGTATGAGTTGTTAACAAGTGTATGAGTCGTTAACAGGTGTATGAGTCGTTAACGGGTGTATGAGTCGTTAACAGGTGTATGAGTCGTTAACAAGTGTATAAGTCGTTAACAGGTGTATGAGTCGTTAACAGGTGTATGAGTCGTTAACAGGTTTATGAGTCGTTAACAATTGTATGGATAGACTGAGAAGTAAAAGACCGGCGTACCCTCCTTGCCGGGTTCAGTACATACCGCAGTAACGGAACTCGCCACTGGTACGGGAAAAACTCGACGTCACAGTCAAGGATGTGACATTCACTGAAGTCATGAAAGACAACGTAGCAGTAGTGAAGAACGTGAACGCGAGAAACCAAGCACGTCACAGTCAAGATGGTGGCATTGTTGTTGAACATAAGTGGATCGCTAGAACAAACCCACACCTGCATACTAAGAGAATCGACGAGCTTGATAAAACAAAAAGTGGAAGCGGGCTCTGTACGCAGGCAATGGGTAGAGTCACTGCACAAGTCAAATATACTTAGGGCCACCGTTATCTACGTCCCTGAACATGCGGGAGCACGGGGAAATGAAAGAGCAGACAGGTTGGCTAGCACCACTATATTTGAAGACGGTCAACCAATGGATCCGGCGGACATCATCAATGCCCACTGAGATGTGCAAATGGCACAGGACTTCGACAACCACAAATCCACGTCACTCCTTCGTGAGCAAAGAGATGAGAGTTAAGATTGGCACAGCCAGAAATGAGAAACATAGTGGGCGTGTAAGACGACGTATCAACCAACGCAGAACAGGAGTAGTTAGTCACTGGACACTGCGGGACTTGCTGAGGAAGGGATCTCAACACCTATGGACATTTTCGGAGTGCAATGATAATCCGCAAATAACTCAAATACTCAATAAGCGTTGAATCAGCCCATTGCATCGTTCATGACGAGATGACGTTCCGAAAAAGTGTGTGCAAGATGGGTATGCAAACTATTGACAGCTGAAATGAAAGAGATGCATGCTTTTTCATGAATCTCTGCGTCAGGATGATCCTGATGGTGAAACATCACTGAAGTTATCGTCGCTGTGTGAGAGGTGCGTGCACCTCTACGTGCCGCAGTGACAACTACAAAACATGGAGTGTTACCACACCTTGTCCCCAAAACTGAACAAATTACGAATGCGGCTAGCTGCAAGCAAAGTCATTCTGACTTTTAATTCTGGGATCGCAACGTATACATCATTGAGTACTACATGCACAAAGAAACACTGTGGCCAGTGTGTTGAGACTGCTATGATAGGGACTACAGCTATCTTTCTTTGTTTGGGAGATGAGATAGTAATTCTGATGATTCCACTGGCACGGACGGTTGAGCAATTATGGATTTTAATTCGTTTGCAGTGACCGCGGGGCCTTCTATAACCATAAATCGTTGGATGTTCTAGGCATTTATTGAAATGAGTGTTATTATTAACATTTGAATTATGTTACGCCTATGCCGGAATAGGCCAATTGCTTCGATTACGGTAAACTATTTTCTTCAACCACAAAATAACCGCATCTGTCGAAGAGATTAACGGAATTAGCCGTTGCAGGTGAATGACACTATCTCCAATATTGAAAATTAGAAAACTTTTGGGACATTGAAAAAATAAGACCAAATGCAAAAAATTATGTTTATGTGTGTAAAGGTTATGGAGGTATTTGTAGTCAAGCGTGGACAAAACATTTTGAAACGGGCAATAGAGTCACAGTATCAACTAATGAGGAGCTGCGGCTGGAATGTATCCCCCACTCTACGTACTCATCCAACCTCGCCCAGTCGAAATCCCATGTATTTAGTCCATTGATGGATCCGCTAAGTGGAAATATGTTTCCAGACAACGACAGTGTTTAATCGGCAGTATATGGGTGGGCTTTGCATCCGTTTAAAACGCTTTTGTCGGTATATGCGCACTACTCAAGGGCTGGACTTATATGTGAAGTGAACTTTCATGTGGGCTTGAGTTGAACAGTGACAGCGCAATCATTTAAGTGTTAGCAATAAAATCTGCGGACACAAATCCTGGCTTCTGTTGAACGTACAGTGTTTGTGTGTATGTGTGTGTATGTGTGTGTATGTGTGCGTGCATGCGTGCGTGCGTGTGTGTGTGTGTGTGTGTATACGTAACTGAATGTATATATATATACATATCATCATCATCGAGTGCCATCTCCGCATTGACGGTTGGCTACCATGGAGCGCCATTCTGCTCTGTCTCTTGCTTTTATGGTGCAGGTTGTTATAGGCTGGTTTGGCCATCTTTTGATGTTACTCGTCCATGTTAGTATTGGTCTGCCTCTTTTACCTTGTATTTTCCCCTCCAGAATTACTTTAGTAGGCTGTTGTGTCGTTTAACATGGCCTAAAAATCGCATTTGTCTTGTTTGAATTGTGTTTATTAATTTTAGTAGAAGTAATGGTAACAACAAAGAAAAAGACATCACCTCAGTGCAAAATAAAGACAAGTGGAACAATATTAAAACATGTAAATACATTTAAATATTTGGGAACTTTGTTAACTTCAGGCGGAAGATGTACAACAGAGGTGAGATGCAGAATGGCTCAGGCAAAAGCAGCTTTCCAAAAAATGAGGAAGATACTATGCAATCCATTTTTGACAATAGAAACAAGAAAAAGAGTTCTTAAATGTTATGTAGAACCAGTTTTAACATATGGATGTCAATCATGGACAATAGGACAACAGACAAGAAAATTACTGGAGGATGTAGAAATGTGGTTTTACAGAAGAATGCTGAGAATACAATGGACAGCTAAGAAGATTAATGAAAACGTTCTGAAAGCGGTCAAAGCAAAAAGATAGCTAATTTCCAATATTAAAAAGAAACAATCATCATTTTTTGGCCATGTAATCAGAAGAGAACAATTGGAATATATTGTAACAACTGGGAAAATTGAGTGACGAAGAGATAAAGGGAAGCAAAGAGAAAAGATACGAGACAGATTAAGAGAATGGCTTGGCATTATGTCAATAACAGAAAGGATAAATAACTGTCGAGATCGAAAGTTGTGGAGAGACATGATCACCTACGCCAGCAGGCTTGGTACTTAATGATGATGATTCTATTCACACGAGAGGAGTATTTTTTTAAAGGAATTCAAAATGAGAAATACCTAATTATTTATTTATTTCAAAGGTGCTATACATGGGTTGATAAACAATGTCAGGGTATCGGAAGGTTTCTACCGCAGTATTTTCAGTAACTGCCAGGTACCTCTTCTCATACATTAAGGAAACAAATCATGCTCCCAACACATTCTCTACTTTTATTCAATTATCCCATACGATTCCCCACCTTTATTTTTCACAACTATTCACTCTATCCTTGATAATGATGGTCTGCTGGCCATTCAATTCTTTTTGAATATCAGGATCCGGCTCTTTGTGTCCAACTTTTTAATTCTTCGATTAGCAGAACTATTCTTCACTCTTAACTCATTTAACGACACATTTTATACTCAAATTAATTCAATTTTGTTAAGGTTACTAATGATGAGCCCTGCATGTCTCTTAATGCATCTGCTATTAGTTATTAGTAAAATAGAGTTATTAGTAAAATAGAGTTATTAGTAAAATATTTACTGTAAGTAGTGCAGCTATAGATGGTTATAACTACACTAATGCGGATTAGAAGCATGTTATAACTACACTAATGCGGATTAGAAGCAGGTTATAACTACACTAATGCGGATTAGAAGCAGGTTATAACTACACTAATGCGGATTAGAAGCAGGTTATGACTACACTAATGCGGATTAGAAGCAGGTTATGACTACACTAATGCGGATTAGAAGCAGGTTATGATTACACTAATGCGGATTAGAAGCAGGTTATGACTACACTAATGCGGATTAGAAGCAGGTTATAACTACACTAATGCGGATTAGAAGCAGGTTATGACTACACTAATGCGGATTAGAAGCAGGTTATAACTACACTAATGCGGATTAGAAGCAGGTTTTATTAAAAACAGACCATGCGCTGATCAAATAACTCATCATCACATGCCGTCTCCGCAACGAAGGTTGGCTACCATGGAGCGCCATTCTAACTCTTGCTTTGATGGTGCAGGTTGTCATAGGCTGATTTGTCCATCTTTTGATGTTACTCGTCCATGTTAGTCTTGATCTGCCTCTGCCTCTTTTACCTTGTATTTTCCCCTCCAGGATTACTTTTAGTAGGCTGTTGTGTCATTTAACATGGCCAAAAGATAGCATTTGTCTTGTTTGAATTGTGTTTAGTAGTTCTCTTTTCATTTATAGTTGTTTTAAGACTTCATCGTTTGTTTTGTTTTCCTTCCATCCAATTCTACCTATTCTTCTATATATCCACATTTCAAAGGCCTCGATTCTCAGTTCTGTTTTCTTGTCTAATGTCCATGTTTCTGCACCATATATGAATGTTGAGAAGACATACTATTTTGCTATTCTTAGTTTTAGCCCTGGTGTTACTTGTTTTGATGTTAGTATGTTCTTCATAACATTAAAATTACTTTTTGCCATTCCTATTCTTTTGTTTATTTCAGTTGTACATTTTCCATCACTGGTTATAGTAAGTCCAAGGTAGTTGTAGTTCTGAACTGTCTCAAGGTCTATTCCTTCAATTTTGATATCCACTTGTGGGTTTTGAGTATTTTCTTTGTTTATGATCATAGTTTTGGTCTTTTCATTCATATCTAGTCCATATTTTTTGCTTGTCATGTTTATTTCATTAAGTAATTGTTGTAGACCTCTAGGATTTTCTGCGATCTTTTGCTCCTTTGTTCCCATCTGCTGCTGTTATGTTTCCTAGTGCTTCTAATATTCAATCGACCCATCTTTTTCGTGGTCGACCTTTGGGTCTGGTGTTCTCACAATGTTTGTTGAAGGCTCGTTGTGTTGTGTTTTGTTCTTTCTGCCTTGTCACGTGGCCAAACCATTTTATATGTTGTTTCCTTATATATTCTATGGCGGGTGGCTATTCCTAGCTTTTTTCTCAGTTCTTCAGTTCTGATCTTATCTCTCAGACTGTTTCCTGTTATTCGTCTAACACATTTCATCTCTGTAGAGGTTATTTTTCTTATTGTTCTTGCATTTAGGGTCCAGGTATGGCATTGGTATCACAACGTAATTGCATTAATATATATGTACTATATAATGTATATGTGCTACTCCATATTAATCAGATCCCTGCATCTGAATTATGTTACGAATATATAATAGCGCGATTAATATTAAAAAGCAAACAATAAAAGTTATTAAAAGGCAATTAATTATCTATACAGGGTGCCTGTCAGCATTAAGGTTGAAAGCGCACACTGATTCACAGCTGACTGTTAGCGTCAAGATCAGGCAATAGAGAATCAAGAACCCACTGTGGTCTTCTCTCCATGCCGATCTGACCAAGGGAGTTGAGTAGAAATCTTACGAAAAACGAATACAACTTTATTACTTATACACAGTGCAATATATTGAATATGTCAGCACAAATGTTGTGAACACTTGTGTAGGACATTTCATACAGTGATTCAAGAAATCGTCTAGACCTCGTACAAAAGTGTGCTCGCGCAGTTCGTTAGTTACACTTCATAACTCGTCTGCTTCTATATGAAAGGCATTCAATGCACTGATGTTGGATATAGCCGTTTAAACATTTATAAAACTATATCGTTAATACCAATTATGTACTGTGTCTAGGCTACCGCCAATGTTATGTGATACTCTTCCATGTTCTATAATTCAATCCACGTAATTTCTTTGCTCAGCATAAAATCATATATAACTTCTTTGCATAATTTGTATCAACAACTACTGCTATGAAATCTGTACATTTTAAGTCTTGATCTCCATATAAACTTTAGTCCATTCAGAGACCCAAAATAAATGACTATAGCAAAAGATCTTCCTTTAAAACAAATCATTCTGAAAAATCTTTCTAAATAGTCTAACTTACTCACCCTATGGGAGGCACGATAGCTCAGTAAACCAGTTCTTAAATGGGTACCGGATTTTTTCTGGGAAAGTAAAGCGGCACGGGCGTAATACTGACCACATTACCCCAAAATCATGTGCCGAAGGTCTTTAAAAATTCTGGTCTAAAAACTACAACTATGTCACACTCCTTTGTTATCCTAATCCCTTGTGACTTATCATTCGTTATATTTAGGGTTGCACCTTTCATTGGCCGCAAACAAGTACACGTTTGATCAATCATTTATTCTGAAACAATGGCTAGGTCGTGTTGTGTCAAAACCCACGTTTTATACAGGACTGGCACTTCCACAGGTCAAGAAGGAAGGTAACCCAGTATTGAAAGATGACATAATAAAGACGGTTGTTTGGGCCGAAATAGAAATAACAGAGTCTGCTGCAAACTACAATAATCGCCTGCTTAACGATCTTTGAGGGGACGACGATGCAGAAGATAAGTCATTGAGCGAACGCAGATGAAGGAGAGTAGTCATTGAGCGAACGCAGATGAAGAGAGTAGTCATTGAGCGAACGCAGATGAAGAGAGTAGTCATTGAGCGAACGCAGATGAAGAGAGTAGTCATTGAGCGAACGCAGATGAAGAGAGTAGTCATTGAGCGAACGCAGATGAAGAGAGTAGTCATTGAGCGAACGCAGATGAAGAGAGTAGTCATTGAGCGAACGCCGATGAAGAATTTAAAAACTTAAATACTCGAGTTAAATGAAAAAAATTTCGTTAATCTCGTATTGCACAAAAAACAGTAATTAGTTCTAGTGAAATAATAGTAGAATAAATTCTGAAAAAAACACTTCGAGCACAACAATCAATAATATTATTTTGTGTATTATCAGATGAAGTATTTAATTACGAAAGAAAGGAAACGTGTAGAAATAGAAATAGTTTAATACAAGGATTTCCAACTAGCTGTTCAGCTGGGAAAACAAACATAAATAAAACAACAGTTTCCTATTAGAAAATAATACAAATTTATTGTGTTATGCAATATTATAATAGGAAACGTCTGAACGTGTAGAAACAAATTAAATAATATTAAAATTACAATTGAGTAATACAGTTTGAGATAGGGTAACACCTATTATCTGTTTGAGGAAAAATGATAGAAGAAGAGGTGCGTTTGCTAGATGTATACATCAAAGTGAAGTAACACAAGTGATTGTTTAAGGGAAAAAAAATAAAATACCATCATTATATTCACACGAAGAAATGGGTGATTTTGCAATAGAAATAATAACAAACGTATTGAATGATATCTACAACCAGACGACATGCTCAAATCAATATTCATAGCCCTACCAAAGAAATGTCGTGCGATTGAATGCGATGATCATCGCACAATAAGCCTTATGAGTCACATGACTAAGATATTACTAAGAATCATCATGCGAAGAGTGCGAAACAAAATCAGTCCAGAAATTAGCGATCAACAGTGTGGTTTTGTTAGAGATAAAGGAACAAGCAATGTCATAAACATCATAAGATCTTTAGTAGAAAGAACCATAGAGGTGAAAACAGATATATACCTATGTTTCATAGATTATACTAAAGCATTTGACAAAGTAAAACACCAAAAAATAATCAAAATTTTAGAAAGCATAAACGTAGACAGCAAAGATCTAAGAATAATAAATAACATGTACTGGCAACAAACAACGGCATTAAGAGCTGGAAACCAATTGGGAATGTTTCAACAAATAAAACAAGGTGTTAGACAAGGTTGTGTGCTGTCACCAGACTTGTTTAATATTTATAGTGAGATTATTTTAAGATCCATAAGGGGCATGCCTGGAATAACAATTGGAGGTCATAATATAAATAATCTAAGGTATGCTCATGATACAGTCTTAATCGCTATGAGTGAATATGAGTTACAAGAAATGTTGGACATTATAGTGAAAGAAAACAAAAATAAAGGACTCAGCCTTAATAGCAAAAAGACAGAGGTAATGGTAACAACAAAGAAAAAGACATAACCTCAGTACAAAATAAAGACAAGTGGAACAATATTAAAACAGGTAAATGAATATAAATATTTGGGAACTGTGTTAACCTCAGATGGAAGATGTTCAAAAGAGGTGAGATGCAGAATGGCTCAGGCAAAAGTAGCTTGCCAAAAAATGAGAAAGATACTATTCAATCCATTTTTGACAATATAAACAAGAAAAAGAGTTCGTAAATGTTATGTAGAGCCAGTCTTAACATATGGATGCGAATCACGGACAATAGGACAACAGACAAGAAAATCACTGGAGTCTGTAGAAATGTGGTTTTACAGAAGAATGTTGAAAGTACCATGGACAGCTAAGAAGAGCAATGAAGATGTTCTGAGAGAGGTCAAAGCAAAAAGAAAGCAAATTTTCAATATTAGGAAGAAACAATAATCATTTTTTGGCCATGTAATGAGAAGAGAATAACTGGAATATATTGTAACAACTGGAAAAATTGAGGGACGAAGAGATAGAGGAAAGCAAAGAGAAAAAATAACAGACAGCTTAAGAGAATGGCTTGGCAGAAGGTCAACAACAGAAATGATAAATAGCTGCCGATATCGAAAGTTGTGGAGAGACATGATCACCTACGCCAGTAAGCCTGGTACTTAATGATGATGACCCATTAAAGGCTGGGTGAACCCGGGCCGTCGGTTGGGATCGAACCTTGCCTTTTGTCCTTTGTTGTCCAGTTCGCTCACCATTTAGCTATCGCGGCCCCCCTTTTATTATATTAACACGCATGCATTTGTGTCTATTCCAGTAACTTGATTATATTAAATTACTTGAAAATAAACTGACCAGTAGCAGTGTAAGTTGCCGCACGCAGTAACCCAGGCTAATGTGGTTGAATAAATAGTCAATACCAACAGTAGAATATTGCAGACACAACTGGGGCATTGTACCAGTATTGTTTGGTACACAATAGAACTGACGCATTCATGTAAATTTGTGCTTCAAGAGACGTGCGAATAGATTTACCACCTGCTTGTTCACTGTTGTTAAATTTGTTTGATTGATTTTTTAGAGCATTGTTTGATATTAGAATGTTTCTGTTTATTTCTAGGAGTAGTGTCGAAGATATTAATTTGCTTTTATTGAATAGGTGCTTTGGTGATAATATAATAGACCATCATTTAAACTATTATTATTCTTGATCTTTCCAGTGCCGTTATATGGCACTTAGGGTTCATAGAGTCTCCCGCCAATTGTCTTTATTCTTGATCCTTCCAGTGCCGTTATAGACAGCACGTAGGGCTCGTAGAGTCTCCCGCCAATTGTCTTTATTCTTGATCCTTCCAGTGCCGTTTTAGACAACACTTAGGGCTCGTAGAGTCTCCCACTAATTGTCTTTATTCTTGATCCTTCCAGTGCCGTTTTAGACAACACTTAGGGCTCGTAGAGTCTCCCACTAATTGTCTTTATTCTTGATCCTTCCAGTGCCGTTATATGGCACTTAGGGTTCATAGAGTCTCCCGCCAATTGTCTTTATTCTTGATCCTTCCAGTGCCGTTTTAGACAACACTTAGGGCTCGTAGAGTCTCCCGCCAATTGTCTTTATTCTTGATCCTTCCAGTGCCGTTATATGGCACTTAGGGTTCATAGAGTCTCCCGCCAATTGTCTTTATTCTTGATCCTTCCAGTGCCGTTATAGACAGCACGTAGGGCTCGTAGAGTCTCCCGCCAATTGTCTTTATTCTTGATCCTTCCAGTGCCGTTTTAGACAACACTTAGGGCTCGTAGAGTCTCCCACTAATTGTCTTTATTCTTGATCCTTCCAGTGCCGTTTTAGACAACACTTATGGCTCGTAGAGTCTCCCACTAATTGTCTTTATTCTTGATCCTTCCAGTGCCGTTTTAGACAACACTTAGGGCTCGTAGAGTCTCCCACTAATTGTCTTTATTCTTGATCCTTCCAGTGCCGTTTTAGACAACACTTAGGGCTCGTAGAGTCTCCCACTAATTGTCTTTATTCTTGATCCTTCCAGTGCCGTTTTAGACAACACTTAGGGCTCGTAGAGTCTCCCGCCAATTGTCTTTATTCTTGATCCTTCCAGTGCCGTTTTAGACAACACTTAGGGCTCGTAGAGTCTCCCACTAATTGTCTTTATTCTTGATCCTTCCAGTACCGTTATAGACAGCACTTAGGACTCGTAGAGTCTACCGCCAAATGTCTCTATTTTTTTATCCTTCCAGTGCCGTTATATGGCACTTAGGGTTCATAGAGTCTCCTGCCAATTGTCTCTATTCTTGATCATTCCAGTGCATCTTCATTATTATACTATCACAGTCGACATTAAAAGATGAAACAACCTTCGTCCTGACAGTACTAATATCTTCATCATTACGCTGCTACAACCAATGTTTGTTAGTGCCCAAATACTAATTACTTTAAGTGTTCTTATCTTTCCTTTCTGATTTCATCATTTTTTCATCTCGATTTTTAGTTATTAAAAAACTGTTTCATGAAAATAAATACAGGCTAAACTGGCATTTTGTTTGTGTTTCTTTTTCTAGTCATTATCTACCATACATCTATCATCGTATTCCGATATTATCTATCGCAGTCCTATCACTGTCATGATCACGCTTGTAAAACTCACTAGAGTTTACGAATTGTCTAGCATTGGCACGACAACAACAAACAAAACAGGGTGTTAGGCAATGTTGCGTGTTGTCACCAGACATGTTTAATATGTATGGTGAGATTATTTTAAGATCCATAGGGGGCATGTCTGGAATAACAATCAGAGGTTGGGAAAATGGACAATGGGAAAATTGAGGGATGATGAGATAGAGGGAAGCAGTGAGAAAAGATACCAGACAGTTTAAGAGAATGGCTTAGTTGAAGGTCAACAACAGAAATAATGAATAACTGTTGAGATAGAAAGTTGTGGAGAGACATGATCACCTACGCCAGCAGACAGGATACTTGATGATGATGATTATGATGATGATGATGATGAAGAAGAACACTGGCACGGACTCCTGGGTAATTTGTTTTAAAAAAAGTTAGTTACTCTAATTTCAATCATTGTCTTAGTTTTACTCTTGAATTTTTTTTTTTGCTGAAGTGACGTTCAGTCTATTCATTATTGATTTTTAATTCTCAAGAGCTCTTCGAAAGTTCAAAGTTCGCACGTGATTCTTAGGTCATCCTGCATTTGCAACTGACGTAGACGGTCTTACCAATGATGAGAACTTTATTGTTTTATACAAATGTGTGAACATTGGCCATGGGAAAGCGATTTACCAATCGTCTCAGCAAAAGACTAACTCCACAATTCACGCTGTAGCGGCTATATTGATTTTTTTACTTCGCTAAAAATACTGGCTAAGAATGTTGCTAGACAATTTATCATTTAGTAATGCTACAAAGTAGTAAAATTCGACGAACGTTTTCTCAAATTTGGTATTTATCTATTAAAAGTTGATAACTTGTTGATAACATTAGCTCTCACCGTAGTAATGGTTCTCTGGGAGGCCTCGGTAGTCTAGTTGGGAAAACCACCCGACTGGGCTACCGACGAATCAATTCAGAGGAAGAGGTATGTTTACAGCACTTTTCGTGGCAAGGCGCTGTGCCACTGAGTACGGGTTCGATCCTGCTTTGGTCCATTTTTTTGTTGTTGTTGATTATTTGTCAATTTTTCAGAGTGCTGTAAACATACCTCTTCCTCTGAACTGATTCGCTGATTATCGCCTCGGAAGTTTCCCTCTATAATAATATTCATTTATTATTATTTGTCTCTGGGCTACCGACGTTCGCACAACCCGTGTTCGATTCCCGCTGGAAGCAGTGTTAGTTGTACTCGTGGTCGGAAAAAAAAATAAATACCCCCACTGTCGATCCAGCCGTTGCAGAAATGGGTATCAGGGTATTACCCTGGGAAGGTGAGGAATGTCGCCTCGCATCGTCATTTTCAATGCTTGAAGCGACACTATCCAGAAATCTCCGGACATTTCTGGACAGGCGGCCGAGTACATGTGGGTGGAGACTAGCGTGCTAAGACGCTGGGAGTAAGTCTCGTACTTGACCTTTACCTAACAAAGGTTCCCTCCTTTGCTAGCCGTATGGGGAATATGGTGTTAGTGACCTATTTTTCCATGACCACGACATATTTTTGGGTGATGTGGTCGGTATTACGCCAGGCCGCATGCTCTTCCCAAAATCTCTGGAACCAACTTTGACAGACTGGATGAACACCCCTGAGCCTTGTCGGTCCGAAAAAAATCCGCCACTTCTGGGGATCGAACCCTTACACTTCTTATCAAGAAGCGAGCACACTAACCACTCAGCCACCGAGCACACTAACCACTCAACCACCGAGCACACTAACCACTCAGCCATCGAGCACACTAACCACTCAGCCACCGAGAACACTAACCACTCAGCCACCGAGCACACTAACCACTCAGCCACCGAGCACACTAACCACTCAGCCAAGGTTGAAGATCTACCCTATGCTACACAGTTATGTGCATCTTGAAGATCTACGCTATGCTACACAGTTATGTGCATCTTGAAGATCTACGCTATGCTACACAGTGATGTGCATCTTGAAGATCTACGTAATGCTACACAGTTATGTGCATCTTGAAGATCTACGTAATGCTACACAGTGATGTGCATCTTGAAGATCTACGTAATGATACACAGTTATGTGCATCATGAAGATCTACGCTATGCTACACAGTTATGTGCATCTTGAAGATCTACGTTATGCTACACAGTGATGTGCATCTTGAAGATCAACGTAATGCTACACAGTTATGTGCATCTTGAAGATCTACGCTATGCCACACAGTTATGTGCATCTTGAAGATCTACGTTATGCTACACAGTGATGTGCATCTTGAAGATCTACGTAATGCTACACAGTGATGTGCATCTTGAAGATCTACGTAATGCTACACAGTGATGTGCATCTTGAAGATCTACGCTATGCTACACAGTTATGTGCATCTTGAAGATCTACGCTATGCTACACAGTTATGTGCATCTTGAAGATCTACGCTATGCTACACAGTGATGTGCATCTTGAAGATCTACGCTATGCTACACAGTTATGTGCATCTTGAAGATCTACGCTATGCTACACAGTTATGTGCATCTTAAGTGAGTTCACTTGCAGGGGCGCTGGTAGGTTGTACAGCATTTAATGTGCTCAACCACATTGTGTGAAGTGGACATCATTTAGAGAATTATAGTACTCTGATTACTCTCGTGGAGATTGTGTGAAGTGAACATCATTTAGAAAATTATAGTACTCTGATTACTCTCGTGGAGGTTGTGTGAAGTGAACATCATTTAGAGAATTATAGTACTCTGATTACTCTCGTGGAGGTTGTGTGAAGTGAACATCATTTAGAGAATTATAGTACTCTGATTACTCTCGTGGAGGTTGTGTGACGTGAACATCATTTAGAGAATTATGGTATTCAGATTAATCTCGGGGAGATTGTGTGAAGTGAACTTTGTAGAAATGAAATTTTATCTGATGTTCAGCTGTAGTAGAGATGAAGATTTCTCTGATGTCTAGCGGTAGGAGGCACGAGGATTTCTCTGATGTCCAGCGGTAGTAGACATGAGCATTTCTCTGATGTTCAGCGGTAGTAGAGACGAAGATTTCTCTGATGTCCAGCGGTAGTAGACATGAACATTTCTCTGATGTCCAGCGGTAGTAGAGACGAAGATTTCTCTGATGTCCAGCGGTAGTAGACATGAACATTTCTCTGATGTCCAGCGGTAGAAGAGACGAAGATTTCTCTGATGTCCAGCGGTAGTAGACATGAAGATTTTTCTGATGTCCAGCGGTAGTAGACACGGAGATTTCTCTGATGTCCAGCGGTAGTAGACATGAACATTTCTCTGATGTCCAGCGGTAGTAGACATGAAGATTTCTCTGATGTCCAGCGGTAGTAGACATGAAGATTTTTCTGATGTCCAGCGGTAGTAGACACGGAGATTTCTCTGATGTCCAGCGGTAGTAGACATGAAGATTTTTCTGGTATCCAGCGGTAGTAGACACGGAGATTTCTCTGATGTCCAGCGGTAGTAGACATGAACATTTCTCTGATGTCCAGCGGTAGAAGAGACGAAGATTTCTCTGATGTCCAGCGGTAGTAGACACGAAGATTTTTCTGATGTCTAGCGGTGGTAGACACGAAGATTTCTCTGATAACTAGCGGTAGTAGACATGAACATTTCTCTGATGTCCAGCGGTAGAAGAGATGAAGATTTCTCTGATGTCCAGCGGTAGAAGAGATGAAGATTTCTCTGATGTCCAGCGGTAGTAGACATGAAGATTTCTCTGATGTCCAGCTGTAGTAGACATGAACATTTCTCTGATGTCCAGCGGTAGTAGACATTAAGATTTCTCTGATGTCCAGCTGTAGTAGACATGAAGATTTCTCTGATGTCCAGCTGTAGTAGACATGAAGATTTCTCTGATGTCCAGCTGTAGTAGACATGAAGATTTCTCTGATGTCCAGCGGTAGTTGGGACGAAGATTTCTCTGATGTCCAGCTGTAGTAGACATGAAGATTTCTCTGATGTCCAGCGGTAGTTGGGACGAAGATTTCTCTGATGTCCAGCGGTAGTAGACATGAAGATTTCTCTGATGTCCAGCGGTAGTTGGGACGAAGATTTCTCTGATGTCCAGCGGTAGTAGACATGAACATTTCTCTGATGTCCAGCGGTAGTAGAGATGAAGATATCTCTGATGTCCAGCGGTAGTAGGCATGAAGATTTCTCTCATGTCCAGCTGTAGTAGACATGAAGATTTCGCTGATGTCCAGCGGTAGTAGAGACGAAGATTTCTCTGATGTCCAGCGGTGTTAGACATGAACATTTCTCTGATGTCCAGCGGTAGAAGAATAAGAAGATTTCTCTGATGTCCAGCGGTAGTAGACATGAAGATTTTTCTGGTATCCAGCGGTAGTAGACACGGAGATTTCTCTGATGTCCAGCGGTAGTAGACATGAACATTTCTCTGATGTCCAGCGGTAGAAGAGACGAAGATTTCTCTGATGTCCAGCGGTAGTAGACATGAAGATTTTTCTGATGTCCAGCGGTAGTAGACACGGAGATTTCTCTGATGTCCAGCGGCAGTAGACATGAACATTTCTCTGATGTCCAGCGGTAGAAGAGACGAAGATTTCTCTGATGTCCAGCGGTAGTAGACATGAAGATTTTTCTGGTATCCAGCGGTAGTAGACACGGAGATTTCTCTGATGTCCAGCGGTAGTAGACATGAAGATTTTTCTGGTATCCAGCGGTAGTAGACACGGAGATTTCTCTGATGACCAGCGGTAGTAGACATGAAGATTTTTCTGATGTCCAGCTGTAGAAGACACGAAGATTTCTCTCATGTCCAGCTGTAGAAGACACGAAGATTTCTCTCATGTCCAGCTGTAGAAGACACGAAGATTTCTCTCATGTCCAGATCTATATTCTGGCATGTCATTTATAAACATAAGGAACAATGTGCAACTTAGGGCTGATCCTTGAGGTAAGCCTTCCTCCAGGGTTCTTTGTTTGGAAGTTGTTCCCGTGTATGTTCTTTGTTTGGAAGTTGTTCCCTTGTATGTTGTTTGTATTGTTCGATTACAAGAGAAGCCCTTTATCCACTTGTACATTCGTCCTGATATTCCCATTTTTTGCAGACCTTTTCTCAGACTCTTTTCATACGCTTGTTTTAGGTCAATGAATGTGGCTATTACATGTTTTTGCTCCTGGAATGAGTCATCTATCTCTTGAGTGAGTCTTATCAGCTGGTCCATGGTACGCTTGTTTCAGGTCAATGAATGTGGCTATTACATGTTTTTGCTCCTGGAATGAGTCACCTATCTCTTGAGTGAGTCTTATCAGCTGGTCCATGGTTTGCTTGTTCTTTCTGAAGCCTGCTTGGTAATTGTTGAGTGTCTTCGTGTTCTCAAGCCACCAGTACAGCCTTTCGTTGACCATTCGTTCTGCTATTTTCCCCAGATTAGAGGTCAGGGAAATTGGTCTGTAACTGCTGAGGTCGTTGGGATCTTTCCCTTTCTTTAGTAAGGGTGTTACATTTGCTTTCTTCCACTGAGCCGGCAGCTTACCCTCTCTCAACGTTATGTTGATAGACTCTAAGATGACATCAAGTTCTTTGATTGAGAGGTTGGTAATAAGTTCGTTAGTCAGTCTATCGGGGCCAGCTGATTTCCCCTTTTTACACTTATCAAGGGCAGCTTTTAGCTCTGCTCTGGAAGGGTGAAATCTTTTTCAAAGACTCCAATGCTTAATGACACCATTCCATTTCTTTGATAAGTTTGTTGATATCGTAGTCTAGTCTTTGGTTGTCTCGTTGTTTGTTGATAGCGTAGTCTAGTCTTTGGTTGTCTCGTTGTTTATTGATACTGACGAAGTAATTGTTAAGGGCTTCTGCTGTCTGTGTACTGGCTGGTATTACTTCCGAACCCGACTTTAGTGGCACAATGTTCGAGCGTCTTTTTCCCTGATAGGTTAGAAATAAGACGCCATGCTTGCTTGTCTTCCTTTCTTAAATCCAGGTTTCACATTTCTTGATTCATATGACCAATAGCAGTAACAAATGATAGCGACCAGCAGTAGTTAGGACATAAATTTAAGTATGGAAAATTTGCAGCCAGATAACAAGCTGTAGAAACAAAGTTAAGGGAGTAAAAGTTGATAGTGGGTAGTGGACACACATAAGTAAGGAAGGTAAAGTAGAACTATACAGAGAGTTTAGGTCCATGGAATTTTTCACGCTGCAGGTTGTGGAAATTAGAAGATAACGCAGTGATTGTAGGGGTAGGGACCTCAGACATAACAAGAACACCCACCAAGCTAAGGTAGGAAGATCCAGAATTATCCTGGACATAATAGTTAATGGAAATTTCCACGATTTCCACAACAGCAGGTTGGGGAAATAACAATATAGCATACGTTGACCCCATGACTTTGGCCCGTCTGATAAATAAGTTGTCATCCAACTACCAGAAAAGGTCATTGTCATGAGGTAACCATTATTTTAAAAAGGTTATGGAAGTCACGAAAATAATCTATTATTGTAAAATAGGGGTATAGTTAAGACACAGGTCAGATTTTGGAGTTCAGGTCTCGGACACAGAGGAATGAGGGCTGACCATGTTGCCATTTGTCACTTCTCGACAAAATTGCGACAATTTTATTGGCTACTGATTTTCAGGTGAAGAGTTGTGGTTGAGTATTTAAACTTCAACGCTATAGGTTTGAGACAGTCAGGATTAAATTAGTTAGAGGATGAGAATAGTCAAGATGTAGACAAAGTAAACTTAGTCTGGGTTCGGCCGAACTGCCAAAGGCAGTTAGATAGAGTTAGAACAGTCAGAACAGTTAGAAAGTTAAGATTAAAAAGTGAAGCCAGTTAGTTAGGAAGTTATAATCTCAAAGTTGTAGTTCAAGTCAGTTGAGAAGTTATTAGTAGAAGTTGATAGAGAGTTGGAGTAGAGCAATGAGAATTTGAACATTAGTGTCGTGAAGTGTTTTTAAGATTATTTCAAGTTGTTTCACATTCCTCATGAACGTAAGTTGAATAATGTTGTATGCAAAACATGCACTTAGGACGGACCATAGTCATCGGCGAGAGAAGTCACGGATTAATTAACATTAATTTAAGATACGTGCATCCACCACTAGTCGATCATTGTGCCTAGAGATCAATAAACTTGATTATCATTATGTATTCAGAAAAAAGAGTCTGTCTTGAATTACCTGTTGTGATCAACTAAAATAAATGTGATATGCTGTCAAGAGAGTACAAAGATATTATAAAGAATAAATACCATTACAGCTCTATAACATAAATGGGTACCGATCTGCGATCAAGACTCAATCAGAGTAGGATTCCAGACTCTCTCATGAAGGCAGCTGTCTGTTTAAGCGAATCGATTGCCTCATATAGTTTTTCTTCCAGGGAGGTGGACGTGGACCACATTGCTCTTCTCAGGTCCATGTACTGGGAGCAATCCTGTAGAACATGTTTTGTAGTCATATTGTCCAGTGTACATTGTATAGTGTACAGTGGAATAGGCTGGTTGTACCTATTTTGAATTTGGTGAACATGTGATTTCTCATTCTATTGTGACCAGTGCGTAGGCGAAGTATGATGACTTGATCCCTCCTTGATAGTTCGTGGTATCCGTCTCTCTCGTTACGCTTTGAGTGTTCTCATTTCCATTTTTCATGGAACTGACCCTTGAGGATGGATTTGGCTTCATCATAACTGAGCGGATGGTTCTCTTGTGGTAATCTCCCTCCCTCTTTAGCTAATTTGTCTCCGCGTTCGTTCCCGTGTATATTACAGTGTGATGGTATCCACTGAATGACTACTCTCTGGAAGTTATTGCATAGTTGGTCCAGGGTTGATCTCAAGTCATCTAGATCATTGTTCTTGGGGCTTTTTAGAGCTGATAGTACTGACAGTGCATCAGTCAGAATCACCAATTTATTGTGCATGATATTTTTGTGTTGAGTAGCCAGTGTTGCAGCATCTCTCTAGGCCCTCAGTTTCTGCTTTAAAAAATTGTTTGAGAATTTTCCAGTAGCTATTGACTTGGTGATCTTGTCTTGAATATTCATCGTCAAGAACACACCTCCCCCTCCATTTCTGGTGGCATTTGTAGCAGAGCCATCTGTGTATATGTGGGTCCAAGAATACTGTGGGTAGGAATCGTGTATGTGTTTTTCTGCTACGTGTTTTCTTTCTGTGCCTCATTGGGTGTCTTTTTTCATGATTCCTATTATATTTTCCTTAGGTTCTGGTATTTTATGCTTTCCATGAGGAGACATATCAGATGGACCCAAGGCTTTCGATATTGTTTGGGAAAGTACTGGGTCTCCAGTAGTTAGTTCACTGGCAATTGCAGCGAAGTTGCTCCTCTTTAGTCGTACAATTCCGGAACCAGTTATTTTTTGGTGCATGGGGTGGCTAAGGAGCCTTCTATATTTTTCCGTTTGTTGCAATACTTTAGTGACCGTCTTTCATCTAAGGGTTGTAAACCTGTTACTGTTTCTAGAGTCTTGAAAGGTGTAGATTTCATAACACCAGTGATGATACGAGCAGATTCGTTCTGTGTTCTGTTAATTTTGCTAAGGTGTGATTTGGAAGCCATATCCCAGGCTGTGACTCAATATTCTAGAACTGGTCTGACTTTTCCTACGTATAGTCTTTTCAAAATATTGATGTCTGCCCCCCCCCCCCCAGTCCGTTCCTGCCAATTTCTTCATAATATTTGTTCGTTTTCTGGCTTTTTTCCTTGCTCTGTCCATCGGATTTTTCCAAGTCATTCTGCGATTCATGATGACGCCAAGGTATGTTGGATTTTGGTCAATAGGGAGTGTACGGTCTTTTATCTTCAAATTTGCAGAGAGAGTGTCTCTTGATAGGCTGAAAATTGTATATGTAGTTTTTTTTTTTTAGTTGATTGGTAAGAACCAGGTGTTCGTCCATTTTTCAAGTTCACCAAGGGCATCTTGCATCCTGGGTCCAGCCACCGACATACTTTCCTCGCGAGCCCATACCGACAGATCATCTGCGTATATTGCTGAGTGTATTGGTGGAAAATCCATTATGATGTCATTTATGAAAATTAAAAAGAGTGTTGGGGACAAGACTCCGCCTTGTGGGAGACCTTGTTCGATAGAGACCTTCTTACTTAGTTGACCTTGAACTTGTACTCTGGCCGTTCTATCCTGAAGGTATTGAGAGACCCAATTGAATAAACGACTCTGGATGCCAAGTATAAAAAGCTTGTTCTTTAAACCCTCTCGCCAAAACCTATCAAAAGCCTTCTCCACCCACACTGCCAGTGTGTGTTTCTGTTCTTGTAGAGCATCCTCTATTTCCTGTGCAATGTAGGTGACCAGTTCTTCAGTTGATCTGTGCTGACGGAAGCCACTTTGTTGTGGTACGATTTGTTGTTTTGTCTCCAAATGCCACATAAGTCTTCTGTTAACCAGCCTTTCCATGAGTTTACTCAGGCAGCTCAGTAGGCTAACTGTCTGTAGCTACTTGGGTAGGTCTTTTCCACGCTTGAGGATGGGCACCATAATAGCTTCTTTCCAAATTGTCGGCACATGACCTCTCTTCCAGCTAGCATTTATTATCCTTAGAAGCTGGCTCTTGGCTTTCTGTCCCAGATTTAGGAGCATTTAGTTGGAGATTCCATCTTTACCAGGGGAACTTTTAAGTTTCAATCCTTTGAGGGCAACATCTAATTCAGTTGGGGTAAAGATGGTCGTCTGTTGTTCTTCTGGTGCTAAAGGCATGTGTTTTGCATCTTGGTTTTCCTGTCTTGCAGCTTTCTGTTTGTCTATTGGAATGTTTATTCTACTAATGTTTTTGTAAGTCTCTATCAGTAGATTTGCTGCCCTTTTGCCTGTGAAGATGTTCTGATTGTGTGTTAATGATATTGGAGGTCGGCAGTTGTTTTCGTCGCTCAGAGCTTTCGCAAGTTTCCATAGTTTATGACCATTTTTGTCTAGATTAAGGCTCTCTGTTTTGTCTATCCAGCTCTGTCGTGCTGATATCATGACCTCACGTCTGTATTTGGCAGAGGTTGCTTTGTAGACAATGTTGCTCTCTGTGATGTGTGATGTTTCAGCTAGTTCTCTGGCAGAGCCCAGTTCCTCTTCTAGTTTTTGTATTTCCTTGCTCCAGTATGGTTTGTAGTTTCTTCTTGCTCCTCTAGGAATGGATTCTTTAGCAGCTCTCAGGATTCCATTTGTTAACCGCTCTATCATATTATTGACCTTCTTTTCATGGGTGTTGATAGGTACAGTATGTGCATCAGTGAGCCTTGCAAACTTTGCCCAATCTGCTCTCTTATAGTTACAGCGGGGAAAGGGTATTTGCAACTCCTGTTTGTTTCCCAGCAAGAGACACTGAAAGTTTGTCTGGTCTATGGTCACTATCTCCAAGTTGGTTCAGCACTTTTCTTGTTTTTCTTTATAGATATGTCTCCAGTTGCAAATGCTAGGTCGGGAGTGGAAGTTGTTTTCCATATTCTTGAGTAGAAGGTTGGGGGGTCCTCCCTAGAGTTTATGAGGAATAGGTTGTTGTCTATTTCCCATTCTTCCACTTCTTCACCTCGAACATGGGTACCAGGTAGTACTCTGGGAAAGTGAGTAATGTTGCCTTGCATCGTGAGTTTCGATGCTTGAATCGACACTGTCCAGAAGTCTCCGAACACTTCTGGTTAGGTGACCAAACACATAAAGGTGAAAACTCGCGTGCTATGACACTGATTCAAGTCTCGTACTTTACCTTTACCTTTTGTTATGTCCAGACTTGTAGACATAAGAATAAAGGTTAATGTTGATCTTTGTTCCAAACATTGTGTGTTATCTATTCCATTGACTGTGCTAATCGTGATGTGATGTATCGCACGTGATAGCTCACTGTCTAAGACACACAATTAACAACAACTAGGAGTCGTTCTCTAAGTTACATCAGAAGACATCAATATTAAAGGTAATGCTATCACGACATTATTCTTCTTCTCCTTTCTTTCTTATAATGCCTTTCATGAAGACTGAGTCAAGATACATTCTGAGATCTTTGTCTCGTCTGCTGGCCACTCCTCCCGTTATGTCTCCTAGTTTCTCTAATCTTCTATCAATCCATCTTTTAAAGAGCGCAAACATATAGGTCGACGTTGATTTGTGGTCTCTACAATTCATATTTAATAGCTTGTCAGTAACAACAATTTGTTTGCTTTTAACTTGTACTACTACTCAATAACCAACAAAACGACCAATATACAAGGCGTTCGTATTTCTATTTGAATCCCTAAATTTCAGTATCTTTTTTTTTTCATCTTTTAAACAAGTTCTTTGTTCGCTTGTACTAGCAACGTTTATGACTGTGAAATTTAAACCCGATATATCCGATTTCGTATTTGTTGAGATCAGTTTTTTTTTTATTTTTTTCTTAATCTCTTATCCAGACTGAGTAATTCTTTTTCCAAAACAGCAAATGCGTGTCAATGAAGTAAAATATTTGTCAGCTTTTATTATCTGACTCTGAAACCTGCAGTCAACTAGGGGTCGCTTATTGCAAGGACCTTTCTCTTGAGTCAGAAAGGTTGACGATAAGGGGGGGGGGGATAAATTCATTGTTCTTGTACGGGTCAATCAATGAACTTTAAAGTACGATGTTGGAGACAAGCTGGAGGAAAGTCATGATGGATATCCTGCAGAGTAATTCCTCTTTGTCCCTAACAGTCATAATCCAGACAGAGAATACAATGCAAAATAACAGCACAAACAATAATTCTATTTGAAATGGCAGAGTGGGGAAATACTCGCTCAAATCGCATGGAATACCATATTCTCTTAGTTACACTCGAGTTTGCATTGTTAATGGCAAGATGAATTATTTATTTATAATCTGTGTAAGCTGGATGGTCTAGAAAATGTGAGAGATGACTGGAAATCCCTGGAGAAACATGCACTGACTACGACAGAACGTGTTGGTAAGCCAGTGTGCACTAGTGAGATAATGCGCACTTCCTGATTGGTTTCTGTATAGCCACATTTCAATCTCTCCAAAGATAGTCACTTTCCCTTTTGTCAAATGATAGAGCAATTCCCATGGCGGATAATTTGAGATTTTGTTTTCTATTTGAATAATCTGTCTGGGGTAATTTGGGAAAATTTCTTCTGAAATGCTTAGATATTGTGAATATATTTTGGCTCTTTCTGTTAAAAGGTAAAGGTTCCCTTCACGCTTTGCTTGGCGATTGGGGAAAATGGTGTTAGTGACCACATTTTTCTATAACCACGGCACATTTTTGGGTGAAGTGGTCGGTATCACGCAAGGCCGCATCTACTTCTCAGAAAAATGTATGGTACCCATTTTTAGAGGCTGGGTGAACCTCGGAGCCGTATCAGTCCGAAACAAATCCGCCATTGCTGGGGATTAAACACGGACCCTCTTGGTCAGGAAGCGAGCACACTAACCACTCAACCATCGAGGCGAGAACACTAACCACTCAACCATCGAGTCGAGCACACTAACCACTCAACCATCGAGGCGAGCGCACTAACCACTCAACCATCGAGGCAAGCGCACTAACCACTCAACCATCGAGGCGAGCGCACTAACCACTCAACCATCGAGGCGAGCGCACTAACCACTCAACCATCGAGGCGAGCACACTAACCACTCAACCATCGAGGTGAGCACGCTAACCACTCAACCATCGAGGTGAGCGCACGCTAACCACTCAACCATCGAGGCGAGCACACTAACCACTCAACCATCGAGGTGAGCACGCTAACCACTCAACCATCGAGGCGAGCGCACTAACCACTCAACCATCGAGGTGAGCACACTAACCACTCAACCATCGAGGTGAGCACGCTAACCACTCAACCATCGAGGTGAGCACACTAACCACTCAACCATCGAGGTGAGCACGCTAACCACTCAACCATCGAGGCGAGCGCACTAACCACTCAACCATCGAGGTGAGCACACTAACCACTGAACCATCGAGGTGAGCACGCTAACCACTCAACCATCGAGGTAAGCGCACTAACCACTCAACCATCGAGGCGAGCACGCTAACCACTCAACCATCGAGGTGAGCACGCTAACCACTCAACCATCGAGGTGAGCACGCTAACCACTCAACCATCGAGGCGAGCGCACTAACCACTCAACCATCGAGGAGCACGCTAACCACTCAACCATCGAGGCGAGCACACTAACCACTCAACCATCGAGGCGAGCGCACTAACCACTCAACCATCGAGGCGAGCGCACTAACCACTCAACCATCGAGGCGAGCGCACTAACCACTCAACCATCGAGGCGAGCACACTAACCACTCAACCATCGAGGCGAGCACACTAACCACTCAACCATCGAGGCGAGCGCACTAACCACTCAACCATCGAGGCGAGCACACTAACCACTCAACCATCGAGGCGAGCACACTAACCACTCAACCATCGAGGCGAGCACACTAACCACTCAACCATCGAGGCGAGCACACTAACCACTCAACCATCGAGGCTAGCGCACTAACCACTCAACCATCGAGGCGAGCACGCTAACCACTCAACCATCGAGGCGAGCACGCTAACCACTCAACCATCGAGGCGAGCACGCTAACCACTCAACCATCGAGGTGAGCACACTAACCACTCAACCATCGAGATGAGCACGCTAACCACTCAACCATCGAGGCGAGCGCACTAACCACTCAACCATCGAGGTGAGCACGCTAACCACTCAACCATCGAGGCGAGCACACTAACCACTCAACCATCGAGGTGAGCACGCTAACCACTCAACCATCGAGGCGAGCGCACGCTAACCACTCAACCATCGAGGCGAGCGCACTAACCACTCAACCATCGAGGCGAGCGCACTAACCACTCAGCCATCGAGGTGAGCACGCTAACCACTCAACCATCGAGGCGAGCGCACTAACCACTCAACCATCGAGGCGAGCACACTAACCACTCAACCATCGAGGCGAGCACACTAACCACTCAACCATCGAGGCGAGCACACTAACCACTCAACCATCGAGGTGAGCACACTAACCACTCAACCATCGAGGCTAGCGCACTAACCACTCAACCATCGAGGCGAGCACGCTAACCACTCAACCATCGAGGTGAGCACGCTAACCACTCAACCATCGAGGCGAGCACGCTAACCACTCAACCATCGAGGTGAGCACACTAACCACTCAACCATCGAGATGAGCACGCTAACCACTCAACCATCGAGGTGAGCACACTAACCACTCAACCATCGAGGCGAGCACACTAACCACTCAACCATCGAGGTGAGCACACTAACCACTCAACCATCGAGGCGAGCACACTAACCACTCAACCATCGAGGCGAGCACACTAACCATTCAACCATCAAGGCGAGCGCACTAACCACTCAACCATCGAGGCGAGCGCACTAACCACTCAACCATCGAGGTGAGCACACTAACCACTCAACCATCGAGGCGAGCGCACTATCCACTCAACCATCGAGGCGAGCACACTAACCACTCAACCATCGAGGCGAGCACACTAACCACTCAACCATCGAGGCGTGCACACTAACCACTCAACCATCGAGGCGAGCACACTAACCACTCAACCATCGAGGCGAGCACACTAACCACTCAACCATCGAGGCGAGCACACTAACCACTCAACCATCGAGGCGAGCACACTAACCACTCAACCATTTAGACTCCTTCCGCAGTTTTTATCATTTTTAGGTTGTGTTTCAGTTTATTATTAATTTAATTGGATATTTTTTCTTCTCGAGAGGAGGAAAGTATTTGGTATTCAATTTTAAAATGACACTGCTGCACATCTGTCCATGTTTATTTCCACCTAGAAGTTGTTGTTTAAGATCATCATCACTGCATTACGCACGAATCCATAGATGCTTTGATATCCCGAGAATTTCGAGAAAATTCTAGGAAAATCCTGGTCCACGCGCACGAGCTCCGTAGCACGGCCTGTGATCCAAAGATTAGGTTGGTTTTTGCTGTCAACTTCCGCGGGCAGCGGCTATAATTATAGCCCACTCTTTACGATTTTAACTGCCAAGGGTTTTCTAACGTGCGCGAGTGCACACGGGACCTCCCGCATGTTGCCGCTATCCGAGTGGGCTAGAGAACGGATCTAACTACCAAAGGAGACCAGGGGAGAGTTACGTCATAACGAAACCACGGATTATTTGTTGTAATTTTTGAAAGATTATCACCGCTTCTACCAACGGCTCTGAACCCATGTCCTTCCGGCACTGAGGATGACGTCGTACCTGTAGACTACCGAGACGGTGAATCTAGCTAGTAAGTATATGGGTTCCTGTGTGTTACCGAGGCCTCATTATGAGGGAAGTAAAGAATAGTGACACTGTGACCTTCCAGGCATGTCGTAAGAGGCGACTAAGGAGATTGATTGATGGCTTGACATGCTGTCATTGTAAAAAGTATTGTTATGGAAACAGTGTCATATATTTTAGAACAGTGATCTTTGCAATAAGTGCCACTTTGGCACGCAAGGTTTCTGTTTTTTTGAGATTGTGGTTCTGCCCTATGTGCCGTCTTCGGCTCGAGAGGACAATAGATAGAGAAGTATCTGGGAGTTTACATTCAATAATGATGATGTACACTCGCAGCAGCCAGGGAACGAGAGTTTGTGCCCACAGAAGAGAGCTTGAACCTACAAACTATGACCTTGACTTTCGGACAACCCGTGTTCGAATCCCGCTGAAGCAGTGTGAGTTGTACTCGTGGTTGGAGAAAAAAAAATCCCCGCGGTCCACCCAGCCGCCGGTAGAAATGGGTACCAGGGTATTACTCTGGGAATGTGAGGAATGTCGCCTCGTATCATGAATGTTGATGCTTGAAGCGACACTGTCCAGAAGTCTCAGAACACTTCTGTATAGGCGGCCGAGCGCATGTGGGTGGAAGCTTAGGCGCCATTTCTAGTCTCGTACTTGACCTTTACTTTATGACCTTGAACGTGATGTTTCCAGCTCCGCTAGACGTCGCTTAGGGCTATAAGTTTTTTCGTCATCCATTTCTATACTGGGCGAGATGTTTGATCTTATCTAATGAGTCTATGCCTGCCATTTTTGCTTCTCTTATCAATGTTAATTTCAGTGTCTCTTTAGATCTTCTTTTTCTGTATACCAATGTTTCTCTTTTCTTCTCTACACATGCTCGACATATCTCCTTCTTCTCTCCCTAATTGTAAATGAGATCATTAGTTGCATAGTCATTTCTCTTATCTTTATACCAGTCTTGAATTCCTTCAATTTTATAGATGAGATCGTTGGTTGCATGTCCATTTCACTTATCTTTATGGTTATGGTTATGGAAGACCCCGGTATCACTGCAAACGAATTAAAATCCATAATTTCTCAACCGCCCGTGCCAGTGGAATCATCCGAGTTAATAACTCATCTCCCAAACAAAGAAAGGTAGCTGTAGTCACCATCATAGCAGTCTCAGCACACGCCAAAAGACATAAGGTGAAACCGCACAGAAAGTGAACACGGCCAACTGTTCCCTGTCATACGATATCAGCATTCATCGTAAACATTTAACTTATCTCTATGTTAGTCTTGACTTAATTGCATTGTATAAATATATGATCCTTTTTAGATATTTATCTTCAAAGGAATTTAGTTTTTTTCTCCATCTCTTTTGTTTCCTTCCAACTTTCACATGGGTAGGTAATGGTTAATAACATGTTTTACAAACTATGAGGAACCAATGAAGACATATAGTCACCATTCTGTTCGTGACTGTTTTTAGTCGCAATGTTCAGGAAAGATTGAAAGCTGAAAAGGAGATTAGGACGCTGTTGTGGAACCCCAACAACAGGAGTTATAATAGACACATGAAGGGAATGAGGATTAGGCGGATGCATGTGTAAACTAGAAAACTATAGGAGCTATATGTTTGCATGGATTTGGAGATAAGCATACGATATCAAATATAATAAATAGTAAATAATTATACGGAGCCGCTTGTATGGCTGTAGAAAGGAAGGAAAATAAACATAAAATGGTGGGTTTGTTATACCTGATGAAGACTCTTGCTGATACGTTGTTTGTCTTGTCTGTTTGTTAGTCTAGATGTCCAATACCATTTTATGTTTTATTTTCTTTGCATGGACTTTGGGTTTGAAAAAGAAAGTAGCAGGCTGTAGGAACTATATGATGCATGGACTTTGGGAGGCATAAGGAAAGTAGCAGGCTGTAGGAACTATATGATGCATGGATTTTGGGAGGCATACGGAAGTAGCAGGCTGTAGGAACTATATGATGCATGATTTTGGAAGGCATAAGGAAAGTAGCAGGCTGTAGGAACTATATGATGCATGGATTTTGGGAGGCATACGGAAGTAGCAGGCTGTAGGAACTATATGATGCATGGATTTTGGGAGGCATAAGGAAAGTAGCAGGCTGTAGGAACTATATGATGCATGGATTTTGGGAGGCATAAGGAAAGTAGCAGGCTGTAGGAACTATATGATGCATGGATTTTGGGAGGCATACGGAAGTAGCAGGCTGTAGGAACTATATGTTTGCATGGCACTTTGGAGGCATAAGGAAAGTAGCAGGCTGTAGGAACTATCTGTTTCCATGGCATTTTGGAGGCATAAGGAAAGTAGCAGGCTGTAGGAACTATATGTTTGCATGGCATTTTGGAGGCATAAGGAAAGTAGCAGGCTACAGGAACTATATGTTTGCATGGATTTGCTCTTAGTTCAGCGAGGTTGATTCCTTGTCAACAGCAGTCAGTATCTACATATGAAGACATAACACTTGATTGTGAGGATTTGCTTTCAGTGAAGGCTGGCCATTTACCTTTCAAAAGATCAGTGTCTATAAACAAAAACATCCACATTTATACTTGCGTGGATTTGACCCCATTGCATTAAGATTGCTTTCCTTTCAACAGTAGTCAGTAGCTACACAAAGTCATACACACACACACACACACACACACACACACACACACACACACACACACACACACACACACACACACACACACACACACACACACACACACACACACACACACACACACACACACACACACACACACACACACACACACACACACACACACACACACACACACACACATATAGGACTTCCCGTCAATAGGGAGCCGCGATAGCTCAGTGGTTAGTGAACTGAACTTTAAAGGACAAGGGGTAGGGTTCGATCCCAACCGACGGCCTCCGGGTTCACCCAGCCTTTAATGGGTACCGGATTTTTTTCTGGAAAAGTGAAGCGACACGGGCGTAATACCGACCACATTACCCCAAAAATCATGTGCTGAAGGTCTGTAAAATGTATGGTCACTAACACCATATTCCCTATACGCCACTTGGCGTGATGGGGGTACTTTACTTTACTTTACTTCCCGTAAATATGGCGGATAGGCGGCAGGAACAGTTGATGTGAGGCACTGACTGAAGAGTGTTCCTTGTTGCAGTTTCCTCATATTCCAAGTCCGGAGCTACTGAGTTTAGTGATCTGTGCACACCGAGAGCAGTGTATTTTATCCGGATGGTGTTTCTATATTCAAATTGTTTGCGATGAATGATAATATCGTATGACGAAGAACAGTTCACCTACGTTCACTTTCGGTGCTGATACGCCTTGTGTATTATTACCTGTGCTGTGTTTGCTATGATGGGGACTGCAGCTGCCTTTCTTTGTTTGGATCCTTCAATGAGACGAGTTTTAATTCGGATGATCCGACTGACACAGGCAATTGACCAAGTATAGATTTTAATTCGTTTGCAGAGATACCGGGGCCTTTGAATAACTATAAATACGACATATATTGACCGCAATAAAAGATGACGAAACAATGGGCAGTTAATGTCATAGAAATTATGGAACATTGGACAGTGATGCCTCTTAATAAGGATAACAGATGCCAGGTAATGGGGCACCGATGCAGCCAAAAGGGGCAGAGAAAGGACATTTATTAATTTAATTTTAATGAAGTTTTTAATGAAGTTTTTAATGTAGATTTTAATGAAGTTTTTAATGAAGTCTTTAATGTAGTTTTTAAAATTAAATTAATTATTTCTGGTAGAAAAACGCGGGTTCGAATCCAAGTAAGGGCCAAGAGTTGTTATCTATCGTGGGTGAAATAACAAAAACTCCGGCTCGATCACCTCTGTGCTGGATAAGCGGCCTTTATTCTCCGGTGTTACAGTCCACACACCCCCACCCCACGTCAGACCCAAGTAATGGGATAATGCCCTTAAGATCGTGTTCTTAAGATTTCTGGACCAGAGGCAACAAATATTGACATTGCTTAATGTTTAAAATTCCTACATTGATCGGGGTCTGCTCCAAATCTTGTTCTGGAGATTTTATTGAGAGCCACAGAACTGCTATCCAAAATATAAACATTCAAATTAAATAATACATTATATTTCGTATACTGTGATAAATTAATTAAATAAATAATATAATAAATAATATAATACAAATTGAATTAAAAGAAAATGAATAATAAAGTAGAATAAATAAATTATATTTCGTATATAAACCTCTGTGGCTGAGTGGTTAGTTTGCTCATTTTCTGATCAGAATAGTTCAGGTTCGATTTCCAGAAATAAGGGTTTTTTGACAGCTTCGTGGATCACCCAGCCTCTAAAAATTGGTACAAGAAATTTTCTGGGAAGTAAAGGCGGCCTAGCGTGATACCGACCACATCACTTTAAAATGTGCAGCGGTCAAAGAAAAATATGGTCACAGCACCATATCCACCATAGGCTTAGATAGGCGTGGGGACCTTAACTTTCTGTTTAAATGCTGGAAGATATGTCAAGGTGCACACTGTTAAGTCATTTTCATGTTGATGGCTGTGTAGGTGAGAGCGATAGACGAGCTGGCAGATGTAAATACAGATTCTTACACTCACCTGCTATCACGTAACACTCAAACAAAAACTTAGCAAGAGTACCCACGGAGCTTGATCCTACTTTAAGGAAGGACCTACTGTGAAATATTGACAAGGAAAAGATAACTCGTCCAGTGAATCAGAAATAAAAAAACAAATTCTGATCATATCTGATGATGATTCATTCCGCTTGGGGAGACAACTCTAACTCGTCTAGCAGACAGCACTGACTGTACGGACAGGTCGCAAAGTGGAGATAAACCAGCCGCCAAAAACTAGATAGATATGTATCAAAAAATTAGGAATAAGGAATAATATTGGGTTATTCCCCCTTGAGAAAATTGGATAATTCAATTGCATGGCCAGAGAGCATGAATATTAATGCTGTAGAAGAAAGAAAGAAAGTTGGTCAGCTTGATTACATATTTACACAGCCAGCAGCAGAATAAAGCGACATGCGAACAAGGTCAATTTAATTAGTTTTTTGTTTGTTTTGTTTTTAAAAGTCTCTCTGCTGTTTTGTGGTCTCATAGTACATTAACAGTAAGTGTAGAGAGAAATAAGGAAGAAACTTTCCCTGCTGTTTTGTGGTCTCATAGTACATTAACAGTAAGTGTAGAGAGAAATAAGGAAGAAACTTTCCCTGCTGTTTTGTGGTCTCATAGCACATTACCAGTAAGTGTATAAAGAAATAAGGAAGAGACTTTCCCTGCTGTATTAGGGTCTCATAGTACATTAACAGTAAGTGTAGAGAGAAATAAGGAAGAGACTTTTCTTGTTGTATTATAGTCTGGTAGTGCATTGACAGCTAGTTCTAAGAAGGTTAATTGACTTTCTCTGCTGTCTTTTGGTTTCCTCGTACATTAACAATAAATGCAGAGAAAGGAGCTTCTCTTGCTGTCTTGTGGTCTCCTAGTACATTAACTGTAAGTAAGATAGATATATAGTACAGCTATATAAAATGTTGGCCAGGTTTGGAGAAAGACACCAGGCAGCGAAATAGTGAGAACTAAGATACTGATCTTCAAGTATCGTACCCGCTGTCTCTCCACGAGTTTTCATCCCTGCAGTTGTTTATCACTTCTCTTGTTGACTTCTTGCCAAACCATTCTCTTATAGATCAGACTAATACTCTTATAGATTAAGGGCACAATCAACGCGCGCTAGTCGTTATGTGAATACGAAAACGAGCGACGAAAAGGCCAAGACACAAATATATGAAATAATTTGATTAGAGGAAACTAATTTTAAAAAAACCCACAAAGTACATTCTCTTACGTAGTGGTCTTCATCATCATGTGTCGTAGCGGTTGGTGTAGGCGATCATGCCTTTCCACAATCTTCTATCCACAGTACATCGTATCAATGCTATTGTTGACTGTTTCCCATGCCATGACACCAAGCTATTCAGTATCTTCTCTCATTGTCATCAGCGATCTATTTTTCCCTGTATTTTGCCAGTTGTTACCAGCTATTCCAACTTACCTATTAACATGAAGTTCCTAAAAAAATATTGATTGTTTTTTTTCTGATGTTTTTAGGAGCTCCGTTTTTTTTGTTGTTAACTTTTTCAACAATATCCTCATTGGTCTCTTTAGCTGTCAAGGAACTTTCAACATTCTTCTGAGAAATCCCATCTCTGTGGCAATGTAGTAAATAACATAAAAACTACCCATGAGAATAAAAACCGGTTATGTCTACTCAACATTCTTGTATGGTGCAGACACATGGACATTACGTAAAAAAAAAACATGTACTAAACCATTTGAAATGAGTAGAAGAATGACCAGAATTGGATGAATAGAGAACGAACACACATGAACACGAAGAGCTGTAGAAACTACTAAATACAATAGGAACAAGACAAATGAAATGTGATCAACACACGGAGAGATACAATCACTTGCTGAAAAGCATCCTGAAGGGCGCGAGCTGTGCGCTTCATTCGTTTGAATGGTGTTTCAATATTAATGATTGTTTACGATGGATGATGATATCGTATGACAGGGGACAGACGGTTATGTTTACTTTCTGTGCGGTTTCGCCTTATGTCTTTTGGCATGTGCTGAGACTGCTATGATGGGAACTACAGCTACCTTTCTTTGTTTGGATGATGAGATAGTAACTCGGATGACTCCACTGGCACGGGCGATTATGGATTTTAATTCGTTTGCAGTGATACCGGGGCCTTCCATAACCATAAACATCCTCAGGGAGAATATACAGAGAACGAGGCAGAGGTAGACAAAGACTAAAGTAGACGGACAACATCAAGAGGTGAACTGGAAAATCTACAGCCAGCGTGTGCCATTAAAGTCTGACACAGGGGAAAGACACTCCATGGGAATGCAGATATGTCTTCCATGAAGAGACGGCAAAAGATGATGACATATGGGAACAAATTATAGTTAATCTGGCTAAGGTAGAAACAGATGTACGATTATAGTCAGTTTGGCTAAGGTAGAAGCAGATGTACGATTATAGTCAGCTTGGCTAAGGTAGAAACAGATGTACGATTATAGTCAGTTTGGCTAAGGTAGAAACAGATGTACGATTATAGTCAGTTTGGCCTAGGTAGAAACAGATGTACGATTACAGTCAGTTTGGCTAAGGTAGAAACAGATGTACGATTACAGTCAGTTTGGCTAAGGTAGAAACAGATGTACGATTACAGTCAGTTTGGCTAAGGTAGAAACAGATGTACGATTACAGTCAGTTTGGCTAAGGTATAAACAGATGTACGGTTACAGTCAGTTTGGCTAAGGTAGAAACAGATGTACGATTACAGTCAGTTTGGCTAAGGTAGAAACAGGTGTACGATTACAGTCAGTTTGGCTAAGGTAGAAACAGATGTACGATTCTAGTCAGTTTGGCTAAGATATTTAAATAAGTATTATTACAGCCGGTGTGACTAAGATCTAAGCATGAAATAAATTTACAATTACAATCGTTCTGGCTAAAATGTAAACAGATTTACGATTACAATCAATCTGGCTCCAAAAATGGGTTCAAGCTTTGCGTATTAGACCGAAAGGGGTAGATATCATGGTGCACATGATTGCGCTAACTACGCATATTTACCGCCACTTTGCCCACAATTTGACCCATTTGACGCTAGGCCCACGCATTTATTGATATCACAGAAGCAAGTCAATTAATTGTATTTAAACTCAGAATTTGAACAAAGCGTTTGCCAATCTTTATGCAACGGTTGTACACACAGACATTACAACTACAAAGCGATTTAAAATGTTAGCACAGTGCTGGATCTAATGTTGTAAATGTGACAATTGTGACTCTGGTCGGCGGTGACGACAGGAATACATTTAACTAGTCCTCAATCACTATGCGTGACGTCAGAGTTGTTGATGCTGTGGCGCTGAAACCATTCAGTGACTTGAAGTAATTAATTAAGTGAATTTATGCGGTCGACTGAGGTCACAATAAAGGTCATTGAAATGTATTCTAACATATATTTCTCGCTAATTAGTTAAGTAACACATTAATTATTTCTATAGGATGGCGCTGAATACAAATTGAGTGCATTCCATCAACGTTATTATGTGTCATCACTCTAACTTGGCATGAGCTAATAGCAACTTGTCAGAATATATAATTAAGTCCAGACTTATGTTATTGACTAGTGGTTATGTTGTCTTTTTTGCGGGACCGGAGTACCTATGGACATGTTCCGAGTGCAATGAAGGTGACCTGTAAATAACTCCTCAACAACAAGTTGTCTTGCAGTATTCACATAAAGGCTTGTATTGCTTTTCCCTTACAATGTCTCCTCCTGTGGTAAAATTGTTCGCATCACTTACTTGGGTAGTCTCATACATTAATATGTTCTTAAAAGGATGCAACAAGCAATCGGTAAACATGATGATTTATTGATTAATGTGATAAAACGTTAAAGAAATGGTTGTACTGCCTGTCTCGTTCAATTACCCTGGCAAAGATCATTCTGCAAGAAACTGTGAAAGAAGGTGGGAGAAAGGGTAAACAGAGAAGAAGAAGACGTGAAGGAAAAATCGAACAAAGGACAAATCTCGACTTCGTAGAGACCCAAAGATTGCTTGAAGATAAAAATCAATGTAGAAGGTTGATGGAGTATGTTATTAGTGCTCCAATGACTCCCAATGTTGCGGAATGCAGAATAAGGAAACAACCCGTAGACCATCCTCGGAACTGTGTCCACTATTTACTATTGTACAACAGCAACGAATGGTGCAGCCATCTCGACCGTCCACTTTCTCTGTTTTCTACAAATACTTGTAATTGCTAAATTACTTTATTTTTTTTTTTTACAAAATGTTCGTTTTTATTTGATTTACAATAAAACAGTGTTTCAATTTTCTAATACGATATATCGTCACTTCGTGTGATATTAAAACAATATAAAATGAAACAAAATTATATTCCAATCGTATTTGTTTAATTATTTATTATCACAAGCCACTCCTGTCGGTTTTTATTAAGTAAGACTAGCAAAGTCGAGATGGAAAAGTGTTTATTTCGTTCCCTGCTGTCCGGAAGATTCTGGGTGTAAATCCTAAATGCGACAACCTTTTCGAATTTTCTAGTTTCACCCAAATCTCTAAATATGGATTTAGATTGTTATTCTGCAAAGTACAGCAACATGGAGTGGTGCAGAACACATCACTCGTAAAACGTTCCGCTGTTATTGAAAAAATAAGCACTCAATCACATTCCGTATACACCTTAAGTCATGTAATCCACCCTTGATCACGTATTGACCCTAACACTGTCAGGAATGATGTCCCTAAATCAGTGTGTCCATCATACGAATCACCTTTCATAAATGTTTTCTTAAAATAAAAGGTCTCTTTCGTTAGCAATATTGTTTTAATAATAACTGCGGCTTGGACGTAATTTGACTAGTTATGAAGTCCGTAAATCTTGTTTGTTCTGAATCGCATACTTTGTTTAACATTCCCGATAGACAATCTGTAGTTTGTACTGTAACTTTCTTGTAATAATAAACATAACAATTAGGTCCAAAATAATATCTGCAACAACATGCTGTAAAATCCTTGATGATTCTACTTTCATCAACTTCTACTTCTGCTATCATTTCTCAATTGCATTTAAGTATAGATGGAAGATACAGCTTGCGGTTGCTCTCTCATGCTGTTTTAATTAATTTATTCATTATATATATATATGTGTGTGTGTGTGTGTTTGTGTGTGTGTTTGTGTGTGTGTGTGTGTGTGTGTGTGTTCAGACCAAAGGGTCCACCACGAAAAAGATGGATCGATGGAATATTAGAAGCACTAAGAAACATAACAGCAGCAGAGGTGAACAGAAGAGCAAAAGACCGCAAATTATATCTCTACTCGACGCTGAAAGGCAGATGAGGAAGGAAAGAAGAAGGAGAAGAAAAAGATAAAAATCTCTTCAGTAGTTGCGCAGAAAAACGATCTTGCCCGATGTTACAAAGTTACCCAAGCCCTTTAACCTCCAGGTATCATCTTCTTTCTGTTTCGTCGGCCTCTCTAAGCCTAGCAGATTATGCAGAGAAATATGGCAGCCTTCATGAATTTAGTCGTTAGCAGGAGCTATTTATAAACGCTTCATATTGTAATTAATTGATCTATTATATTACAAGAATTAACAATATTCTATAATGTCAATTTATAACCATATCATGTCTTTGGTAGCCGCGATTGCTCAGTGAACGGAACTACAAAGGACAAGAGGTAGGGTTAGATTCTGATTGACGGGTTCCAAGTTCACCCAGCCTTGATTTGGGTACCAGATTCTTTCTGGTATAGTAAAGCGGCACGGGCGTAATACCGACCACCTTACCCCAAAAATCATGTGCCGAAGGTCTGTAAAAATGATGTTCACTAATACCACATTTTCTACACCCCACTTGGCGTGATGGGGCTCTTTGCTTTACTTCAAATCTATCATTTAATTTTTCTGTTTAACTGATAGCAAAAAGGCATCAATTCGACCTCAGTATCAAAGCTTCTATTACCTAAAGGGATCTCGATTACTGTACGTTATCCTTTAATATCCATTGAGAGATTATGTTTACTGTTTGTTTAAAATTACCCTAATCACATTAGTTGCCTCTGAAAGATCATATTTATGTCTTTGAGGACGTTTCCCTTCATGTTTGCTTAGCTTCTCAATTTATAAAAGCTACCTTCACCGTGTTCGTGAATGTCATCATTATCATGAGCTGACCCAGATATTGTCCATTAACATCCTCATCTATTTCCTTATCTGTAACACAGTACACGACTTGCACAAAAGCGGTCTACAAAATACATTCAAAAAGCTCAAATTTACTACTGTCTATATAGCTACAAACAATCAAGAAAATCTACAAGAAAATCACTGGAGGCTGTAGAAATGTGGTTTTACAGAAGAATGTTGAGAATACCATGGACAGCTAAGAATACTAATGAAAACGTTCTGAAAGAGGCCAAAGAAAAAAGAGAGCTAATTTCCAATATTAGGAAGAAATAATCATCATTTTGGGCTATGTAATGAAAAGGGAACAGCTGGAATATATTGTGACAACTGGGAAAATTGAGGGACGAAGAGATAGACGAAAGCAAAAAGAAAAGCTACCTGACAGCTTAAGAGAATGGCTTGGCAGTAGGTCAACAACAGAAAAAATAAATAACTGTTGAGATCAAAAGTTGTAGAGAGACATGATCACCTACGCCAGCAGGCCTGGTAATTGATGATGGAGATGGTGTAGCTACAATAAGAACACAAATGATTGGTAGAATAATTTAACTTCGACTTCCTGTTGCTTGTTTACTTCTAAAGTATTACTGCTGAAGGCTATCAATCTGTGAACAATATTTTTTTAAAAAATAATAACATAATTATTTTTTGGACTTTTTGCTAGGGCAGAGCGTCCTATGATTTTGTTGTGCTTATTTCCTTTTATTAATCCAGTCGTCCAGATATTGATTGGTTCATTAGTTCTGCACACACTCGTCCTGTTCTTACACCCAACTGTTTAGATCGTCACGTCTCTGAATGTTCTTAATTCAAGTTTAACAATTACGTCTTTGTGTAGTACAATGACGGATAACAAAGATGGAAGATCCGGGGCGTATGTGAGAAAAGTGAAAATAAATGTTCGTGCTGAATTTACATCTGAAGGTCAAGGCTAAATTAATGTGCGAACTTCCGCCATCCAAGAGGGAGAGAGAGGCAGTGAGACTTACCGCTTAAGCGCGTGGATTTACTGGCATATTCCTTCATGTGAGGGCTTGTTGAATACAGGATTGAAATGCCTTGCTCGGCTAATCTCTTTTTTAGAGTGCTGAGAATTGAAATTCTTCCGTGCTGAACCTAATGTTGTAGTTTCTAATGGAGCAGCGGTGGGTGGATTAATACATTGAATCTATTTGTCTCCAGTATTTCAGGAAATAATTCACTTATAATTTTGTCTTGGGGGTTGGGGGGAACCACTTGGTCTCTTTATAAAGTACCTCACCAGAGTTGTTTTGTTGAGACTCGGATCTTCCTTTAGTAATCTATAAACACCAATTAAACAGGTCGGGGAGACGTTTTATAATGTGCTCAGTTGAAGAGGTAGTGAACGTGAGGATTCGACAGATGCAGATAGATGTATATACATTTATGTCTAGGACAATGAGAGAAGAGAGAGAGAGAGAGAGAGAGAGAGAGAGAGAGAGAGAGATTTTTATAAAATGTTTAATTCAGAAAAATGGAACGCGTCAAATACTTTGGCACAATAATAACATCAGATGGAAGATGCACCACAGAAATATAAAGCAGAATAGCTCAGGTCAAAATAGTATTTAATAAAATGAAAAACGTCTTATGCAACAAATCTATGTCAATAGATGTGAGAAAGAGAGTTCATAGGTGCTATATAGAGCTAATTGTGACCCATGGAAGCGAATCATGGACAGTAAACAAAGAAATGAAAAGACGATTAGAGGCCACAGAGATGGGATTTCTCAGAAGAATGTTGAAAGTTCCATGGACAACTAAAAAGACCAATGAGGAAATTCTCAAAGAGGCCAACACAAAAAGGGAGCTCCTAGAAAACATCAGAAAGAAACAATCATCATTTTTTCTGGTACATCATGAGAAGAGGAAAGTTGGAAGATTTTGGCAAAATACAAGGAAAGAGAGTTCGTGGACGACAAAGAGATATTACTAGTTAGTTTTGTGTCATCGTTTGGAAAACAGTCAAAAACAGAATTAATATGATGCACCGTGGATTGAAGACTCATAAGGACATGATCGCCTACTCCAAAAGTATGGCACATGATGATGATGATGATGATTATGATGATGATGAATACAGAGTGATTGCATATAAGCCGACGATAAGGAGACTCCACAATGTTCGTGACGTCATAACATTTATTTGAAATCATCACGGACTGTGATATAGTTGTACATCAAGTTGATTGTGTCGACGTCCTGGACGTCACAACATTTATTTGAAATCATCACGGACTGTGATATAGTTGTACATCAAGTTGATTATGTCGACGTCCTGGTCGTCACAAACAGATGGTTATATCACAAACATGATTCAAACAATATTACAGTTCAACTCACTTCAATAGTTTCAATAACGACACATAATGAGATGCTTAATTAGGTTTATCAACGATTTTTATTTGAGTCATATTTGGCTTACTGCTTTTCTAGTAATTCAACAGTCAGTGGATATTGTAGAGTTCTATACTAGGTTAGCATTTATATCCGCTATTTACTTTATTATGGTTGAAAACAATCATTGGAATCATATCAGCTAAATACTTTTCTACCTGAACTGGAGTCGTCAGTCGCTGGACACTGCGAAACTTGCTAAGGAGAGAATCTGAGCACATATGGACATGTTCGGAGTGTACTGATGATGACCCGTCAATAACTCAATAACGTTTCTACCTGAAACACAAAGAACTTCTAAGTCTAACTTTTAGAATATACTTATCAACTGAATTATCTAAGTCTTCACGACTTTCGTATAATTCACTTCATTGGTATAATTATAATGCGCTATCTGGTTGTGGAAACTGGGATTTGTCTCTCTTGCTCTACGTGTTGATATATTTGGTTAAATACTCGCACGGTATTTGCATATTTAGCTTCAGGGTAGTGATCAGTTGTCCATTCAGCAGATTGCAAGAATCAAAGTTAAACTCTAAATCAACTTTGTGGCAACAGTTTTTTTAAATTCAAGATGCTATCTTGGCTTCTAATTAACTTATCTACTGTCAAAATAATTGAAGTGCATCTATACCAAGAGCGAGTTGTTGAATTGCTTTACTCTTCTCATACCTTGCCTGCTGCCGCCCTCAGTTTTAAGTTGATTTCACTCTTGACCAGTGACATCGGCGGGACAAAGACATGAACTAAGAAGATGACTCCCCTATCATCTTCTAACAACTTCATTACCCATGTCGATTACTGTAAATGTAACTGATACTGTATACTTCGTTAGCACTGTAACATTTAATAAACACTATTTTAGAGGGCAAGAGAGAGACCTGGACAGCAGGATTGTGGCAGGGAGGAGGTTAAGTGAATATTATATTATGTTTGACAAAATGTTTAAATTATCTCGATACTAATTCAATAAAATACATCAATTACACAACAAGAGAGATAAACAATATAATGAACAGCTTAACACCACATCAAACTGACTCGCTTTTTATAAAAATGTTCCACTCAATCTTTATAACAATGTTCCACTCAATCTTTATAACAATGTTCCACTCAATCTTTATAACAATGTTCCACTCAATCTTTATAACAATGTTTCACTCAATCTTTATAACAATGTTCCACTCAATCTTTATAACAATGTTTCACTCAATCTTTATAACAATGTTTCACTCAATCTTTATAACAATGTTCCACTCAATCTTTATAACAATGTTTCACTCAATCTTTATAACAATGTTTCACTCAATCTTTATAACAATGTTCCACTCAATCTTTATAACAATGTTCCACTCAATCTTTATAACAATGTTTCACTCAATCTTTATAACAATGTTCTACTCACTCTTTGCAACAATGTTCCACTCAATCTTTATAACAATGTACCACTCAATCTTTATAACAATGTTCCACTCAATCTTTATAACAATGTTCCACTCAATCTTTGTAACAATGTTCCACTCACTCTTTGTAACAATATTTCACTCAATCTTTATAACAATGTTCCACTCAATCTTTATAACAATGCTCCACTCAATCTTTATAACAATGTTCCACTCAATCTTTATAACAATGTTCCACTCAATCTTTATAGCAATGTTCCACTCAATCTTTGTAACAATGTTCCACTCAATCTTTATAACAATGTCCCCGTTAATCTTTATAACAATGTTCTACTCACTCTTTGTAACAATGTTCCATTCACTCTTTGTAACAGTGTTCCACTGACTCTTTATACGCCTCAGAACAGGACACAATCGACTCCATTGTCACATGTATACAAAATTCAAGATCGGCACCTCAACTACTTGTACATGTGGACAGGCACCCCAGACTGCTGAACACATACTACAAGACTGTACTGAATGTAGACTAAAGAAAATCCATTGGCCCATAGATACAACACTACAGACAAAACTATATGGGCCACTGCAAGAATTACAAAAGACAGTAAAATTTATGCAGGAAACGACATTGCAGATATAGACAATACTTTCTGGCGAACGAAAGATAGATAAATAGACTCTTTGTAACAATGTTCCACTCAATCTTTGTAACAATTTCCCCAAACACTCTGTCCTACACGAGATAAAGCAAAATATATTCCGTAAATGTGAAAAAGAAAAACACAACAGCTTTTCAACTACGACAAGACTGTTTTCTATCACTTTTCATCTGTCAACTATATCGCTCCCAAAAAAAAAATGCTATAAAAGAACCATACGTCTTAATCACATCACAGAATGAACCAAATCCATGGCTTAAGCTCCAAAATTAAATTTAAATGAGCTAAAACATTCCTTAACTACGCGACATAGGAGGGCACCGATGTACATAGCAAGATGAGCCAAGATTCCCAACCCACCTGGGCAGCGATGTACATAGCAAGATGAGCTGAGATTCCCAACCCACCTGGGCACCGATGTACATAGCAAGATGAGCCAAGATTCCCAACCCACCTGGGCAGCGATGTACATAGCAAGATGAGCCAAGATTCCCAACCCACCTGGGCAGCGATGTACATAGCAAGATGAGCCAAGATTCCCAACCCACCTGGGCAGCAGATGGTGGACCACTCATACCTGACTCTTACAATATCAGAGAGATACAATTTAACATTTAAATTCTAAATAGAAAGCTTACCGGCTGGGGTTAAGGTTTCTTCCCTTTATGTATTGCTTTTTATTTATTTTATTTTAGCTCAGGGAATGGAGTGTATAGTCATTTTCAGATCAAGCTTAAGGGCCGGTAAAAGTATCTAGGCGAGCCGGTTCTGGCCCGCGAGGCGTGGGTTGCCCACCTCTACTGTAAAACTAAACAACACAGCACATCTAAGCCAAATTATCTCCCATTTAAAAGCGGGCGATAATGAAGTAGTGTTGAGATCACAGGGAATTTAATATTCTATAATTAAGAGACGAATAAGAATGGAACGTTATTTATTCATGTTAAACTATTAATGTTATTATTATTGCCAATAGAAACATATTTATTTTTTTATGTGAATATTTGTTATCCCCAGAAACTGAAGACAGCTGCCGAGAAATCTATGCAGAGTTACGGCCCCTACAAAGATCCAATAGACTTTAAGGTAAATTTTAGCAGGAATTTGATCATCAGCTATTTCTGTCCAGTTAAAATAATTGCTGTTGTATAAATGCTAAATTATAATTATATTATAATTTTATAATTATATTGTCGTTATCTGGTAAACTTATTTTCATTGAAATAGATGCAGCCATCGATACAGATGTATCTGTAATAAGACATCAAAGGAGTGCATGGGCACTTACAGCACGCTCGGCAGGCAGAATAGTCAAAGCCGACAGTGGTGCATTCGTTATGATCACAAGTAGCATGACTATGGAGGTGATGGCAGTGACCAGGGCATTTATCTGGTTAAAGTCACAAGACTACACCCATGCCTGTATACTGAGTGATTCGATGAGCATGATAAGAAAAGTGAAGGCGGGCTCTGTACGCAGGCAATCGGTAGAGTCACAGAAGAAGTCAACAATACGGAATGTCACCACTGTCTACGTCTCTGGACATGTGGGAGTACGGGGAAATGAAAGAGCGGACAGGTTGGCTAGCTGTGTTATTGTTGAGGACGGTCAACCAATGGATCGGGCGGACATCATCAATGCCCTCTGAGATGTGGGAAGGACACAGGACTTCGGCAACCATGAGTCCACGTCACTCCTTCGGATGAAAGCGATGGGAGTTAAGATGGGCACAGCCAGAAACGAGAAACTTAGTGGGCGTGTAAGAAGACTTATCAGCCAACACAGAACTGGAGTCGTCAGTCGCTGGACACTGCGAGACTTGCTGAGGAGGGGATATGAGCACCTATGGACATGTTAGGAGTGTATTGATGATGACCCGCAAATAATGCAATAAACTAATATAATGTGCATGTTTAAATATGACTAGATATTCATTTTCAAATATAATTATGATTTCTTTCGCTTCTTTTGTTGCCTTCGTTTGTACTTTGAATAGTATTCTTTTAGGGTTACAGTCTGTTGGATATATTTGGTTTTAATTACAAACTGATTATGCTAAACAGCTTTAACAGTTGTATTGTTTCACAGAAAAAGTTAATACTTTTAATACACGATAAGTGTTTATATGCAAACAAAGTTAGGACTTTTAAAACACGATAAGTGTTTATATGCAAACAAAGTTAGTACGTTTCATAAAATCTTGGTATTTCTAATAGAGAGTTAGCACTTTGATATAAGTTTAGTTTTTCTAAGAAAAAAATAATACTTTTAATGTAAGATTGGTGTTTCTAAGTCAATGTTAGTACCTGCTAGTACTTTTACTATTATCTTGGTATTTATAAGACAAAGTTAGCACTTTTAATACAATCTTGGTATTTCTAATACAAAGTTAGTACTTCTAATATAATCTTGGTATTTCTAAGGCAAAGTTTTTACTTAACATTTTGGTATTTCTAAGTTGAAGTTAGTACTTTTACTACCGTCCGCCAATTTCCTTCACAAATTAGTAGTTTTCAAATAATCTTGGTAATTATAAAATAGTACGTTTTGTACAATGTTGGTATTTCTAAGACAAATTAGTCCTCTAAATATCATTTTATGTTGTTTAGATCATGTTGTCATTTTATGTTGTTTAGATCATGTTGTCATTTTATGTTGTTTAGATCATGTTGTCATTTTATGTTGTTTAGATCATGTTGTCATTTTATGTTGTTTAGATCATGTTGTCATTTTATGTTGTTTAGATCATGTTGTCATTTTATGTTGTTTAGATCATGTTGTCATTTTATGTTGTTTAGATCATGTTGTTATTTTATGTTGTTTAGATCATGTTGTCATTTTATGTTGTTTAGATCATGTTATCATTTTATGTTGTTTAGATCATGTTGTCATTTTATGTTGTTTAGATCATGTTATCATTTTATGTTGTTTCGATCATGTTGTCATTTTATGTTGTTTCGATCATGTTATCATTTTATGTTGTTTAGATCATGTTATCATTTTATGTTGTTTAGATCATGTTGTCATTTTATGTTGTTTAGATCATGTTATCATTTTATGTTGTTTCGATCATGTTGTCATTTTATGTTGTTTCGATCATGTTGTCATTTTATGTTGTTTAGATCATGTTATCATTTTATGTTGTTTCGATCATGTTATCATTTTATGTTGTTTCGATCATGTTATCATTTTATGTTGTTTAGATCATGTTGTCATTTTATGTTGTTTAGATCATGTTGTCATTTTATGTTGTTTCGATCATGTTATCATTTTATGTTGTTTCGATCATGTTATCATTTTATGTTGTTTCGATCATGTTATCATTTTATGTTGTTTCGATCATGTTATCATTTTATGTTGTTTCGATCATGTTATCATTTTATGTTGTTTCGATCATGTTATCATTTTATGTTGTTTCGATCATGTTATCATTTTATGTTGTTTCGATCATGTTGTCATTTTATGTTGTTTCGATCATGTTGTCATTTTATGTTGTTTCGATCATGTTGTCATTTTATGTTGTTTCGATCATGTTGTCATTTTATGTTGTTTCGATCATGTTGTCATTTTATGTTGTTTCGATCATGTTGTCATTTTATGTTGTTTCGATCATGTTGTCATTTTATGTTGTTTCGATCATGTTGTCATTTTATGTTGTTTCGATCATGTTGTCATTTTATGTTGTTTCGATCATGTTGTCATTTTAAAATAGACTTTAAGTTCCTTAAGTCGGTGCTCCCTGTGGGTTCTTTCTTCTCAGTATTGTTGCTTCACTCTTTTTTGTCCTTTAACTTTTAAAACGTGCTCTTTATTGTTCATCTGATGAAAATGTAGATAACAAAGATAATACAATCTGAGTAGCCCCCAACGTGACATATTGAGATATTGAATTCACTTAAAAATACAACTTTGAATTTGGACTTATATAAAATATAAAATTACAATGCCTGAGACTGCGAAATAGAGTCAAGCGCGGTACAAGTAAAATAAAACAATAGAAGAAACGGGTAATGAATTTTTATAATTGTGAGGGTAGAGAGACTTTTAATTTGAATATTCTTTTACTATATAGAACATTGAGCTGAATGATTTTCGAGTGTTTCATAAAGCAGCGGATAATTAATAGACTAATCATTCTTCTTCTGTCAACAAGTTTGTACATCTTAGTCCATGTTAGCTTTAAATATATCCTCAATTTTTCCATGTTCTAATCAGAATTACACCAGCCCCACAGTTCTATCTATGCTCATTTCCTGAACTGACGGGTCCAGGTTCGACCCCCATCAGTGGCGAACTCATTTTCGAACTGACAAGGCTCCGGGGTTCATCCAGCCTCTAAAAAATGGATACCAGGGATTTTTCTGGGGAGTAAAGACGACCTGGGGTGATAGCGACCACATCACCCAAACATGTGCCGTGGTCACAGACAAATATGACCACTAAAAGCATATTCCCCATACGCCTAGAAAGGCAGGGAAAGCAACCTTTTTTTACATAGTTCTAGCACTTGTTATGTTTTAAACAATCTCTCCATAAATATTGATGTATGTGAGTACTTTTGATAATCATCCATACATTTTTGTGAGTACTTTTGATAAATCTATTTTTGTGTATTTAAAAATCAAGTTTTTACTTCATATTCTACTCTACATTGATTGTTGCCCCTGTTCTAATCTAGACATGCTTTTAAATATGTTTTTTTGTTTACATGAATATTATAATTTTTTACTATTCTTTGAATATACCTTTGATTATACCTGACACACGTTTTGAAAATCATGACATGCGTTGACATTATTTGATATTTGAATACTTTATTTTCTATACACTTTTGTTCAGGAGGTCAAGTACGTCAACTCGAAAGAAGTTGTTATTCAAAAGGATCTTGATAATTTGGAAGAATTCTCCAGAAGTGAGATCAAGCGTACGATGAACTACTTGCACACAGAGCCGGTCTGGGACTTTCATCCAGAAGAGAATCATCCAAACCTGAACATGAACACCAGCACTGTGCATGTTCCGACGAATATTTACGATAAATGTAAGTAATGAGTCAACAGTTAAAGTAAAGAGTCAACAGTTAAAGTAATGAGTCAACAGTTAAAGTAATGAGTCAACAGTTAAAGTAATGAATCAACAGTTAAAGTAATGAGTCAACAGTTAAAGTAATGAGTCAACAGTTAAAGTAATGAGTCAACAGTTAAAGTAATGAATCAACAGTTAAAGTAATGAGTCAACAGTTAAAGTAATGAGTCAACAGTTAAAGTAATGAGTCAACAGTTAAAGTAAAGAGTGCCCATGATGGTGTTAGAATAAAGGATGCATGGTCGATAATTTCCTACTTTAGGAACATCAATTAAAGTGATGTCTCGTTCTGTAACGTCGCAGCAAACAACAGTGGTTCTTAACAAATACAAATTATATGTTAATAGGTGTTCATCTTTAACACAATTTATTTTATTGTTGGGCTTTTGTTTTATTTTTTATTGTTAGGTTTGTGTTAGGGATAGGTTTGTGTTAGGGTTAGGTTTGTGTTAGGGTTAGGTTTGTGTTAAGATTAGGTTTGTTTTAGGGTTAGGTTTGTGTTAGGGCTAGGTTTGTGTTAGGGCTAGATTTGTGTTTTGGTTAGGTTTGGGTTAGGGTGAGGTTTGTGTTAGGGTTAGGTTTAGGTTAAGGTTAGGTTTGTGTTAGGGTTAGGTTTGTGTTTTGGTTAGGTTTGTGTTAGGGTTAGGTTTGTGTTTTGGTTAGGTTTGTGTTAGGGTTAGGTTTGTGTTTTGGTTAGGTTTGTGTTAGGGTTAGGTTTGTGTTTTGGTTAGGTTTGTGTTAGGGTTAGGTTTGTGTTTTGGTTAGGTTTGTGTTAGGGTTAGGTTTGTGTTTTGGTTAGGTTTGTGTTAGGGTTATATTTAGATTAAGGTTAGGTTTGTGTAAGGGTTAGATTTAGATTAAGCTTAGGTTTGTGTTAGGGTTAAGTTTCTGTTAAGGTTAGGTTTGGGTTAAGGTTAGAGTTGTGTTAAGGTTAGGGTTAGGTTAAGGTTATGGTTGAGTTAAGGTTAGGTTTAGGTAAAGGTTAGGGATAGATTAAGTTTAAGTTTATGTTAAGCTTAGGGTTCGGTTAAGGTTAGGTTTGTGTTAAGGTTGGGGTTGGGTTAAGGTTAGGTTTGTGTTAAGGTTAGGTTTAGGTTAAGGTTTGGTTTGGTTTGTGTTAAGGTTAGGTTTGTGTTAAGCTTAGGTTTGTGTTAAAGTTAGGTTTGTGTTAAGCTTAGGTTTGTGTTTAGGTTAGGTTTGTGTTAAGGTTAGTTTTGTGTTAGAATTAGGTTTGTGTTATGGTTAGGTTTGTTTTATGTTTAGGTTTGGGTTATGGTTAAGTTTAGGTTAAGGTTAGGTTAAGGTTAAGATTAGGTTTGTTTTAGGGTTAGGTTTGTGTTGAGGTTAGTTTTAGGTCAAGGTTAGGTTTGGGTTAGAGTTATGTTTGTGTCAAGGTTAGGGTTAGGTTTGTGTTAAGGTTGGGTTTGTGTTAAGTTTAGGGTTTGATTAAGTTTAGGGTTAGGTTAAGGTTAGGATTGGGTTAAGGTTAGGTTTGTATTAAGGTGAAGGTTAGGTTTGTATTAAGGTTAGTGTTGGCTTAAGTTTAGGTTTGTGTTAATATTAGGGTTGGGTTAAGGTCCTGTTTGGGTTAGGGTTAGCTTTGGGTTAAGTTAAGGTTTGGGTTAAGTTAAGGTTTGGGTTAGAGTTAGGTTTGTGTTAGAGTTAGGTTTGTGTTAGAGTTAGGTTTGTGTTAGAGTTAGGTTTGTGTTAGAGTTAGGTTTGTGTTAGAGTTAGGTTTGGGTTAAGTCTAGGTTTGGGTTAAGTTTAGGTTTGGGGTAAGTTTTGGTTTGGGTTAAGTTTAGGTTCGGGTTAAGTTTAGGTTTGGGTTAAGTTTAGGTTTGGGTTAAGTTTAGGTTTGGGTTAAGTTTAGGTTTGGGTTAAGTTAATATAAGACTTATGCCTCTCGTTGTTTCTCTGTTATCTTAAATTAGGGATCTTCTAACACAGATTAGAGAAGCTCAGAATAAGGTACAATGTCACTCATGGGGACATTACAGTTCTGATCTGAAATAGTTTACGTCACAAAACTGATTCTACCTTTTGGTTTCACATTCGTTATGTTTTCTCCCATCTTCATCCATTAGCCCTGGTGATCTTTGGGGTATCACTGACAAACTTCGTCAACCGAATGTCGTTAGTGTATTACTGACAAACTTCATCAACCTGAGTGTCGTTTTTTAGGGTATCACTGACAAACTTCGTCAACCTAAGTGTCGTTAAGGTATCACTGACAAACTTCGTCAACCGAGTGTCGTTAGAGTATCACTGACAAACTTCGTCAACCTGAGTGTCGTTAGGGTATCACTGACAAACTTCGTCAACCTGAGTGTCGTTAGGGTATCACTGACAAACTTCGTCAACCTGAGTGTCGTTTAGGTATAACTGACAAACTTTATCAACCTGAGTGTCGTTAGAGTATCACTGACAAACTTCGTCAACCTGAGTGTCGTTAAGGGTATAACTGACAAACTTTATCAAACTGAGTGTCATTAGGGTATCACTGACAAACTTCGTCAACCTGAGTGTCGTTAGTGTATCACTGTCAAACTTCGTCGTTCTTCTCCATTTCTCTCTATCTTCAGTCATTCTTTGAGACTGCAATGTCGAGGCTTGTCCTTTCTTTGATGTTATCTTCCCGTATATTTCTCAGCTACCCCCTCCATCTCGTTCCTGTAACGGTTCCTTGCAGAATGGTCTTTGTTAAGGCCGACGATCGAGATACGTGACCAATATATTTCATTTTGCACTTCTTCGCAAATCAAAAGATCAGCATGTACTCCATTGCTTGTATCTTTTTTGCGAAAGAGTTGTCACTTGTGGAAACTCTTTCGCAGAGTAGAGCTTTCATCTAAGTAGGATGAGCCTAAAATCTTACAACAGTCCATCTTCATCATAATTATTAAATGGAGGGGAGGGGTTGGCAGAGGTGATGGGATAACATGGGCTGAAAGTGGTCAGTGACTCATAGCTGACCAATTGTTGTACCAAGAATAGGGAATCAAAACTGATCAACAGGCTATTTTACCTCTATACGGTGGCTCTGAAAAGAGACTAATAATTCCGGCCCAGAGAGTAGGGATTGCAGAAGGAAGGCAATCCGACGCCTACAAATATAGTCGGATATGTCTCGGTAAAACATAGTTTGCTTTAAAGTACAAAACAGATCACTACACAAGAGCACTTAACTTCAATTGTAACAGAGACGTTGAAGAGACGTAGTCCCCGAGCGAGCATAAAAGAAAATAAACTGATGGATGAGAATGTCATCTTCCCACACAAAACCACTCCGTTTGCTCAGAGAATGTTCCTAGTACCCACTTTCACAAAAGACTTTTCCAACCCCATTGATGTGATGCCTATTGTAGTTATTGGTGATGGTTATTACTTGTTAACAACCAGAGAAATTCGATTATAATATCGCCAAGTTTGAATCAATATTCACTTATTTCATTATGTCGCCATTTTTGTGACTAGATCTAGAATTCGACATTGTTGGATGTCTTGTAATTGTCGCTATTTTTGTGACTAGATCTAGAATTCGACATTGTTGGATGTCTTGTAATTGTCGCCATTTTTGTGACTAGATCTAGAATTCTACATTGTTGGATGTCTTGTAATTGTCGCCATTTTTGTGACTAGATCTAGAATTCGACATTGTTGGATGTCTTGTAATTGTCGCCATTTTTGTGACTAGATATAGAATTCGACATTGTTGGATGTCTTGTAATTGTCGCCATTTTTGTGACTAGATCTAGAATTCGACATTGTTAGATGTCTTGTAATTGTCGTCATTTTTGTGACTAGATCTAGAATTCGACAATGTTAGATGTCTTGTAATTGTCGTCATTTTTGTGACTAGATCTAGAATTCGACACTGTTGGATGTCTTATAATTGTCGTCATTTTTGTGACTAGATCTAGAATTCGACACTGTTGGATGTCTTATAATTGTCGTCATTTTTGTGACTACATCTAAACTGTTATATAACTCCAAAATCGTCCACATTGACGTCACTTGAACTAAATTAGTAAACGAGTCTAAATTGTTTCTATTTATATCACTTCATTTGAATTGTAATGTGACCTCAAAGTGTCATTTCCGTGCCTCTTCAAATAAATGGTAGTGATCTTACCAAAATTATTCAAAACCTCAATTTAACAATGTTCCCGATATCATGACTTTCTCCAAAATTGTGAATGACTTCAACTATTGTTCATTAAAATCATCATCATCATCATGCCCCATACCGGTTGGCGTAGGCGATCATGTTCTTCCACAATCTTCTATCTACAGAGCATATTATCAGTTCTGTTGTTGACTGTTTTCCATGCCATGACACCAAGCTATATTTCAGTATTTTCTCTCTTTGTCGTCCGCGATCTCTTTCCTTATATTTTGTCAATTGTAACCGAGTATTCCAACTTTCCTCTTCTCATTGATATGCCCGAAAAATGTCAATTGTTTCTTTGGAGCTCACTTTTTGTGTTTGCCTCTTTGAGAATTTCTTCGTTGATCTTTCTAGCTGTCCAGAGAACTTTCAACATTCTTCTGAGAAATCTCATCTCTGTGAACTGTAATCGTCTTTTCATTTGTTTGTTTACTTTCCACGATTCGCTTCCATAGGTAAGAATTTGCTCTATATGGCACCGATGAACTCTCTTTCTCACTTCTGTTGACATAGATTTGTTGCATAAGAGGTTTCTCATTTCCTGAAATGCTATTTTGGCCTCGGCTATTCCGCTGTTTAATTATGTGGTGCATGAATATATTTCAGTTTTAAAAAAGTATAACAGGACACTAAAAACACTTCCCAAAAAATTATTTTAAAGAGAAAAAAGAACACTCAGTATGTGATAAATCGCATGAGTTCTCCTTATCTAACACAGTGAAGAAAGAAAGAAATTTGTTATCTTATGTTTCTTGTAAACATTTTTAGAAAATGTAAAATAGCAACAATACAACATTACATGTATAAATAAAACTCATCAACTGGCTCAGATTTTGTTTGTAAACAGAAAACAATTTACAAATACCAACAATACAAAATTACATGTATAAATAAAACTAATCAACTGGCTCAGATTTTGTTTGTAAACAGAAAACAATTTACAAATACCAACAATACAACATTACAAACTACAAACAAACCACAAACATGACTCAAATCTGCTATCTTACATTTATTTGTAAACAGTTGTGTTTCCTATTATGACGCATACTAATGGGTTCTTTTTGCTAATACTTGATAATCTCATTATAAATGCCTGGATTCTCGTGGGCTTCCCAGACAACTCCGTATTGGATAATTGTGTTGCTAGTGTGATATGCACGAAGCCAGATAAAGTTGCGATGCGAAAAATAAGCAGATAATAAAGAGAAATCTGCTGTGTGAAATGAGATATGTTGCAGCGTCAAAGGCTTTCTTTTGGAGAAATGTGTCTCTTTTGAAAGTTAAGATTAGGAAAATGGAACTGTAATGTGTGATGGATATCTCCATACTTGGACTAAGTGAAACCGACGTGTTCCTATTACGAGTAACATCATGTCATGAAGACAGAGCTGATGAGAGCTCCAAGAGAGAGGTCAAGAGCAGTCTATCTTGCTGAGCGCATTATCGGCCAATTTATACTCACGATTTAGGAATTTTTGTTATAGATCAGCTACTTGAAATATGATACGTACAGAATAAGTGAAATACAATTTTACACTAACTTGATATTGAGGTTACTTGATTGCGTGCAAACCCGAGGATAGAACAGTTTATATAACTTAACCGCCGGATATGAGAGCAACATGAGATACAACTGGAAACCATCCGATGGAGCCCGGCACGTGACAGATATACTCAGATGTTCATGATGGACGGCATCAACCGACACGCCACAATTTTCTTCCTGTCAGAACGAATGATCTAACAAGTTAACCATTTCGTACCATCTCTTTCCCTTGTGGACTATTAAACGACGATGTGTTCACACGAGATTCTCCCGCCTAGAAGGAATGGCCAACAATTAACAGGTTCAGCAGTAGTTATAGGTGACCAATTGTAGTACAGAACAGATTTATCGTTCCATCTAAGTCCCAATTTGAGATATATCTGAACCATTCTTGTGACTTTTCTGTTCTTTTGTTTTTACAGCGCCATCGATACTTCTGTGTGATTTCATTTGGTACAGATTTCAATAACAGTTTGATAATAGTACCAAGTTACAATTTAATGACATCCTCATATCTAAGTGAATTAATTGTTTTGCTTACGAAAATGCTTGTCTAAGAGAGAGAGAGAGAGCGAGGGAGAGAAAGCGAGAAAGAGATCAAGAGTGAAAGAGTCAGAGAAAGTGAGAGAGACAGCGAGAGAGAGAGAGAGAGAGAGAGAGAGAGATGGAGAGAGAAATGGCAAGAAAGAGGGAGAGAGACAGAGAGAGAAAAAATGAAGAGAAAGTGCGAGAGAGAGCGGGAGGGAACGTGAGAGAGAGAGAGAGAGAGAGAGCGAGGGGAACTAGATTAAGGATAAAGTTGAACAATCATATATTACAATTTATTTTCCACTGCCTTTTTTTTCATAAATTGAGAACAAAAACAACAAAAGAGATTTGATTACAGAGTATTGATATAAAATGATGTCCGTTTCTCTGATATTCCTTTCAATGTCAAGGAACATCAGAAATTATCTGTGCCGACAAATTAACAATAAAATGTCAAAGCTTGTCAATCTGTGACTTTGAACATTATTGTTCCTAAAGCGATTTTAGAAGCTTAACATTTTACAACGTGTTCGGTTCAGTTGACCGTATTTTTGTGAACGCAATAAAATGATTGGACACGATATAAGACGACAATCATCTTTGACAGCGACAGTTAGAAACTAAGCTGACTATTTCCACATAAAGTAACCAGCTGAAGATGTTTTTAGGCTAAATGTATTTTATTAAAGGCAACAATATCAAAACCTCAGTCACAGCGACACACTCAACAGAGAGATAATGGACAAACAAAGGAAGAGACGATCTATACATTCACAATTAAAGTGAATGGGACAATTTTAATCAAAATAAAGAGGACACGATCATCACATAGAGCCCAGTGTTTGATCGTAATGAATTGATTATGATGATAATGACGATGGTAATGATGAATGATGACAATGATGAATGTTAGTGATGATGGTAACGATGACTGATGATAAAGATAAATGATGATAATGATGAATGATGATAATTAAGCTCGGTGATGATAATAATAATAATATATTTCACTGAAACCGGTAGTCCAGGGATTTGTAGAAAATAATATTCTGAGAGCAGAAGTAGCAATTGCATGGCAGCAGATTAATGTGCGCAAAACAAAAGAGATGAGAATAAATAATAGGCAGAAAATGCCATCAAAACTAATGGACAAGTGATTGACGCAACCTGCAATTTTCTAGCTGTGTGGAAAACAACGTAAATAAAGCCGGACGAAGATATCCGGATATCAATGTCACAATGAACACTGCTGGATGTGCTTTAAACTCTCTATTTCACGCTGGGAATTTTACAGCTTTGCCCCGAGAATATAAAATTAGAGAGTTTAACAAAAATAAAAAAGTAGGTTATCTTTATGGCTGTGAAAGATGGCAAAGAAACATATATATTACATCAACTTAATTATTAAATTAATTAACTTAATAAACGTATATTAATTGTCGGAATTGTAATAAAGCAAAAGTAAGAGTATAAGTTGGAATATTTGGTATATTTATATTAACTTGCAAAATACAAGGAAAGAGAGTTCGAGGACGACAAGACGAGAATATACTGGATAGTTTGGTGTCATGGCATGGAAAATGGTCAAACGAATTGATACGCTTGTCTATGGATAGAAAATCATGGAAGTTCATGATCGCCTACGCCAATTGTATGGCACATAATGATTATTACATTAACACATGGTTATGGTTATGGAAGGCCCCGGTAACACTGCAAACGAATTTAGATCCATAATTGCTCAAGCGCCCGTGCCAGTGGAATTATTCGAATTACTATTTCATCTCCCAAACAAAGAAAGGTAGCTGTAGTCCCCATCATAGCAGTCCCACCACACGCCAAAAGACATAAGGCGAAATCGCACAGAAAGTGAACACAGCCATCTGTTATCCATCATACGATATAACCATTTATCGTAAACAATCTGAATATCGAAACACGATCAAGACAGATGAAACGTACAGCTCACAGTGTGCACAGAGCACTTAACTCAGTAGCCCCTGCAACACGCCGGACTTGGAATATGAGGAAACTGAAACAACTAACACTTTTCAGACATAGCTTTTAATGGTTCTTGCCGCCTATCCACCACATTGACCAGAAGTTCACGTCCTCCTGAAAATGATGATGGTCATTTTTTTTTATGTATAGCGCTTGATGATGTTAGGACATCACCCTGACTCCAAATTCGAACATATGAAACACAGTTAGTCATCGGACTATCCCCGTCGTACATCAAACAACAGACTGTAAGATCTCCCTGCAATGTGAATTTGTGAAATTATGAATCCCTCCTAACTAACATGAACCTCCGGGAGTCACCCCGGTGCTGCAAAGTCATATACGAAACTCCATTCCGCCTTTCACTATTAGTGTACGGCCATTTTAGGGATATACAATCAGCCATTGTGATGACGCAGCACACACAACAATGACTGCGCCCATAAAATCCCAATTACTCTAATAAATGCAGCCAACCACGCACGAAAAGATGATGCACAATCTCTAAATTGTACCAGTGCTAATAGATAAACCCCAAACAGTAGAAAGGTTGTGCCAATAAATACTAATATAAAGAAGGACCATAATTAAAGTGAGTAGTAAACTACAGATGAGACTAGGCTGCTGAGTATGCAAATCAAAGACATTGCTACAAAAACATTCACAGAAATCCTTCACCATGCTCATGAATTAATGTCTCACTCTCACAAAATAACGGACACTTAACTCTGTCCATACGTTTCGCCACACCGTGCGCCAACCCGATTACGGCCGCGCATGTTTCATTAACACATGTGAATGTTTATCAGCGGATGCCTTAGTTGTTGCATACTTTGTATTACGTGGCGGGAGATAATCAAATAAACAACTAAGTTGTTGGCACCAACAAGAGAGACTAGAAGTACTACACCTCGGGGAAAGACGTTTCATTATGTAACTGGGCACGCACTTCACATGAGCCCCAGCGGTACTTCTATTTTCACATTCACTCAAGCACACCGGAAGTACCTCTTTTGTATCATTATTCTAGTACTTGTTCTGGAAGCGTTACGAGTACTTATTTGCAATTCTGTATTTTTGTATCTGTCTTCCTGTTGTTTGTTCATATTTCTTTTTTTTTTCTTTCCTTCCTCATTCGTCTTTCAGCTTCATAAAGGGACACAGTTTGATGTCTTTAGTTCTTTTGTGGGCTTGTTGATGTTATGTTTTCGAGTGTTCTAGCATTATGTAAATCCATGTTTTTGAGGACGTCTCTTTGTCTGTTTTCGCAGTGTTTGGTGATAGTTGTATAATTTATGTGTTTAATTTATTTTTGTTGGAGGGTATTTCTTTGTTGGACATGTGATGAGGAGAGATAATAACTGAATAACAACGGTGGGCAACAACAGGTAAGAGAAAAAGAGGCCGACCCAGAGAGACACTGAGAAGAACATCGATCAGAGAGGCAAGAGCAGCAGGAATCGGCTCCCTCAATGAGACAGAGTTGCTTGCACAGAACAGAGACAAATGGCGACATTTGATAAAAGATCTTTACAAGGATTGAAAACTGCTAGAATAAAAAAATTAGATAAGAGAAAGAGTATCTGGGTCTATGCGATATGGACCGGCTATGGCTCGAAAGGTCAATAGATACATAGATATCTATGTCGTGTGGTCAAATTATTTAATTTATTTAGTAACTATCATTATATACAATTACTTTTTAAATTCTTATTAAATGTTGACATATATTTATTTCTTAAATGCACCCGCATATGATATCACTCCTCTTTCCTCTCTCTTTCGCTCTCTCTCTCTCTCTCTCTCTCTCTCTCTCTCTGTCTTGCTCTCGTCTTTTATCACACTTTAATTCATATGCTAATTATTTCACATATATTCTATATATCTTTCCCATATTTAATAAAAAAATTCCTTACTTGATAAGCAACGTGTCTATTTTGCATTGTTAGCCCAGTGGACTGACTCCCTAGGTGGTAGGATTTGATGCTTTACAAACTTAAAAATGACCCAAGAAATTTGAAGGGAAAACGCTGTGAATATTAAACAAACATTAACCTGAAAACAAAAACAAACAAACAAAAAAAAAAAAACCATTAGTGACGTTAATTCTCCCGTGGCTTCAGTTCAGTGAGCATCCACCAAATTCAGTACATATTTTCAAACAATATTCATGCTGCGATTTATTCTGATTTGTTGAGATTTTATGTTATCCTTAGAATGTGTAATGGCCTCAAATAAATGTATTAGCGATGACAATTGTAATAGAAGTGTGTGTGTGTGTGTGTGCTTCTATCTATCTATCTATCTATCTATCTATCTATCTATCTATCTATCTATCTATCTATCTATCTATCTATCTATCTATCTATCTATCTATCTATCTATCTATCTATCTATCTATCTATCTATCTATCTATCTATCTATCTATCTATCTATCTATCTATCTATCTATCTATCTATCTATCTAACTATCTATCTATCTATCTATCTATCTATCTATCTATCTATCTGTCTATCTGTCTATCTGTCTATCTATCTATCTATCTATCTATCTATCTATCTATCTATCTATCTATCTATCTATCTATCTATCTATCTATCTATCTATCTATCTATCTATCTATCTATCTATCTATCTATCTATCTATCTGTCTGTCTGTCCATCCATCTGTCTATCTGTCTATCTGTCTATCTGTCTATCTGTCTGTCTGTCTATGTCTGTCTGTCAATATATCTATATATGTGAAGGGGCTGGGTAGTCCAGAGGCACGACGTCAGGTTCAGGACAGGAACGACCCAGGTTCGAAGCCCACCACAAGTGGTTGTGATTTTTCACAAAATAATACAAATTAATCCGTGGTTATTTGTTACGTCACCCTGATCTCTTAATGTAGTATCCCGTACGCACTCTCGCATGTTAAAGTTCCTTTAGCAGTTAAATTTTAAAAAAGAGAGGGTCATAAATATGACCGCAGTCGGAGCAAAATTGTCAGCAAAAATCCAACCACATCGTGGATCCCATGTCGTGCTACAGAGTTCGTGCACAAGGGCCAGGATTTTTATCGGATTTTATCGAGATTCTTCATGAGGATATAGCAGCACCTATGGATTCGTCAAGTGTGTAGTGATGATGATCCTAAAACAAACAAACAAACAAATAAGTATAAATTATTTATTTTTTAAAATCAGTTGCTCCAATCTCTCTAGCTTTCAAGTATCGATGTCATTTTGTCAATCTGTTTGCTTGTGTATTTTCTTAATATGATTTTTTAACAAGATGACGTATTTGCTCTCAAGACCATCTTATCCGTCGTTGATAACATTGCCGTAAGCTATTATTTACTGCCTCGGTTATTTCAATAATTCAAAAAGATATCTCCTGAGTCATTTACTTTCTATGAAATAAGCCTGATAGACAGACTTTTGTGTTTTCACACTTTGACCATGACTTTCTGACAAAATAAAAAAAATTGAAATTCCAAATAAACCTTCTCTTACGTTCTAACGAGAAGAGGAAGACTTAAAAATAGTGACAAATGAAAAAGTAGAATAAAAGAGCGAAAACGTACAACAACGACGAAAAGAAAATACTCGATAACTTATCTGGAAGAGATATACAGTCAATCTGATAGGTGTTTTAGTGATAGCGCTTCTGAAAGGTAAACATCTCTATCACCGGAGGAATGACATCTTGAACATTGAAGTCTCGGCTTACGTTAGTTGTTCTCGAATCGAAGAATGCACATAGAGCAGAAATCAAGCACTCTTCATGTCCAACGGTTCACTGCTGGATCGCAAATACTTCTTTTATTCTTCTGCAAACAGTTGAGCAATCTCTATTGGCGTGAGATTAATGTTAAATTGATATAACGTTTTACAACAACGTTCATTTCAGCAGTGCTAAAGAATCAATAAATCCAGTATTAATGTTCGTACCAGTCATTACTAGAACGTGTAACTAGTTATTTAGCTCAACACAAAATCATTGTTTATTAGTAATTTCACATTTTTAAAAGAAATGTTCTTTCCCATACATTTTTCCAGCTGTTTCTCCACTATAGTGCAACTCTCTTTCTGTGCTTTTCCACTATTTTCCATCTCTCTTCCCATGCCTCTCCGCTATTTCTCATCTCTCTTCCCATGTCTCTCCGCTATTTCTCATCTCTCTTCCCGTGACTGTCCGCTATTTCTCATCTCTCTTCCCGTGACTGTCCGCTATTTCTCATCTCTCTTCCCATGCCTCTCCGCTATTTCTCATCTCTCTTCCCGTGACTGTCCGCTATTTCTCATCTCTCTTCCCATGCCTCTCCGCTATTTCTCATCTCTCTTCCCGTGACTGACCGCTATTTCGCATCTCTCTTCCCGTGACCGTCCGCTATTTCGCATCTCTCTTCCCATGACTGTCCGCTATTTCGCATCTCTCTTCCCGTGACTGTCCGCTATTTCTCATCTCTCTTCCCGTGACTGACCGCTATTTTGCATCTCTCTTCCCGTGACTGACCGCTATTTCTCATCTCTCTTCCCGTGACTGTCCGCTATTTCGCATCTCTCTTCCTATGACTGTCCGCTATTTCGCATCTCTCTTCCCGTGACTGTCCGCTATTTCGCATCTCTCTTCCCATGACTGTCCGCTATTTCTCATCTCTCTTCCCGTGACTGACCGCTATTTCTCATCTCTCTTCCCGTGACTGTCCGCTATTTCGCATCTCTCTTCCCATGACTGTCCGCTATTTCGCATCTCTCTTCCCGTGACTGTCCGCTATTTCTCATATCTCTTCCCGTGACTGTCCGCTATTTCGCACCTCTCTTCCCGTGACTGACCGCTATTTCTCATCTCTCTTCCCGTGACTGTCCGCTATTTCGCATCTCTCTTCCCGTGACTGTCCGCTATTTCGCATCTCTCTTCCCGTGACTGTCCGCTATTTCTCATCTCTCTTCCCGTGACTGACCGCTATTTCTCATCTCTCTTCCCGTGACTGACCGCTATTTCTCATCTCTCTTCCCGTGACTGACCGCTATTTCTCATCTCTCTTCCCGTGACTGACCGCTATTTCTCATCTCTCTTCCCGTGACTGTCCGCTATTTCGCATCTCTCTTCCCGTGACTGTCCGCTATTTCTCATCTCTCTTCCCGTGACTGTCCGCTATTTCGCATCTCTCTTCCCGTGACTGACCGCTGTTTCGCATCTCTCTTCCCATGCCTCTCCGCTATTTCGCATCTCTCTTCCCGTGACTGTCCGCTATTTCGCATCTCTCTTCCCGTGACTGTCCGCTATTTCGCATCTCTCTTCCCGTGACTGTCCGCTATTTCGCATCTCTCTTCCCGTGACTGTCCGCTATTTCGCATCTCTCTTCCCGTGACTGAACGCTATTTCGCATCTCTCTTCCCGTGACTGTCCGCTATTTCGCATCTCTCTTCCCGTGACTGTCCGCTATTTCGCATCTCTCTTCCCGTGACTGACCGCTATTTTCACGCTTCTTTCCCGTACCGCGCCACTTCTTCAATAAAAAAAAAATCGAACAGTCAATCAAATGACACATACTACAAGATTACACCTTATGGCTTATTTTGATTTGTTATTATCTCAACAGCCGTTAGAATACTCAACGGTATTGAGTGGAGCAAGAACATCACTGAGCAGTTTGTGGCAAACAGTCAGGCCGATCCATCATTAAAGTGGCAGTACTTCTGCAGCGCTGACGGTGTGTTTAGGTTGTACCCAGGTGAGCCATCCGTATTTATTGTTTAGAAAACAACGCATTAAGAAACTGCCATAAAGAAAACAAAATAATGATTGCAAATTTCAATAAAAATAAATATAAACCACACCATAGTTTATTAGATGAATATTTAGGTTGCATATAAATGTCATGAAAAAAATATACTAACATCAAGACAAATAACATCAGGGCTTAAAGTAATAATAGGAAAATGGTATATTTTCTCAACATTTATGTATGGTGCAGAAACATGGACATTAGACAAGAAAACAGAACAGAAAATTCAAGTCTTTGAAATGTGGATTTATAGAAAAATAGGAAGAACTGGATGGACAGAAAAGAAAAAAAATGATGAAGTCTTAAAACAACTATAATGAAGAGAGAACTATTAAACACAATTCAAACAAGACAAATGAGATTTTATGGCATGTTAAAAGACAAAGCAGCCTACTAAAAGTAATTTTGGAAGGAAAAGTACACGTTAAAAGTGGCAGAGGCAGACGAAGACTAACATGAACGAGTAACATCAAAAGATGGACAAGTCAGCCTATGACAATCTGCACTATCAAAGGGACAGAGCGGATTGGCGCTCAATGGTAGCCACCCTTAGATGCGGAGATGGCACTCTATGATGATGATGGATATTTTTATTATCTTAAAAACTTAATCAGAACTAAAATAACAGAGCAATATCAGCAGAGTAAATCTCAAAGTAGCGATTTGAAACAGAATATACAGCTAACTCACAAACACAAGAAATCTTTCACGTGTTGAACTGCTAGCAGATAACAGAATATACAGCTAACTCACAAACACAAGAAATCTTTCACGTGTTGAACTGCTAGCAGATAACAGAATATACAGCTAACTCACAAACACAAGAAATCTTTCACGTGTTGAACTGCTAGCAGATAACAGAATATACAGCTAACTCACAAACACAAGAAATCTTTCACGTGTTGAACTGCTAGCAGATAACAGAATATACAGCTAACTCACAAACACAAGAAATCTTTCACGTGTTGAACTGCTAGCAGATAACAGAATATACAGCTAACTCACAAACACAAGAAATCTTTCACGTGTTGAACTGCTAGCAGATAACAGAATATACAGCTAACTCACAAACACAAGAAATCTTTCACGTGTTGAACTGCTAGCAGATAACAGAATATACAGCTAACTCACAAACACAAGAAATCTTTCACGTGTTGAACTGCTAGCAGATAACAGAATATACAGCTAACTCACAAACACAAGAAATCTTTCACGTGTTGAACTGCTAGCAGATAACAGAATATAAATAAATCATGAAAACAATTTATAGTAAACATAAAAGTAGCACGTGACGTGCCACACTGTATACAGCCTATCCCCACAATTTGCAACCAAGCATCATTGATGTATTGATTTCTTTCATATAAAATCATTTTGTTAAATGTAAGTCTGGTACTTCCTTCATCCTACAGGAATGCAGTGGCCACGAGAACCAGACCAGGTCGACATATTTGACTGCAGAATCAGAAAATGGTATTTACCTTCATGTTTGCGTGAATATAATTGTGTTTAGTCCGTTTCAGGGCGGACTATTTCTACATTTACGTGCACTTCACTCATGCTCGTTGCACATTGTATCCTTACCTCAGGAAACATAAAACAAGAAGGAGACAGATATATCATGTCTCAAAGTAAAACTAGAGGAAATAATTACCTTGACAGAGGGCTAGTTTACACACGCTCACACACACACACATTCTTCATCTCATAACCCTGGGGATCGTTGGTACACACACACACACACATTCTTCATCTCATAACCCTGGGGGGTCGTTGGTACACACACACACACATTCTTCATCTCATAACCACGGGGGATATTTGGTACACACACACACATTCTTCATCTCAAAACCACCGGGGTGGTTGGTACACACACACACACGCACACATTCTTCATCTCATAACCCAGGGGATATTTGGTACACACACACACACGCACACATTCTTCATCTCATAACCCAGGGGATATTTGGTACACACACACACACGCACACATTCTTCATCTCATAACCCAGGGGATATTTGGTACACACACACACACGCACACATTCTTCATCTCATAACCCAGGGGATATTTGGTACACACACACACACGCACACATTCTTCATCTCATAACCCTGAGGGTCGTTGGTGAACCACTATCAAACTTTTCCATTTCTCTCTATTTTCAGCCATTTTTGGGGACCCTTGAGTGTCGACTCCTGTCCATTCTTTGATGTTATCTTCCCACCCCTTTCTCTGCTTGCGTTTCTCACTCTCGCCCGTTTCTCACTCTCGCCCGTTTCTCACTCTCGCCCGTTTCTCACTCTCGCCCGTTTCTCACTCTCGCCCGTTTCTCACTCTCGCCCGTTTCTCACTCTCGCCCGTTTCTCACTCTCGCCCGTTTCTCACTCTCGCCCGTTTCTCACTCTCGCCCGTTTCTCACTCTCGCCCGTTTCTCACTCTCGCCCGTTTCTCACTCTCGCCCGTTTCTCACTCTCGCCCGTTTCTCACTCTCGCCCGTTTCTCACTCTCGCCCGTTTCTCACTCTCGCCCGTTTCTCACTCTCGCCCGTTTCTCACTCTCGCCCGTTTCTCACTCTCGCCCGTTTCTCACTCTCGCCCGTTTCTCACTCTCGCCCGTTTCTCACTCTCGCCCGTTTCTCACTCTCGCCCGTTTCTCACTCTCGCCCGTTTCTCACTCTCGCCCGTTTCTCACTCTCGCCCGTTTCTCACTCTCGCCCGTTTCTCACTCTCGCCCGTTTCTCACTCTCGCCCGTTTCTCACTCTCGCCCGTTTCTCACTCTCGCCCGTTTCTCACTCTCGCCCGTTTCTCACTCTCGCCCGTTTCTCACTCTCGCCCGTTTCTCACTCTCGCCCGTTTCTCACTCTCGCCCGTTGCTCGCAGAATGGTCTTTGCCAGACCAAACAATCGAGATACGTCACTAAACCATTTAATTGTGTACAATTTTACAAAAGTTAAAAGATCATCATGTACTCTATTGCTTGCTATGTCTTTTCGCGAGTTTTACCATTTTTGATATGCTTTAAGTAAGATACATATAGATAGGTCACATGATAATTTATTTTTAAATACTAGGTTTTGGGGTAAGGGGAGGAGGGATAACTCGATGCTAGACAAATATGAAAACCAGTCACATGATCTTCATATTTAAATTAACAAATGGGAAGGAGGAAAAGTGGCAACAAAAGAAAACGACCACAATCATAGATCATGGCTAGATAGATTAAATTTAGAGATGTCACCTGACTTATCCCTCTTACATGTGTGCTAGTTGCTCTTTACAGCTTGTTGAGAGTTACATGTCATTTTTAACTGTTCTCTTGCGTCCAAAAAAGGGATTTATTGACAGTGGTAAGTTATTTGGGAGGGGCTGTCCGTAGTGTAGTTAGGTACGGGCAGTGTAGCAACAAGTGGTCGACAGATTCTAGCTGATAATGGCAACATAGCAACAAATGGTCGACAGGTTCTAGCTGATAATGGCAACATAGCAACAAGTGGTCGACAGTTTCTAGCTGATAATGGCAACATAGCAACAAGTGGTCGACAGGTTCTAGCTGATAATAGCAACATAGCAACAAGTGGTCGACAGTTTCTAGCTGATAATGGCAACATAGCAACAAGTGGTCGACAGGTTCTAGCTGATAATGGCAACATAGCAACAAGTGGTCGACAGGTTCTAGCTGATAATGACAGTGTAGCAACAAGTGGTCGATAGCTTCTCGCTAATAATGACAGTGTAGCAACAAATGGTTGACAGATTCTAGCTGATAATGGCAGTGTAGCAACAAGTAGTTGACATATTCTAGCTGATAATGGCAATGTAGCAACAAGTGGTCGATAGCTTCTCGCTAATAATGACAGTGTAGCAACAAGTAGTTGACAGATTCTAGCTGATGACAGTGTGGCAAGAAATGGTTGAAAGATTCTAGCAGATAATGACAGTGCTAGCACTTAGGATTATGCAGGGGATCTAGCTGGCGCAAGTGTTGATTGATTGGAAAATGTGCTATTCTCATTAGGAAGACCAGGCTTTGACTTCATCTCTTTAGATCTTTTATTGGATCATGTGGGTCTGGCGTAGTTGAGTTTTTGAACGGCCAGTTGTGGCAATGAGAGATAGAGAATGCCGATTTGTCCATATCACTGCAAAGTTTAACTCTTTCAGTACGGACAATTGTTATCAATTTAGCGGTAGAGATTTCAGAGACAAAATAGTTATTGAGTTATTGAGTTATTGAGTTATTGTGTTATTTGCGGGTCATCACCATTGCACTCTGAACATGTCCATAGGTGCTCAGATCCCCTCCTCAGCAAGTCCTGCATGATTAATGATTTTAAATAGCAGTCTACTTGTTTATATTATTCTAACTCTTAACATATTATATTTGCATTTTTAGTTAATTGAACAAGGAATTAAATTTAACTAACACCAAGATGATACAAGACCTAAAAAAGAAAATGGTTTGATGACAGTTTACACTACTCAAATTGAGAGTGACGGAGGCACTGTGCGGCTAAACGTATGGAAAGAGTTAAACACATCTGTGAGATAAGAACGGCTCAGCTTTCTACTTTTTCACTATCTCTCCCACTCTCTCTCTTTCTCACTCTCTTACTTCGGAAATCTTTAAATGGCTAATGCACTTGTCTGGTATGTAGCTACGTCTATTTAATAATTACTGCCAGAGTGGACTAGCGCGTTGTGTTAAGGTATCACGACCCAGAGTTCATGGGTTTGCTCAAGGACGGACATAATGCACTTAACACAAATCTAAAAATGCTTACTATGTTTCTGAAATGTAAGATATTAACATAGTCGGAGCAACAATAGAGGTGAAGGTACTCACCTTCAGGTCAAAGAAAAATGCTGCCTCATCAGTTATCACGTGGAGCGGCCAGGTTTATGTTATATACTAATGACTCCTGCTCTCACGGTTGGTTAATTCGGACACTTAGCCCTATCGTAAACGAACAAAATAAAAACAAGGGCAAAATACAGTTTGAGATTTTCTAAGAAACTATGGCAGTTTAAAAAAAAAAATTATCGGGCAGTATATCTCTTCCTGGGTTAAATATCGGCAAAAGTAAATTCCTATTTTAATTCAAATATTAAACCATTTTACATGAGAATATCACTTCGGAGTCGTCGCCTTTGAATCTGTGTTAATGCAAATTGACTTCCCTGGGGGGTTGTAACTTGACGTCACAAGGCGTGTCTTTCATTGGATGATTTGTCCGCCTGTACTCTGGGATACAATGGACACGTAGAAGAGAAGAAAAAAGAAATAGCTCTCATGGGGACAACTAGAGAAGAAATTATAAAGAGAGTTATAGTTGAAGGAGAACATGAAGAAATAACAGAAGAAAAGAATAGTTGAAAAAGGAGAAGAGTTGAACGAGGAAGAACCGAGGAAATAAAATATGAACAATTGATGGTAGAACAAAAAAGACGAGTGGGCTCAGGAATAGACAAACAAGAAAAGTAAAATAAAAAAAATAAGAGATAAAAGATTTGAAAAAGAGGGGAGAAAAGGAAGAAGACGTAAAAAAGAACAGAAGAAAAATATAAGAAGATTAAGGATAAAATTGAGAGAGAAAAGAAAAAATATGAAATTTTGAAAGAGAAGAAGATAAGACAAAAAATTAAGTTGAAGGAGGAAAGAAGAATTATTAGAAGGTTAAAAGAAGAATGATAAAAAAATAGAAAAACCTAATATAAGAAAAGATAAAGGAAAAAAATAAGAAGAGATATAGGAAGAAGAAACATTGAAGGGAAACAAAAAGATACGTATTAGAAGGAAGGTTAAAGGAGTAAAAGTGAAGAAATATAAGCAATATATGAAGAGGAAAAGTTGAAGGAAAACAAGAAGAGAAATCATTATCATCATCATGTGCCATACCGGTTGACGTAGGCGATCATGTCCTCCCACAATCTACAGTGCATCGTATCAGTTCTGTTGTTGACCATTTCATGAAACCAAGCTATCCAGTATTTTCTCTCCATGTCGTCTGTGATCTCTCTTTCCTTTTATTTTGCCAGCTGTAACCAAGTATTCCAACTTTCCTCTTCTCATGATGTGCCCGAAAAATGTTGATTGCTTCTTTCTGATGTTTTTTAAGAGCTCCCTTTTTGTGTTGGCCTCTTTGAGAACTTCCTCATTGGTCTTTTTAGCTGTCCAGGGAACTTTCAACATTCTTCTGAGAAATCTCATCTATGTGGCTTCTAATTATCTTTTCATTTGTTTGTCTACTGTCCATGATTTACTTTCATTGGTCAGAATTGGTTCTATATAGCACCTATGAACTCTCTTTCTCATTTCTATTGACATAGTTTTGTTGCATAAGATATTTTTCATTTTCTGAAATGCTATTTTGGCCTGAGCTATTCTGCTTTTTATCTCTGTGGTAAATCTCCCATCTGATGTAATTATTGTGCCAAAGTATTTGACGCGTTGCACTTGTTTCAGATTTGTCCTGTTTATTTCTATGCTGCATGATGGTGATGATTGTTTTTTCGATATAACCATAACTTCTGTTTTCTTACTATTCAAACTTAGACCTTTCTTGATGCTTTCCTTTACTATTATATCTATCATTTCTTGTAGTTCATTCTCTGCCTCTGCTATTAAGACTGTGTCATCCGCATATCGCAAATTATTTATGTTGTGACCGTTGACTTCAATTCCTTTTTTGTCTACTATTGATCTCATAATATATTCGCTGTAAAGTGAAAACAAATCCAGCGACAGAACACAACATTGGAGAAGAGAAATAGAAAGAAGAAAAGTTGAACAAGAGAATCAGAAGTAAACAAACAAAAAAGAAAAGAAAAGAAAAGAAAAAACCAACAACAGCAACACGTAACAAAACATTGTGAGGTTTATAATTTCATACCCATGATTATGTTGACTAAACTAAACTAATGGTCCTATCACTGTATTTATATGTGATCTATGGCGTATTGACCGAAGGTTGGTAGCAAGCAACCATGATGTGTCAGTAGTTTGGTATAAAGAACATATTTGTATCTTGTCTTGCATGTCGTTTTACTAAGCAGCTTCACTCGTCACGAATCTGCCTATATTGGATAGACAGATCCGACTACAGAATGAACAAGATGCATTTGTGGAGTCTGGCTTCATCTCCTTTCTCTTGCATCTTTAGTCTACTAGTTTTAATATCATTCTTCGAATGTTGCTGTGATGATCCTTTTGTGTTTGCTCTCAGCGTGCTACGATTTGATGCCAGATGTTCCCAGTTTCTTTCGCTGAGAGAGAATTCTCTCAAGGAAGCCCTGCAAACATCTCTATTTCTCAGCACTGGTCTGCACTTTGGTCTCTGTTCGCCCTAAGTTACTTAAACTTAATTATGTGGTCTACTTGGTACTTATGTTACCAAACTATAACTACTGAAAGAAATATATATGGCCCGCCCTAAGTTACTTAAACTTACTTATGTGGTCTACTTGGTACTTATGTTACCAAACTATAACTACTGACAGAAATATATATGGCCCGCCCTAAGTTACTTAAACTTACTTATGTGGTCTACTTGGTACTTATGTTACCAAACTATAACTACTGACAGAAATATATATGGCCCGCCCTAAGTTACTTAAACTTACTTATGTGGTCTACTTGGTGCTTATGTTACCAAACTATAACTACTGACATAAATATATATGGCATTTCGAGTCTTGATAGACGGTTAATAGCAAGTGATAATGATTTATATGTAGTTTAGTAAAATCATAGTTTTCTTATGCTGCATACTGTAAGCAGATTCTCTCGTGGGTGAATCTGCCAATATCGGATAGACATATCCAACTGCTAAATGAACAAATCTTATTGTGATGCCTAGCCTCATTTACATTATCAATATGCAAGAAAGGTAATCATGTAATTAAATATATTAAGTCTGGTCTGTGATAGTTATCTCCCTTACTGTATTGTACAGGTACATCCAAGCAGCAACGTCTCCCAAAAACATTTTGATTCTCCTGGACTCGAGCGGGTCAATGAAAGGTTTACGATTTGCCATAGCTCGAAGCACGGTGGCTAAGATTATGGACACCCTGAGCGATGAAGACTACTTCAATGTCATGCAGGTATCTGGCTTTGCATTCACATTAACTTTCAATTTCCCTTGCTACATAATACAATATCTCATTGAATTATCATCATTAATAGTTAAATATGTTTAATAGTTCACGCTACTTTTGATATACACAGAAAATATCATGAGAAAAATGAGAATAGCAAATAATAAAGAACAACTTAATGTACTCCAGATAGGACATCTATAAATATATACACATAAAGCGAAGGTCTGGGATACCAACAGAACTGACATTTTTAAGAGCCTATATTTTTTCATCATAGCAATTTATGGCTGTGAAACGTGGACAAAACTGATTTATAAAAGAAAATTAATATAGGCCTTGAATGCAAGTTCTATAAAAAGAATACGCACATTACAATGGGCGGAGAACAGGAAAAAAATATGTTAGTTTTGCAATCACTTCTAGACAAGTAGTTGTAAAGAAAATAACAAATGTTGGTCATGTAAAGCGGCATAACGGTCTAGAGAAAATAATTAGGGGGGAGGGGGAGGGGATATAATTCCTGGACAAGGAGAGAGAGGAAGACGTGGAAGAAAGTGGGTCCAATGTTTCACATACAAGCTGGGATTAACTGCTGTAGACGCTGGATATCTCGCCTGCGCGCAGGGAAGACTTCAGAGTAGCTGCCATGCGAGTCAGGTTCAAAAATGAGCAAGCAACTAGATAATGATGATGATGGATTACTACTCTATTCTGGTGTTAAATAGTAATCGCTTTTCTAACGAAGTGTATGATCTAACGCCTATAAATGTATTGTAAATATGCCAGTAGGTACCAACATAAGCTGACACATTTACATGGGAATACTTTTTTTCTATTTTCCTTCGTTACCATTTGTTGCCTTCCCTTTACGTGATTGAGAATTTTAAACAAAATGTAAATTGTAGTATATATAGTACTGTAAATACCAACCTCGCTAAACTAAATACCAACCTCGCTAAACTAAATACCAACCTCACTAAACTAAATACCAACCTCGCTAAACTAAATACCAACCTCACTAAACTAAATACCAACCTCACTAAACTAAATACCAACCTCACTAAACTAAATACCAACCTCGCTAAACAAAATACCAACCTCACTAAACTAAATACCAACCTCACTAAACTAAATACCAACCTCACTAAACTAAATACCAACCTCACTAAACTAAATACCAACCTCACTAAACTAAATACCAACCTCGCTAAACTAAATACCAACCTCACTAAACTAAATACCAACCTCGCTAAACTAAATACCAACCTCACTAAACTAAATACCAACCTCACTAAACTAAATACCAACCTCACTAAACTAAATACCAACCTCGCTAAACAAAATACCAACCTCACTAAACTAAATACCAACCTCACTAAACTAAATACCAACCTCACTAAACTAAATACCAACCTCACTAAACTAAATACCAACCTCACTAAACTAAATACCAACCTCGCTAAACTAAATACCAACCTCACTAAACTAAATACCAACCTCGCTAAACTAAATACCAACCTCACTAAACTAAATACCAACCTTACTAAACTAAATACCAACCTCACTAAACTAAATACCAACCTCGCTAAACTAAATACCAACCTCGCTAAACTAAATACCAACCTCACTAAACTAAATACCAACCTCACTAAACTAAATACCAACCTCACTAAACTAAATACCAACCTCACTAAACTAAATACCAACCTCGCTAAACAAAATACCAACCTCACTAAACTAAATACCAACCTCACTAAACTAAATACCAACCTCACTAAACTAAATACCAACCTCACTAAACTAAATACCAACCTCACTAAACTAAATACCAACCTCGCTAAACTAAATACCAACCTCACTAAACTAAATACCAACCTCGCTAAACTAAATACCAACCTCACTAAACTAAATACCAACCTTACTAAACTAAATACCAACCTCACTAAACTAAATACCAACCTCGCTAAACTAAATACCAACCTCGCTAAACTAAATACCAACCTCACTAAACTAAATACCAACCTCACTAAACTAAATACCAACCTCACTAAACTAAATACCAACCTCGCTAAACTAAATACCAACCTCACTAAACTAAATACCAACCTCACTAAACTAAATACCAACCTCGCTAAACTAAATACCAACCTCACTAAACTAAATACCAACCTCGCTAAACTAAATACCAACCTCACTAAACTAAATACCAACCTCACTAAACTAAATACCAACCTCACTAAACTAAATACCAACCTCGCTAAACTAAATACCAACCTCACTAAACTAAATACCAACCTCACTAAACTAAATACCAACCTCACTAAACTAAATACCAAACTCACTAAACTAAATACCAACCTCACTAAACTAAATACCAACCTCACTAAACTAAATACCAACCTCACTAAACTAAATACCAACCTCACTAAACTAAATACCAACCTCACTAAACAAAATACCAACCTCGCTAAACTAAATACCAACCTCGCTAAACTAAATACCAACCTCGCTAAACTAAATACCAACCTCACTAAACTAAATACCAACCTCACTAAACTAAATACCAACCTCACTAAACTAAATACCAACCTCGCTAAACTAAATACCAACCTCGCTAAACTAAATACCAACCTCACTAAACTAAATACCAACCTCGCTAAACTAAATACCAACCTCGCTAAACTAAATACCAACCTCGCTAAACTAAATACCAACCTCGCTAAACTAAATACCAACCTCACTAAACTAAATACCAACCTCGCTAAACTAAATACCAACCTCGCTAAACTAAATACCAACCTCACTAAACTAAATACCAACCTCACTAAACTAAATACCAACCTCACTAAACTAAATACCAACCTCGCTAAACTAAATATCAACCTCACTAAACTAAATACCAACCTCACTAAACTAAATACCAACCTCACTAAACTAAATACCAACCTCGCTAAACTAAATATCAACCTCACTAAACTAAATACCAACCTCGCTAATCTAAATACCAACCTCGCTAAACTAAATACCAACCTCACTAAACTAAATACCAATCTCACTAAACTAAATACCAACCTCACTAAACTAAATACCAACCTCACTAAACTAAATACCAACCTCGCTAAACTAAATACCAACCTCACTAAACTAAATACCAACCTCGCTAAACTAAATACCAACCTCGCTAAACTAAATACCAACCTCACTAAACTAAATACCAACCTCGCTAAACTAAATACCAACCTCGCTAAACTAAATACCAACCTCGCTAAACTAAACACAAACCTCACTAAACTAAATACCAACCTCGCTAAACTAAATACCAACCTCACTAAACTAAACACCAACCTCACTAAACTAAATACCAACCTCGCTAAACTAAATACCAACCTCACTAAACTAAATACCAACCTCGCTAAACTAAATACCAACCTCACTAAACTAAATACCAACCTCACTAAACTAAATACCAACCTTACTAAACTAAATACCAACCTCACTAAACTAAATACCAACCTCACTAAACTAAACACCAACCTCGCTAAACTAAATACCAACCTCGCTAAACTAAACACCAACCTCGCTAAACTAAACACCAACCTCACTAAACTAAATACCAACCTCGCTAAACTAAATACCAACCTCACTAAACTAAATACCAACCTCACTAAACTAAATACCAACCTCACTAAACTAAATACCAACCTCACTAAACTAAATACCAACCTCACTAAACTAAACACCAACCTCGCTAAACTAAATACCAACCTCGCTAAACTAAATACCAACCTCGCTAAACTAAGCACCAACCTCACTAAACTAAATACCAACCTTACTAAACTAAATACCAACCTCACTAAACTAAATACCAACCTCACTAAACTAAATACCAACCTCACTAAACTAAATACCAACCTCACTAAACTAAATACCAACCTCACTAAACTAAATACCAACCTCACTAAACTAAATACCAACCTCACTAAACTAAATACCAACCTCGCTAAACTAAACACCAACCTCGCTAAATTAAATACCAACCTCGCTAAACTAAATACCAACCTCGCTAAACTAAACACCAACCTCGCTAAACTAAAAACCAACCTCGCTAAACTAAATACCAACCTCGCTAAACTAAATACCAACCTCGCTAAACTAAACACCAACCTCGCTAAACTAAACACCAACCTCACTAAACTAAATACCAACCTCGCTAAACTAAATACCAACCTCGCTAAACTAAATACCAACCTCGCTAAACAAAACACCAACCTCGCTAAACTAAATACCAACCTCGCTAAACTAAACACCAACCTCGCTAAACTAAATACCAACCTCGCTAAACTAAATACCAACCTCGCTAAACTAAACACCAACCTCGCTAAACTAAATACCAACCTCGCTAAACTAAATACCAACCTCGCTAAACTAAATACCAACCTCACTAAACTAAATACCAACCTCGCTAAACTAAATACCAACCTCGCTAAACTAAATACCAACCTCACTAAACTAAATACCAACCTCGCTAAACTAAATACCAACCTCAATAAACTAAATACCAACCTCGCTAAACTAAATACCAACCTCGCTAAACTAAATACCAACCTCACTAAACTAAATACCAACCTCGCTAAACTAAAAACCAACCTCACTAAACTAAATACCAACCTCGCTAAACTAAATACCAACCTCACTAAACTAAATACCAACCTCACTAAACTAAATACCAACCTCGCTAAACTAAATACCAACCTCACTAAACTAAATACCAACCTCACTAAACTAAATACCAACCTCACTAACATAAATACCAACCTCGCTAAACTAAATACCAACCTCACTAATCTAAATACCAACCTCACTAAACTAAATACCAACCTCGCTAAACTAAATACCAACCTCGCTAAACTAAATACCAACCTCACTGAACTAAATACCAACCTCACTAAACTAAATACCAAGCTCACTAAACTAAATACCAACCTCACTAAACTAAATACCAACCTCACTAAACTAAATACCAACCTCACTAAACTAAATACCAACCTCGCTAAACTAAATACCAACCTCGCTAAACTAAATACCAACCTCACTAAACTAAATACCAACCTCACTAACATAAATACCAACCTCACTAAACTAAATACCAACCTCACTAAACTAAATACCAACCTCGCTAAACTAAATACCAACCTCACTAAACTAAATACCAACTTCAGGTTGTTAGTTAGCTGAGTGGCAGTGTTCCCTAGCGTTTGGCTTTTCGTGGCAAGGCGCTGTGCCACTGAGTACGGGTTCGATCCTGCCTTGGTCCATATTTTTTTCTGTTGTTGATTATTTGTCATTTTTTCCGAGTGCTGTAAACATACCTCTTCCCCTGAATTGATTCACTGATTATCGCCTCGGAAGTTTCCCTCTATAATAATATTCATTTATTATTATTTGTCTCCTAAACTAAACACCAACATCGCTAAACTAAACACTAACCTCACTAAAGTAAACACCAACCTGACTAAACTAAACACCAACTTCACTAAAGTAAACACTAACTTCCCTAAAGTGAACACCAACCTCACTAGAACTAAACATCAGCCTCAGTAAACAAAACATCAACCTCACTACACTAAACACCAACCTCTATAAACTAAACCCCAACTTCACAAGGCTAACTAAACACTAACTTCACTGCACTAAACCGCAACTTCACAATATTAAACACCAACCTAACTACATCATCATCATCAAGTACCGGGCCTACTGGCGTAGGTGATCATGTCTCTCCACAACTTTCTATCTAATATTTGGAAATTAGCTCTCTTTTTGATTTGACCTCTCTCAGAACATTTTCATTACTCTTCTTAGCTGTCCATGGTACTCTCAACATTCTTCTGTAAAACCACATTTCTACAGACTCCAGTGATTTTCTTGTCTGTTGTCCTATTTTCCATGATTCACATCCATATGTTAAGACTGGCTCTACATAACATTTAAGAACTCTTTTTCTTGTTTCTATTGTCAAAAATGGATTGTGTAGTATCTTCCTCATTTTTTTGAAAAGCTACTTTTGCCTGAGCCATTCTGCATCTCACCTCTGTTGTACATCTTCCGTCTGTGGTTAACAAAGTTCCCAAATATTTAAATTCATTTACCTGTTTTAATATTGTTCCACTTGTCTTTAATTTGCACTGAGGTGATGTCTTTTTCTTTGTTGTTACCATTACCTCTGTCATTTTGCTATTAAAATTGAGTCCTTTATTTTTGCTTTCTTTCACTATAATGTCCAACATTTCTTGTAACTCATTTTCACTCTTAACGATTAAGACTGTATCATCAGCATACCTTAGATTATTTATATTATGACCTCCAATTGTTATTCCAGGCATGTCCTTTATGGATCTCAAAATAATCTCACTATAAATATTAAACAAATCTGGTGGCAGCACACAACCTTGTCTAACACCCTGTTTAATTTGTTGAAACATTCCCAATTGGTTTCCAGTTCTTATGGCCGCTGTTTGTTGCCAGTACATGTTCTTTATTATTCTTAGATCTTTGCTGTCTACGTTTATGCTTTCTAAAATTTGGTTTATTTCTTGGTGCTTTACTTTGTCAAATGCCTAACTATAAACCATCTTCATTAAACTACACACCATTCCCATTAAACTACACACCATTCCCATTAAACTACACACCATTCCCCCTAAATTACACACCATCCCCACTATAATAAAACACGAACCTCACTACATATCAAACTAACTATACTGAAAGGCAAGTTAACCATACTGCAACTAAATACCATATTCACTACATGAAATCAAACCCACCTGCAACTTTGTTTACAACTCTCTGTAGATCTCCGGCAAATCTAAAAAAAATAGATTTGATCTGGTCTTCTCCAAGACGTGACAAGTCGTTAGTGCAAGATCATTTGTAGAAACTATTCGCTTCTCAATATTTAATTCCTCTATATATGTTGTTTTTTCACTGTGATTTGGCGCAGTCAAGACCTGTCCATAGCTTGATGGTGACAGTTGCCTAGATTATTTAGGGCATCTCCCAACAACAACAATGTGCATACTTTCCAAGATTATTTAAGGTATCTCCCACCAGCCACAACATGCATAGTTTCCTATATTATTTAGGGCATCTCCCACCAGCTACAACATGCATAGTTTCCAATATTATTTAGGGCATCTCCCACCGGGTACACCATGAACACTTTTCTAGGTTATTTAGGGCATCTCCCACCAGCAACAACATGTATAGTTTCCGATATTATTTAGGGCATCTCCCACCAGGTACACAATGAACACTTTTCTAGGTTATTTAGGACATCTCCCACCAGCAACAACATGTATAGTTTCCGATATTATTTAGGACATCTCCCACCAGGTACACCATGAACACTTTTCTAGGTTATTTAGGACATCTCCCACCAGCAACAACATGTATAGTTTCTGATATTATTTAGGACATCTCCCACCAGGTACACCATGAACACTTTTCTAGGTTATTTAGGGCATCTCCCACCAGCAACAACATGCATAGTTTCCGATATTGTTTAGGGCATCTCCCACCAGCAATAATGTGTATACTTTACTAGATTGTTTAGGGCATCTCCCACCAGCAACAATGTGCATACTTTCCTAATTATTTAGGGCAACTCCCACCAGCAACAATGTGCATACTTTCCTAGATTATTTATGGCATCTCCCACCAGCTACACCAGGGATGGCCAATTTCTTTCAAATGGCAGGCCACTTTTTTATTATTTTTTTTGTGTGGCGGGCCACACACATAACAACATCAATACAAATAAACTTGGCATTTGTTTTAAGATAATATTTTTGTTATTTATCGGCATTATTTGCTTACATAAATCATTTTGTTGTAACAGAGTTAAAAATGTCTAGTTGATTTATAAAAATGAATAAAATTTGCTATTCATATTGTTTAACAAACATGTTTTTGTTAGGTCATTTTAAAGTTGACATGCAACAAACCTTAATGAGAACAATGTGGACGTTCATGTGCAGCAACAAGTTCATCAAAGTCAATGTGTAAAGATGATGATGATAATCGTAATAAATCCTGAAGGTGGCCATCAGTGAGTCGGTTTCTTTGTGACGATTTAATCTCCTTCATTGTTGAAAAAGCGCATTCACATACATATGTGCTTCCGAACATAGAAGTAATTTTCAAACTGTAATCACTCAATGCGGGATATATTTCCTGTGGCACAAGTTTCCAAAAGTCAACTCCTACTTCCATCCTTGATTGGAAAAAGGGGTCACTTTGGAGGTTACATAACTCCAACTGAAAAGTGTCATGTTGTTGGAAAATGTCACACTTCATAGGGTTGTTAAACAATACCAGTTCTGGTCGTATACCACTGAAGTCAGAAAATCGTTCATTGAATTGCTCCAATAGTTTGTCTAACATTAATACAGAAAATTTGAAATCAGTGTCACTGCGCTCCTCAATCAATTCTTTGTACGAAGGAAAATGAATGAAGTTTTCTTTGGCCAGGGTAAATCTAAAAACTTTTAGTTGACTTATAAATCCATCTAGGTGTCCTACCAAATCTGAGACTGTTTGGGAACGTCCCTGTAGCTTCACGTTGAATTCATTCATGTGCTGGGTGATATCAGTTAAAAAGGCCAATACACTGTTAAAATGTGGATCAGACATTTTTCTTATCAGTTCTTTGTTGGTATCATGTTTCTCTAAAAACTGCTTTATCTCGTTTCTCAAAGCAAAAAACCGTCTCAAACAATTCCCTCTGCTTAGCCAGCGTACTTGTGTGTAGAGCACCAAATCGCCATATTCACCGCAACTTCTGATAGAAATTTTATAAACTGTCGGTGTGTCAAAGATCGATTCCCGCCTTTTATTAAATTCACACACTTTATTACAGTTTTCATAACATCCTCCACGTCTAGAATCTTGCCACACAGCGCCTCCTGGTGTATAATGCAGTGTAATGCTGGGCAATGGAGTCACCGTCACATAATGATTTTTTTTTATTTTGCTATCTCTGCGCTTACAACAAATGATGCCATTAAGGAACTTGTTTGTTTTGTTGTTAATGTAGTAAAAACAGATTTTTGAGCACTAACCTTTTTCTTCAAATCGCACACAAGTGTAGAACGTATTGTACCAGTGTAGTCCCTGCATTTAGCGGCGTGGTGCTGTGTGTAATGCTGTTTAAGATTATACTTTTTATTTACAGACAACACTTGCAAACACACAAGGCACTGCGGTTTGCTATCCTTATTGTTGATAAATAAAAAATCATGTTCCCATTTCTCATGAAAAAAATCGAATTTTTTTCATTTAATTGACGTTTATTGTTCATATTATACCACGACCGAAGCAACAGACAATGAAAACACAGATTACAACAATAGCACTGTTTCCTGTTAAAATGGAACTGTTCACTGTAACTCGACAACATCAGAATGATCAGATCGGATATATAATTTTGACTGATGAAAAGAGGTTTGGGTTTGGAGAGAAAGAAACTGAAAGTAAAATAATTGTGAGGTGAATGTGTTGGGGTGGAGGAGGTGGGTGACTGACAGTATTTCTTGGCGGAAACTGTTTGAACTCGCTGAACCGACCGAGAGTCGGCTCTAGAACCATTCGTTGACTTCTTCCTTTGTTTAAGTCGGTCGCAGGATGATCACAAGAAAAAAAAAAGGATGGGCCGGGAATGACGGGAAGTCGACGTTATCTCCCACCAGCAACAACATGCACACTTTCCTAGATTATTTATGGCATCTTCCAATAGCAACAACATGCATAGTTTCCTATATTATTTAGGGCATCTTCCACAATCAATAACACGCATACTTTTCTAGATTACTTAAGGCATTTCCAACCAGCAATAACATTCATAGTTTCCTAGATTATTTAGAGTATCTCCCACCAGCAACAACATGCACACTTTCCTAGATTATTTAGGGCATCTTCCAATAGCAACAACATGCATACTTTCCTAGACTACTTAAGGCTTCTCCAACTAGCAATAACATTCATAGTTTACTAGATTGTTTAAGGCATCTCCCACAAGCAAAAACATGCAGTTTCCTAGATTGCTTATTGCATCTTCCACAAGCAACAACATGCAGTTTCCTAGATTATTTAGGACATCTACCACCAGCAACAACATGCATAGTTTCCAATATTATTTAGGGCATCTCCAACAAGCAGCAATATGCATACTTTCCTAGATTATTTAGGGCATCTCGCACAAGCAACAACATGCATAGTTTCCTAGATTATTTTGGGCATCTCCCACCAGCAACAACATGCATAGTTTCCTACATTTTTAGGGCATCTCCCACAAGCAACAACATGCATAGTTTCTTAGATTATTTTGGGCATCTCCCACCAGCAACAACATGCATAGTTTCCTACATTTTTAGGGCATCTCCCACAAGCAACAACATGCATAGTTTCCTAGATTATTTAGGGCATCTCCCACAAGCAACAACATGCATAGTTTCAAATATTATTTAGGGCATCTCCCACAAGCAACAACATGCATAGTTTCCTAGATTATTTAGGGCATCTCCCACCAGCAACAACATGCATAGTTTCCTAGATTATTTAGGGCATCTCCCACAAGCAACATCATGCATAGTTTCCTAGATTATTTAGAGCATCTCCCACCAGCAACAACATACATAGTTTCCTAGATTTTTTAGGGCATCTCCCACCAGCTACAACATGCATAGTTTCCTAGATTATTTAGGGCATCTCCCACAAGCAACATCATGCATAGTTTCCTACATTATTTAGGGCATTTCCCACCAGCTACAACATGTACAGTTTCCTAAATTATTTAGGGCATCTCCCACCAGCTACAACATGCATAGTTTCCTACATTTTAGGGCATTTCCCACCAGCAACAACATGCATAGTTTCCTAAATTTTTTAGGGCATCTCCCACCAGCTACAACATGCATAGTTTCCTACATTTTTTAGGGCATATCCCACCAGCTACAACATGCATAGTTTCCTAGATTATTTAGTGCATCTCCCACAAGCAACAACATGCATAGTTTCCTAGATTATTTAGGGCATCTCCCACAAGCAACAACATGCATAGTTTCCTAGATTATTTAGTGCATCTCCCACAAGCAACAACATGCATAGTTTCCTAGATTATTTAGGGCATCTCCCACAAGCAACAACATGCATAGTTTCCTAGATTATTTAGGGCATCTCCCACAAGCAACAACATGCATAGTTTCCTAGATTATTTAGGGCATCTCCCACAAGCAACAACATGCATAGTTTCCTAGATTATTTAGGGCATCTCCCACAAGCAACAACATGCATAGTTTCCTAGATTATTTAGGGCATCTCCCACCAACAACAACATGCATAGTTTCCTAGATTATTTAGGGCATCTCCCACCAGCAACAACATGCATAGTTTCCTAGATTATTCAGGTCATCTCCCACAAGCAACAACATGCATAGTTTCCTCGATTATTCAGGTCATCTCCCACAAGCAACAACATGCATAGTTTCCTAGATTATTCAGGTCTTCTCCCACAAACAACAACATGCATAGTTTCCTCGATTATTCAGGTCATCTCCCACAAGCAACAACATGCATAGTTTCCTCGATTATTCGGGTCATCTCCCACCAGCAACAACATGCATAGTTTCCTAGATTATTCAGGTCATCTCCCACCAGCAACACACATGCATAGTTTCCTAGATTATTTAGGGCATTTCCCACCACCAACAACATGCATAGTTTCCGAGATTATTGTTGGCAATCTTCAGCTTTAACTGTCTTATTTACAGATAATGACCAGATTTACGGTTGGATGAAATGTGGTCTCCATCATCTGCAACGAACATACATGTTATACTAGCAATAACCTATGCTGGTTGTCTCTTGAAATACCACCTGAAATATATGGACCGATATATATATTGCTAATCATGACTATACATAAGAATTACAAATTTCTAACAAGGAAAGATTGATTAGTTCCAGAAGAGATATAATATTAAATCTAATCTTTTTTCGTAATGTATATGTCTTTTTTTTTTAAATCTACTTTAACTTGTTAATTAAAATGTTCTTAAAATAGTCCAGGTGTTGATTATCAGAAGGAATTTAATCTCATGTTGAACTTAAGTTGACATGTTGGCCAGAATATAGGCGTATAATTAGTTAAATATAGAGACTGTTTTTCGCGTTTAAAATAATTTAATCAGACAAGATCTATATGTAGATTGCATTCATAACCACAGTAATCGTCTTGCTTGTCATTTTGTGACATTCACATTCTTTTATGTCGCGATACATAAATTTTCAGAAATCTGGACTAGTTTCTTGTTGACGTGCAATTATGGACAAAATATGCGATCATTTGACAAATTAACATTATAATAATTATATTTAGTTTAGACGAGCGCGAAGAAAAGAACGGGCCACCACTGACAACATCCGGGCACGCCGGTTCATTACTTTGTCTGGCAGCATTTCACTGTCGCTATTATTGCTATTATCGCTATTATCGTTTTCAAATGTCTAATATTAAACAAGAATCAAGTTACAAAATTGTAGAAGACATTTAAATATGATATATTTGCTCTCGTTATTACATTAGCGTACACTGAGTGCATTGACACAATAAGAATTATTAGTAGGAGATCTTCATCGTCATCAACATCATCATCAGATCACATTTACTTTGCAGAACATTGCATTCACCACAGCCCGTGTGAAAGAATCTTTGCCTCTAGCCAAATCTCAAACTTCTTCTGTTGTCATGTTAAAGGTCTCATCGATGTCTTTAAACCACCTTCTACTTGATCTGCCTCTGATACCATGTTTCCCATTATTGTTCCTTCTAGCCTGCCGTGTCTTTTGATGTGGCCATAATATTTTAATTTCCTTTGTGGAATGGTCTTTATGAGCCTGTTCTTTTCTATGTTTAAATCTTTTAGTATGTCTTCGTTCCTCTTTTTCATTAGTGAGAGATGTAACTGTGAATTAAAGTGGAAAGTTGTACAAACAAATGCAGTATTCAACATTATTTTAAAAAAAAATTGTAAGCACAAATGTGGATATGAATCATGGATAATAGGACAACAGACAAGAAAATCACTGGAGGATGTAAAAAAGCTGTTTTACAGATGAATGTTGAGAATACCATGGACAGCTAAGAAGAGTAATGAAAACGTTTTGAAAGAGGTCAAAGCATAAAGAGAGCTAATTTCCAATATTAGGAAGAAACAATCATCATTTTTTGACCATGTAATGAGAAGAGAACAGCTGGAATATACTGTAACAACTAGGAAAATTGAAGGACGAAAAGATAGAGGCAAGCAAAGAAAAAAGATACCAGACAGCTTAAGAGAATGGCTTGGCGGAGGGTCAAAAACAAAAATGATAAATAGCTGTTGTGATCGAAAGTTGTGGAGAGACATGATCGCCAACGCCAGCAGGCTTGGTACTTGATGATAATGATGATGGACGAACAGAAGATGGAGTAGATCACATCGATGTTATATACATCACGGCTCGTCCAACGTAAACTAGTGATGAAGAATTCATAAACAAGCAAGAAGATAATTGACTGTGCCATAACAGCAGAACAATACTTAGAATGCAATGAATAAATATTAATGTAATAAGGAATAACTTGTTACGTAACGTCCTAACCTTTTCCCCGAGCTTCCTAGACAGGAATGCAGAAGACCGATGTACAGAGTTGTAACCAAGGCGGGCCCGCCCCATAGGTAGCAAGAAACTAAAAACCCAAATGCTTGCTTACTGTATCTCCCCCTGATGATCATAATACCCCCTAATGCTTAGTATTTGGGAGCCGCGATAGCTCAGTGGTTAGTGAACTGGACTAGAAAGGACAAAAAGTAGGGTTCGATCCCAACCGACAACTTCCGGTTCACCCAGCCTTTAATGGGTACCGGGTTTTTTTGTCTGGGAAAGTAAAGCGGCACGGGCCGACCACATTACCCCAAAAATCATGTGCCGAAGGTCTGTAAAATGTATGGTCACTAACACGATATTCGCTATACGTCACGTGGCGTGACGGGGGTACTTTACTATGCTCAGTATTTAGTCTCCGCGTTGACTATGCATTTTGCGCTCCTATAGATGTTATTTTTAGATAACTAATGCATTGTTTCACATAAAGAGTCATCACTATTTATCTTTACATACCGCCAATCGTTATACTTTTGCAGGGTTATGAGTGGTATTTAGAAATCCGCCATGGCTGTATGTCGATCCCTAACTCCGACGGTGACCACGAGGCAACCGTTATAAGTTATAATAAATATTCATTTGGTTGAAATTAAGCAATTCCAATGTAAGTACCTACAAGAGAAAACACCATCATCATCATCATGTTCCATACCGATTGGCGTAGGCGATCACGTCCTTCCACAATGTACTATCCACAGTGCATCGTATCGATTTTTCTTGTCGACTGTTTTCCATGCCATGAGACCAAATTATCTATAATAAATTATAATATAATAAGTTTTATAGTAACTTTTTTATTTGTCGTCCGATGTCTCTCTTTCCCTGTGTTTTGCCAGTGGTAACCAATTGCTTCAACTTTCCTCTTCCCATGATCTTCCTGAAAAATGTCGGTTGTTTCTTTCTGATATTTTTTTAGAAGCTCCTTTTTGTGTTGGCCTCTTTGAGAATGTCCAGGGAACTTTCAATATTCTTCTGAGAAACCCCATCTCTGTGGCCTCTAATTGTCTTTTCATTTGTTTGTCTACTGTCCAAGATTCGCTTCCATAGGTCAGAATTTGCTCTATATAGCACCGATGAACCATCTTTCTCACTCCTATTGACATAGACTTGCACAATATGTTTTCATATTTTTTGAAATGCTATTTTTGCCTGAACTATTCTGATTTTTAATTCTGTTGTGAATTTTCATTCTGATGTTATTATTGTGCCCAAGTACTTGACGCTCTCCACTTGTTTCAGGTTTGTCCCGCTTATTTTTATAATGCATGATGGTGATGAATATTTTTTTTTTTAGATATGTTCATTACTTCTGTTTTCTTACAATTCAGACCGAGACGTTTCATTATCGATTTATAAATACCGATATATATTAATTGTAAGGACTGATTGATATATATATATATACCTTATTACTGTACTTCTCTTTGTATGCTTTTCTTCTCTTCACCTGTCGTTGTATGTGAATTATCATCATCATGTTCCCTTTGGCCTAACATGGCGCGTAAGTGCTAACCCATTGTTCTCCACCTGGGACAATGTTAGTTCTTGCATGTTTTACGACCGACGACTAAGCCTGAACCGTTAAAAGTTTTGCACTATCTATTCTGATCTTCCTCTTTTACTTTCCTGGGGAGGGGGGGGGGCTTATTATGGCGATATTTTTGTCCATTCTGAGTCATCATCATCATGTGCCATACCGGTTGGCGTAGGCTAATCTGGCCTGAGCTATTCTGCTTTTTATTTCTGCGGTGCATCTTCCATCTGATTATATTATTGTGCCCAAGTATTTGAAACGTTGCACTTGTTTCAGATTTGTCCTGTTTATTTTTATGCTGCATGACGGTGAGGATTGTTTCTTTGACATTCTGAGTACATGATAAATAAACGTTGGGACAAATCTTAATCTGGTCTCTCTTCACTTTATTTCTTTTGATTTGTAAACTTTTAATTCATTGTTTTAAAATGTGTTTATTGATTTAATTTATTGTTTAAAAGTCTGTTTATTTGGTTTAATTTATTGTTTAAAAGTATTTGCATCTGTGTGCTTTCCAAGGCATCGTTTCATTAAAGGTACATATCTAGAATTCCAGCTCTCACAACAACCATATTTTAGTTCTGGCATTACGTAGAAGAGGGTGCCGCGATAGCTCAATGGTTAGAGAACTGGACTACAAAGGACAAAAAGTTAGGGTTCGATCCTGATCGACGGTTTCCGGGTTCACCCAGCCTTAAATGGGTACCGAATTTTTTTTTTTTTTTTTTTTTGGGGGGGGGGGAGTAAAGAGGCACGGGCATAATACCGACCACCTTACCCCAAAAATCATGTGCCGTAGGTCTGTAAAATGTATGGTCACTAACACCATATTAGCAACAAGAAAGATCTCAGTCTGAATAGAAAGAAAACAGAAGTAATAGTCATATCGAAGAAACAAGCATCATCATCATACAGCTTAACAATAAACAGGACAAATCTGAATCAAGTACAACGTTTCAAAACTTTGGGCACAATAATAACATCAGATGGCAGATGCACCACAGAAATAAAAAGCAGAATAGCTCAGGCCAAAATTGCATTTCAGAAAAATTAAAATATTTTATGCAACAAATCTATGTCAATAGAAGTAAGAAAAAGAGTTCATTGGTGCTATATAGACCAATTCTGACCTATGGAAGCAAATCATGGACAGTAGACAAACAAATACAAAGACGATTAGAGGTCCCAGAGATGGGATTTCTCAGAAGAATGTTGAAAGTTCCCTGGACAGCTAAAAAGTCAAATGAAGAAATTCTCAAAGAGGCCAACACAAAAAGGGAGCTACTAAAAAACATCAGAGTGAAAGCAATCAACATTTTTAGGCACATCAGAGGAGGAGGAAAGTTAGAATACTTGGTTACAACTGGCAAAATACAAGGAAGGAGTGATCGCGGACAAAGAGAGAAAATACTGGATAGCTTGGTGTCATGGCATGGAAAACGGTCAACAACAGAACTGATACGATGCACTGTAGATAGAAGATTGTGGAAGGACATGATCGCCTACGCCAAACCAGTATAGCATATGACGATGGCATGAACACCATATTTCCTATACATGACTTGGCGTGACGTGGCTCTTTACTTTTTTTTATTACTTAGAAGCTGTACAGTTTGTCCGTTTGTTTAGTAATTTTGATTTTCATATATTCCCTTATCTTGTTTCAATGCATTTGAAGCTGTAGCAATGCAGGTCGTTATTTCTTGCTTAAGCAAACACTTCGCTCCTAAATAATTGGGAGTAGAAACACACCTGTACTGTTTATGCTACACAATACGTTGCCTTGTGGCGTCTAGTTTCTTGTGAATAAACAATTAGTTGCACATCTGTTGTGTGTTGTTTTCTTTTTCCGAGGGAATTTTCAGATTTCTGTTCTACGGTTTGCATTTGTTCCCCTTTAAAGACATTTAGAGCCATGAGAGTGGTTACTTTAGTTTATCTTACCCACAAAGCCGAAACATCGCTTTTGTTTTATAATTTACTTCAAATTAAGTGAAATTGTTATTTTTTTTTTTAGCATTTGTCCTCGGAGTCTTAATTTAACTATGATTATTTGTGAAATATATCACGTCTGTTTTATTTGAATTAACTTAAGGGTCTCTTTACCAAATGACATAATGTCTGACCTAATTTAATAAATGGTTTGCTAATGGTGAATTCAAGTAGGCAATCTTTATTTATAAATGAGTCAATAATTTTATGTAAGCTCAATTATACTATAATTGTAATAGTAATAGGACACACCTTATACAGAATTTCGCGCCAGGAAGAATCTGATCATCAGAGGAAGACCATTTTAGGCAAGTGTTTCATCCCTTTAACTTCTTGACACTCTAGCGGGATCGTGTCTGCGTCATGGCTCCAAGGCGTCGATCTCCTGCTGCACCGAATTTGAAGGCTCACTCCATGTTCGACGTAAAATTAATCCTTTTTTGTGTGCTACACTTCAGATCGAATCTACCGTCCATTATGCTGTTATTTATGCAATATTTATTACAAGGTTTAATCAACAAACACTCTCATTGAGTTAATGTTTACAAACTCATTCAATTAACTAAAACATGTACTGAGCTAAGTAGCTCATATTTATTTCTATTCAAATTGATATCAGAAATTCTGCGACTATTATGCTGTTATAATTATGCGAAAAGTTTACAACCGGACGTTTGCAATACCGACAGTTCAAAAGAATGAAGCTCCCAACCCGACCTATCTTTATCACCTATTATCAGTTTCTGAGCTATTTATCCCCACCTAATTAACGCATAGCCAAAGCAGCTTGTATGCAAATCTATAAAAGGATGTTGCACTTATAAGCCACTTTAGAGTGCTGCCTCCACGAAGAGGACACCAATATGTTGGGTTAAAGCTAGAAGAAGTAAGAAAAACACGCTGGTAGATAACGTACATCCGACCAGAAGTACAGCGGAAAATATAGTTATTTTGTGCCAAATATATTGTAAGCTTTAAAGTCAATGCAGCAGGAGGTCGACGTCTGAGAGTCATGATCTAGGCAGGCCCATCTCCCCTAGAGTGTCACGAAGCTAAAGGGCCGAAACGCTTTCTCCTGTGGGTCCATTTCTGATGATCAGATTGCCTCCAGCTGATAAACTCTGTATAAAGAGTTTCCAAATATTCTAGCATTTTATTGTTTTTCATTTTGATTCGCAGTTTTCTGATGAGCCGAGTTTTGTGGATGAGTGCTTCAATGACACATTAATTACTGCCAGTGTCGACAACATTAAAAGAATGCAGGAGAAACTTGCTGGTCTGAAAGCTAAAAGATTCTCAAACTTTGGGAAAGCTCTCACCAAAGCCTTCGAACTTTTTCAAACGGTATGTGGATTATCTGTTATTATTTCATTTTTTTTAATTGAATGGGCCTCAAGGTTGTATGTGTGTGTGTGTGTGTGTGTGTGTGTGCTTGTGTGTGCGTGTATGTATGCATACATACATATATATATATATATATATATATATATATATAATATATACAATATATATGTATTGTCCTTTCGAGCCGAAGACGGCACCTTACATAAGGAAGATATTCTTAGACTCCACATACCCAACGATCGTTTGCTATTTAGTGTAAAACTGCACTAGACCCACATTGTTTCGCCACACTGTTTTGAGTGAGTCTCTTAATCTCACCAAGGGAGCTGATGCCTACTGTAACTGCTTCACGCCTCAGTGTTCATTTTAGTGTTTCTCTTAGTCGGCCTTTTTTTTACCTTCTAGTTCCCATATGAGTACTTGCTTTGAGATTCTTCTTTATCGTGTTACCATCACATGACCAACATATGTCTACCTTCGCTTCTTGATTATATATATATGTTGTATTTGTATTATACTTTGTTACTTCTCTTAGTTCTCTACTAGTCTTGAATTCTGGCCATGGTATATGAAGCGTTTTCCACTCTTACTCTTGCAAGTAAATTTTTAAAATTATATATTATAATATATATATATATATATATATATATATATATATATATATATATACATAAGACTGGTCGGAAATGGTAGTAGTGTGCGAAGCCCGTGAAAGTCTCCAACTGAAGGAAATGACGGGCTACAAGCAGGCCAACAGGCGTGGATTTGGTTACGGAGACATCCAATAATGGTTAAAATCATTGTCAAACAGACAAAGTAGGGACCTGGTAGTCCGGGTATTCTGCATTATGAAGTCGATGGCCATTCTATGTAACAAGAGAGATAAAATACATTCTTATTTCTCTCTGGTTTCAATTTTAAACAGTTCACTCAGTCTTGTCTCTGTGAAGGCACAAGACAAGACGTTGAACAGATCATTGATGCTCTACTTTTGATGGTGTTCCATATTGTGTATATATCGAGAGCTATTTTAGAAAATTAGGAAGAAACAATCATCATTTTGTGGCCATCCAAAGAGAAGGGAATGGCAGAAATATATTGTGACAACTGGGGAAAATTGAGGGACGAAGAGATAGAGGAAAGCAAAGAGAAAAGATACCAGACAGTTTAAGAGAATGGGTTATAGAAAGGTCACCAAGAGAAATGATAAATAGCTGTCGAGATTGAAAGTTGTGGAGAGACATGATTACCTACGCCAGCAGACATGGTACTTGATGATGATGATATATATATATAATATATATATTTTTTAATTTGAATGTGCTTTTGTATGGTGGTGAGAGCCCTGTGGTATTGTGGTTAGTGTATTCGCCTGCCGACTTGAAGATTTGGGTTTCAAATAAAATTTGAGGCAAAATGTGTTCCGCCCCTAAAGTCTTAAGTATTTCCGGGCCCAATCAGTCTCTTTAAATAGGTACCAGTGATATTTTATGGAAAAGAAAGACAGCGAACAAGGAATCTGGCCACTCCATTTCGTAACGTCGAGGTTTAATACAATGACGTCATTTAAACTTTATAACCCATAGACAACAGCTGTAGGACTATCTTTACCTTTTAGTATCGCTGCATGCTGTCGGTCTTATAGACTTTCAATATATTTAGTTATTGTGTGAGATCTTGACAAGCTTTCCCCATTCAGTTATATTCATATCAACTTATGAATATGCTTACAGATGTCTTTGTAGCGTAGGATAAGTCTTCATTCGTCAGAGGCCGCCTCTGCGTGTAAAATGTTATGGGGAAATTGTTCATCCTGGATTGCAACAGATATCCCAGCATCTTAAACGAATTTACAGCAGAATAGTAAACCACCCCCCTCCCCTTTTTTTTTTCTCTCTCTCTCTTATACACACTCTCTTTCTTATACACACACTCTCTATCTTTTACATACACGCTCTCTCTTTCTTATACACACACTCTCTATCTTATACACACTCTCTCGCCTATATACACAATCACAATCTGAAGAAGGTGTTCCGGAGTCTGGGTGCCCTTTCTGCTGTGACATTCGTTAGTTTGGGTTAGTCCAAGACGGTGTAGGTAGCGCAGGGGTCTGTTGTGACATTCGTTAGTTTGGGTTAGTCCAAGACGGTGTAGGTAGCTCAGGGGTCTGTTGTGACATTCGTTAGTTTGGGTTAGTCCAAGACGGTGTAGGTAGCTCAGGGGTCTGTTGTGACATTCGTTAGTTTGGGTTAGTCCAAGACGGTGTAGGTAGCTCAGAGATCTGTAGTGACCTGTTCTGGAGAGGATAATAATACTCTAGGAGTGTCTTGGCAGCTGCTAAAATCTATAGTTGACCAAATGATAAAGCATAATAATATTGAAGGAATAATAATAGAAGGTATAGATTCTGACAATTAGAGAAAGATACGAAGTAAAACACGGACCAAGATACAAAAACTCCATATTGTCTATACGAGTAACCACTGATGCAGGCAAAACAGATAGGCAACAAGAAACACTCACATTGACGTGTCAATCTAGCAATGTCCAATTTAAGGATACGCAACGTGATGATGATGGCGATCTAAATTCGTACTTAAACTCGTAAATAATTAAATTCGTAAATATGTGTGTTAATCCACACTGTTGGAGTACACACATCATATATGTGTGAATTATAATGTAGCATTACTATTTATACAGATTATAATTATACACGAAGATGATCCAACCTGAAGTTCCAGTTGAAGTGTGTCAGCCACAGCGCAGGTTTTGGGGGAAAAAAACCAGGAAACACTCGCATATACGAGTAGCAACCAGGAGAATAGCTCATCGTGTGTCGTGATATTGTTCCTACCCCCTCCATCACTGTACGACTAAGAGTCAGGTTAGATTGATCAAAACATTGAAACGGAAGAAAGAAAAAAAGACAAGCAAATAAAGAAAATGATCAAGATGTTATAAAATGAATAAGAATATTATCTTGTCTGATTAACACTTTACGTATGTTTCGCACTGTGCGTCACTTTCAATATAATTAGTGTGAACCGTCACAAAACCAGATTTTTGTGACATGTATTTATTGTGTCATCTTAGTATTGGTGAAATCTAATACCACGTTCAATTATGTAAAAACTCATATATAATATGTTATATGTAAAATAAATATAAATATATAGATTGATTCTTAAAACCATGACAAATTTTGTTTATGAAATCTCTTCCATTGTATTGATGCTTATGTACAGAAAGAGTTAAACTGTCTGTACATGTCTCACTTTCTGCAGGAACAAACTAAGTTTCATGGACACAGTTTATGCAACAAGGCAATTTTGATTATTACTGATGGTGCTCCAGACAATTTCGAATATGTTTTCCAACGTTATAATTGGCCCGAGAAATCGGTAAATATATATAAATTGTGTTTAAATGCATGTTTTCATTTGCATACATCTTACGTGAATTACTGGATTACTTTCGGAACCAGAAAAGGATCAATTTCTCTGTGACTATTTAAGTATGACCTTCTTATTCTTCTTCTTTCCTTCCTCATTTGCCTTTCAGCGTCGAGAGAATATATAATTTACGGTCTTTTGCTCTTCTGTTCGCTTCTGCTGCTGTTATGTTTGCTAGTGCTTCTAGTATTCCATCGATCCATCTTTTTTCGTGGTCGACACTTTGGTCTGGTGTTCTCGCAATGTTTGTTGAAGGCTTCAAGTGTGATCATTTATCAAATATAATTCCGTTCATTATCTTTGAGTGGAGTTTCCGCATCGAAGATTGGCTACCATTGAGCGACATTCCGCTCTGACTCTTGCTTTGATGGTGCATGTTGTCATAGGCTGACTTGTCCATCTTTTGATGTTACTCGTCCATATTAGTCTTGGTCTTCCTCTGCCTCTTTATCTTGTCATTTTTCCTGCTCTAATTGTGTTTATTTGTTTTCTTTTCATTTGTAGTTGTTTTTAAAGATTTCGTTTGTTTTCTTTTCTTTCTATCCAATTCTTCATATGTTTCTGTATATCCACATTTCAAAGGCTTCAATTTTCTGTTCTGTTTCCTTGTATCATGTCCATGTTTCTGCATCGTAAATAAATGTTGAGAAGATATAACATTTTGCTAATTTTAATTTTAGCCTGGTGTTATTTGTCTTGATGTTAGTATATTTTTCATGGCATTACAATTGCTTTTTGCCAATGCTATTCTTTTGTTTATTTCAGCTTTAAATTTTCCATCACTGGATATAGTATGTCAAAGGCAATTATTACGGTACTTTAAGAAAAAAAAAAACTGACTTGCTTATAGTCAGTATTTGCCATACTGCTGGCCTATTGGTATATCAGTTCCTCTATTCTTCCTTATCTGTTTATCGCTTGCTGTCTTTTGCTCTTCTGTTGGTCTCTCCTGTTTCCTAGTGTTTATAATGTTTCATTATTAATAGATTTTTTTCCGTTGTAAGCTCTTATTTCTGGTGTTCTTGTTGCGCTTGTTGAAGGTACTTTGTGATATAATTTTTTTCTCTCTGTCTATCACGTCACTAAATCTTTTATATGTTGTTTCTGTGTATTTGTTTAAACTCCTAACTTTGTTTCCTTTATTCTTCATGTCCAATCTTTCCTCTTGAGATATCCAGATGGCGGGGCAGGTCAAGATGACTGCTTAGTCGTTTCAGTTCAGGACTAGTTGCAATTTTGCTGTAATGTGTGTTCAAGTGATTCTTTCTGGTTGGGATTTTTGTTTGTGGAGACAGCGGTAGTCCAGTAACATTCACCTTACCACAAAGTCAACATTGTTTTGATGTCCGAACGCTGATATAGTGATACAGGTGACTGCCGAGGAATGTAGTGTACAAGAACAGTACCACGTCCCAGACTTGCCTGGTTCAGGATGTGTGATCTGTGTTCGACTGCAAATTTGCAACTAGGTGGACGGCGGTCAGATCGAGTGTTTCGCCGAATTGGAGGTCTGACTCCATTTGTTGGGACAGCTGTTCTTGTGGCATACTCAATGATCATGAAGTTTACACCAAAATTGAGGCGGGGCGCATAGAGATTATGTTGCCCGTGACGGCCGCTACGGCGACCCGGATGTGTCCATATTGAATTTTGAACTGCGCTGCCATTTGTACAGAATACAGCGCGCCCAAGAGCACATTATAAATTTAAAATCGCACACTTTTTTACAGAACGTGGCGAGTTTGGTGGAATAGTGTGAACGATCGGGATGAACATTTTGTTGTTTCCTAGAACCGGGGCTGAGCAGATGACGTGAATGACCAATTCGCCTGCCGTGAAGCCATTCTTGTGTAAAGTCTAAAAGTCTCTTGGGCTGTTATCTGCCTTGCATCATATTCATATATTTCATTTCCATTTCAATGACTTATTTGTTCCTGTCTGTTCTTGAGTTGGCGTCCAGCTTTGGCAATGGCAGCATACCATTGGAAAGAAGATTGTGTTGTAGAGTGCCCATTTGCGTCTGGGTTATTTTTATTTAAAATTACTGATGACTTATTGAAGATATAATTTGTCTTTCATTGAAAGAGTTGATGTTTGATGCAAGCAATATTACTTGCTCAGCTTGATGTAACCAGAATGCTAGGAATCAATAATAAGTAAACAGTGTTGATCTCTCTGAGGTGGAGTTCATTACAACTAATGCATCAGAATCGAGTAAGGAACACCCTGCAAATATTCACTATGTTTTTATGAATAATCTATGTTGAAAGTTATTTATTGTAGTTGTTTGTTTATGTGTGATATATGTTAAATCTGGCCTCCACAAACTACAATTTTTATTAGCAATGATCTCAAAGCCTGTAGACCTATTGACTTGACATTTGGGGAATTAAACAATAACCATTGAGTCATGACGTCTATCATCATGTGCCGTACCGGTTGGCGTTGGCGATCATGTTCTTCCACAATCTTCTATCCACAGTGCATCGTATCAGTTCTGTTGTTGACTGTTTTCCATGCCATAACACCAAGCTATCCAGTATTTTTTTTTCTTTGTCGTCCGCGATCTCTCTTTCCTTTTATTTTGCCAGTTGTAACCAAGTATTCCAACTTTCCTCTTCTCATGATGTGCCCGCAAAATGTTGATTGCTTCTTTCTGATGTTTTTTAAGAGCTCCCTTTTTGTTTTGGCCTCTTTGAGAACGTCCTTATTGGTCTTTTTATCTGTCCAGGGAACTTTCAACATTCTTCTGAGAAACCCCATCTCTGTGGTCTCTAACCGTCTTTTAATTTGTTTGTCTACTGTCCATGATTCACTTCCATTGGTCAGAATTGGTTCTATATAGCACCGATGAACTCTCTTTCTCATTTTTATTGACATAGATTTGTTGCATAAGATATTTCTCATTTTCTGAAATGCTATTTTGGCCTGAGCTACTCTGCTTTTTATTTCTGTGGTGCATCTCCCATCTGATGTAATTATTGTGCCAAAGTATTTGAAACGTTGCACTTGTTTTAGATTTGTCTCGTTCATTTTTATGCTGCATGATGGTGATGATTGTTTCTTCAATATAACCATTACTTCTGTTTTCTTACTATTCAGACTGAGACCTTTCTTGTTGCTTTCTTCTACTATTATGTCTATCATTTCTTGTAGTTCGTTCTCTGTCTCTGCTATTAAGACTGTGTCATCCGCATATCGCAAATTATTTATGTTGTCACCGTTGACTTCAATTACTTTTTTTGTCTACTATTGATCTCATAATATATTCGCTGTAAAGTAAAAACAAGTCCGGTGACAGAACACAGCCTTGTCTGACTCCTTGTTTTATATATTGGAATTGTCCTGTTTGGTTGTTAATTCGTATAGCTGCTGTTTGTTGCCAGTACATGTTTTTTATGATTCGCAGATCCTTGCCATCAATGTTTAATTTCTCCAGCATATTGATTATTTCCACATGCTTTACTTTGTCAAATGCTTTCGTGTAGTCTATAAAGCACATATATAGATCTTTCTTTACCTCTATAGATCTTTCTATCAATGTTCTTAAGATGTATATTGCATTATTGGTGCCCTTTCCTTCCACAAATCCACATTGTTCCTCACTTATTTCTGGTTTTATTTTGTTCCTTACACGTCTCATGATTATTCTTAGTAATAGTTTAGTCATATGGCTCATGAGACTAATAGTGCGATGGTCTTCACAATCAGTGGCGCCTGACTTCTTCGGTATGGCTACAAAGATAGATTTTAGTAGATCCTCGGGTATGTGTCCAATGTTATATATGTCATTGAGTAATTTTGTTATGACTTGTACTCCCAACTCTCCTAATGCATGTATCTCTTCGATTGTTATATTGTCAGGACCTGGAGCTTTGCCTCTTTTCATGTGTTGAATTGCGTCCTCCACTTCACTCTGCATTATTGATAGTCCTGTGTCTTCATTTGAATTGTTTAATTCTGGTCTTTCATCATCATAGAGTTGACTGATATATTCTGTCCATCTTTCCATTGTCTTCTCCTGTCCCATTATTATATTTCCTTCCTTTGATTTCACACATCCTGAAACTTTGACTTCTTTTCTTCCTGTTAATTCATTTAACTGATTATGCATAAATCTTGGGTCTTTCTTTTGTTGTTTTTCCCATTTCTTCACATTTCTGTTTTAACCATCCTTTCTTTGCTTCTCTGCACTTGTATTGGATCTCTTTGTGCAATATTTTGTATGCTCGTTCTTCTTTCTTATGTTTTCTTCTTTCGTCCATTAGTTGTAATATTTCTTCTGTATCCATTTCTTTTTGTTGATTCTTTTAGTCACTGGTATTACTTCTTTTGATGTTTGCTGAATCGATTGTTTGAGCATTTCCCACTGCTCCTCGATATCCTGTATTTTCTCAATAACATTATATCTATTTTGTACTATCGTGCTGTACTTATCACTCATCTGTTTATCTACTCTTAGCATATATATTTCTAATTTTATATTTCTTGGTGATTTCTGTGCCTTAAACAGTTTTATTCTTATCTTTCCAACTACTGGTACATGGTCACTATTGCAATCTGCTCTTGGCCTTGTTTTAACCGATGTTAGTCCATTCAGGAATCTTCTCTGTACCAGTATAAAATCAATTTGATTGTGTACTTTTTTGTCTGGGCTTTGCCATGTCCATAGTCGCCTAGGGTGTTGTTTGAACCAGGTGTTACCTATAATCATTTCATGTGTCTTTGCCCAATCTATCAATCTATCCCCTCTGTCATTCGTCTCGCCAAGGCCATGCCCCCCCCCCCCCCAAAGAACACTATACAATACAATCTTCATCCAACGTTGTGCTACCAATGTCAGCCCTGGACCTTAGATGCAAGAACAATAAGAAAAATAACCTCTACAGAGATGAAATGTGTTAGGCGAATGACAGGAAACAGTCTGAGAGATAAGATCAGAAATGAAGAACTGAGAAAAAAGCTAGGAATAGCCCCCGCCATAGAATATATAAGGAAACAACAGATAAAATGGTTTGGCCACGTGACAAGGCAGAAAGAATAAAACACAACACAACGAGCGTTCAACAAACGTTGTGAGAACACCAGACCCAAGGGTCGACCACGAAAAAGATGGGTCGATGGAATATTAGAAGCACTAGGAAACATAACAGCAGCAGAGGCGAACAGAAGAGCAAATGACCGCAAATTATATCTCCCCTCGACGCTGAAAGGCAGATGAGGAAGGAAAGAAGAAGAAGAATCTTCAACAATTTTCAACAATTTCGGGACAACATCTTCTTTGAATAGTCAACAAGCAACACATCAATATCTTCAATACTGCAGGCACTTTAGAGTTGATTTTGCTTTCGAGGTCAACTTTGAACTCCCAAAGAATAATGACAATGTGCCCCTCAATGACACTAAAGGGCAACAGCTTTCCTGGTCAACATAGAGGACTTCTGTTATACGAGTCTCCACAGGAATTCCCATATTGTAGTGGTATATAAAGTGTTTATACAAATGTTAACACCTCCAAATGTTAACAACATGGTACAAACCTTAACATATCTACCTTTATTGTTTTGCTTTTTAACGACTGTCTATGTAAAACTTTCTCAAAGAGGCTAACACAAAAAGGGAGCTCTTAAAAAACATCAGAAAGAAACAATTAACATTTTTTGGGCACATCATGAGAAGAGGAAATTTGGAATACTTGGTTGCAATTGGCAAAATAAAAGGAAAGAGAGATCGCGGATGACAAATAGAAAAAAATACTGTATAGCTTGGTGTCATGGCATGGAAAACAGTCAACAACAGAAGTGATACGATGCACTGTAGATAGAAGTTTGTGGAGGGACATGATCACCTACGCCAACCTGTACGGCACATGATGATATGGTACTACTCGCTTTTGTTGTTTTTAATCTGACTTTGAAGATTGTCCTCACTATTAATTCTGCTGTACATATAGTTTACTTCAAAAACCATTGTGTTGATTTCTTATTGTTTTATTTCATAAAACATACACGTAGTCTCATGATGTTTCGTTCCTAGATTCGAGTGTTCACATTCTTGATTGGCAAGGAAGTACCAGACAACAGACAGTCATTATGGATGGCTTGTGCTAACAGAGGTACAGCTCCACAACCGTGTTATTTGTAGTGTTACTTCAAGCTTTATGTCTCTCTCCATGTAGATTTATACTTTAGATTGTATTAAATCTTTTCAAGAAAGTCGTTCAATGATTATGTATCTTATGAAATTACAAACAGCGTATAATTCTTAGTAAATAGACTAGTTATAAGTATAAGATAGGTAGATAAATAGCTTGATAATAAGAAAGATAATTAATAGTTTAATACTTAGTTCAAGATCATAAATGAAGAACTAAGAAAAAAGCTAGGAAAAACCCTCGCAATAGAATATATAAAGAAACAACAGATAAAATGATTTTGTCACTTGACAAGCCAGAAAGATCAAAATGCAACACAATGAACCTTCAATAAATGTTGCAAGATCACCAGACCTAAGGGCCGACAGCGAAAAAGATGGATTGACAGAATATTAGAAGCACTAGAAAACATAACAGCAGAAGCGAACAGAAAATCAAAAGACCGCAAATTACATCTCTCCTTGATGCTGAAAGGCAAAAGGGAAGGAAAGAAAAAATACTTATATAATCATACTAAATCACTGTGTAGTCTATTAATTAGATAGTAGGCCTAACATAATTGGCAATTAACATCTCATGTATAATATATTTCAATGTTTAAAAAAATAAAGTATTTGTACATATAGAAAGTAATGATAGAGGCAAAGTAAAATGTGAAAGTTTGAGAGGAAGGGAAAGACTATTAAAGGTTGATGGTATCAGGACATAGGAGTTAAGAATCAACAACAAACAAGTAGGATCAGGACACGGGACAAACTGTACTCGTTTACAACATTGCTCAACATTTTATGTGGAGGTGCACTGAAATATGCAATAAACTCAGGGGAATTTATTACAAAGTGATAGGATTCTAAATACAATAAACTCAAAGGAGTTTATTACAAAGTGATATGACTCATAATTATAATATAAATAATCTAAGGTATGCTGATGATACAGTCTTAATCGCTAAGAGTGAAAATGAGTTACAAGAAATGTTGGACATTATAGTGAAAGAAAGCAAAAATAAAGGACTCAGCCTTAATAGCAAAAAGACAAGAGGTAATGGTAACAACAAAGAAAAAGACATCACTTCAGTGCAAAATAAAGACAAGTGGAACAATATTAAAACATGTAAATGAATTTAAATATTTGGGAACTTTGTTAACCTCAGACGGAAGATGTACAAAAGTGGTGTGATGCAGAATGGCTCAGGCAAAAGCAGCTTTTCCAAAAATGAGGAAGGTACTATGCAATCCATTTTTGACAATAGAAACAAGAAAAAGAGTTTTTAAATGTTATGTAGAGCCAGTCTTAACATATGGATGTGAATCATAGACAATAGGACAACAGACAAGAAAATCACTAGTCTGTAGAAATGTGGTTTTACAGAAGAATGTTGAGAGTACCATGGACAGTTAAGAAGAGTAATGGAAACGTTCTGAAATAGGCCAAAACAAAAAGAGAGCTAATTTCCAATATTAGGAAGAAACAGTCATAATTTTTTGGTCATGTAATGAGAAGAGAACAACTGGACTATATTGTAACAACTGGAAAAATTGAGGGACGAAGAGATAGAGGGAAGCAAAGAGAAAAGATACCAGACAGCTTAAGAGATTGGCTTTATAGAAGGTAAACAACAAAAATGATAAATAACTGTCGAGATCAAAAGTTGTGTAGAGACAGGATCACCAATGCCAGCAGGCATGTTACTTGATGGTGATGATGTTGATATGACTCTAAATACAATCAACTCAAAGGCATTTATTATAAAGTAATATCACTGAAAATACAATCAACTCGGCATGTATCTTCCTGATAGCAATATGTATGTGAATAATTGATAATTTCACAAACAGCAAGAAATAAAATTGATTCATTCAAAACAAAATGCCACAGAAAAGTCCCTAAGGCATCCTGGATAATAAAACAAAGCAATAAAGACTTGAACATTAAAAAGATCTGGTTTATAAACATATTTTACAGAGGTCATTTAAATACTAAGGCTATATCAAAAGACACAGTGGAAAGAACAATAATGGTAGGCATTGTTCATGGACAATGCATCAGGGGCAGCCAAGAAGAAGGTGGTTTCAAAATATCAAAGAGACTGAACATGACAACAGAAGAAGTGGGAGATCTGGCTAGAGACAGAAATTCTTTCAGATGGACTATGGTGAATGCAATTTTCTGTAATGGATATGTGACCTCATAATGATGATATAACTCTAAATATATTCAGCACAGTCATGGAGTATAAATCACGATTACATAAAACCTATACTTTGTGGTCAAGAAGTTGACTTCTTTGTTTTAATTTGTCCAGGTGAATACATGCACATATCAACACGAGCTGATGTTCAAGAACATGTGCAGGTAAGTAGCTTCAAATGTTTTGTCATTTGCTCATTATTGTAATAATTGACATCATACACTCTGAGCTAACTCATGGATGTTCATTGACTTTCAGGAGTTGATAAAGTGTGTGCACACTGATGTTCCCGTTCATCAGTGGTTGTGCACATTGATGATGACAAATGGATGTTTTGCTTTAGGTGATCCAATAAATTTGGTACATATTCAAAAAGGCTGTTGTTTGCAACTAGATTAATGTACTTATCTTTTAGAGATTTATGTGAATTATCTCTCTTGATGGTCCAATTTAGCTGTTGAGTGAATAACTTGCTAGTTCATCTTCATAAGGCTTTCTCTGTGTCTCCCCTGCTGTTACGAGCTACAAATAATCTTTGTCATATTTGTAATTGTGTATTACTTAGATAGACAGATAACATTCACAGACATATCTATGCCTCTTTGGAGTAGTAATCTCTTTGGTAAAAGATGCAGTGGATGGATTCTTGCTGTAGATGTTCATTGTGGTTGCAAAGGTAGGCAAGATTTAAAAACATAAACTATTTTATTACAAATGACTGTTAGTGTGGATTATTCAGTAATTTTGAGTTTCTTCCTCAGGTCGGTGTTTCTTACTCTGTCCCTTAAGCTGTTTCCTGTCATTCTTCTGACACATTTCATTTCGGTGGTCGTTATCTTTCTTATTGTTCTAGAGTCCAGCGTCAAATTCTGGCATTGATAGCACAGAGTTAGTAGAAAAATTGATTTGTATATTGCCCTTTTTGCTTCCGTAGTTATTGCTTTGTTTTTCAATAGTGTTGATACATTTTTTGGAGATGGTATAGGTAAAAGGTGATGGTGAAATAAGAAAAGAAGAACATAAAGAAAACCTTCAGAAACAGCTTCAATAGACAGAATTAGAGAGGAGTGAGAAGAAAACATTCACAAAGAATATTGTTTTTTCCTTCATTGTTTGGATATTTAAGTTTCAGAAAGAAGAATTCTATCCTGTGGATATTTATGAATATGTTTTTTTTTATCCAATTATGAATCCAATTATGAATGCTGGTTTTTTTTTTCAGAATCTAATTTGTTTTTGACATCTTTATTTCTTAAACAGAAATATATCCAGGTCTTAAGCAGACCCCTTGCTTTAACTAAAGCACCTCATGAAGTATGGAGTCCTGTGTATCTAGATTATGTAACGGAGCAGGATGAAATCAAAATACCAGCAGGCAGGCCGCTAGATTTAAACATGGACTTTGAGTCTGAATCATTTTACAAGGTAGAATAATTATTTCACATTTTATGGCATTGTTTAAGACTTTGGTTAATGCTTACAGCATTGTAATTGATATATTAGAGATTAGATGTATCTGAAAACATATTCCTCAGGAAAATACTTTATATACCATGAAATGAATTCACAACTAGTGCAGAAGAAAAAAAAATAACATTGCATCCAACAATATAACCTATAATCAAGAGAAAAAGGTGGACATATATTGGTCATGAAGAGACAATACAAGGAAGTCAAATGGGAAACAGAAGACTAAAAAAAAAACAAAGAGCCTAACCTAGAGAAACACTAATAAGAATACTAAGTCAAGAAGCAACAACAGAGAACATCAGCTCTCTTGCTGTGATTGAAAGGTTTGCCTGGAAAAAGGACATATGGCAAGATACAATGGGGGTCCTGTACAAAATCTGACACTTAATTGCAAAGATTGTAGGACATGAATGGTCTACAATTTCTACTCTATGTGCTATCCTTGACTCAAAAAGACAATAGATTAATTAGAAATTAATGTTCAAAATCATCTCATGTCAGGAATTGTTAAGTTATATTTGAGTATTGTAACAGGTAATATAACTAAAGAAGAGATTGAAGCCATGGGTGATTTTAGAATAAAAATTAATTAAAAAAATATTGAATGATATCTACAACAGCGGATATATACCAGACGACCTGTGCAAATCAATATTCAAAGCCCTACCAAAGAAATATGCTGCGATTGAATGTGATGATAATTGCAAAATAAGCCTTATGAGTCACATGATTAAGATATTACTAAGAATCATCATGCGAAGAGTGCGAAACAAAATCAGTCCAGAAATTAGCGATGAACAGTGTGGTTTTGTTGGAGGTAAAGGAACGAGCAATGCCGTATATATCATAAGATCTTTAGTAGAAAGAGCCATAGAGGTGAAAACAGATCTATACCTATGTTTCATAGATTATACCAAAGCATTTGACAAAGTAAAGCACCAAGAAATAATTAAAATTTTAGAAAGCATGAACGTAGACAGCAAAGATCTAAGAATAATAAAGAACATGTACTGGCAACAAACAGCGGCCATAAGAACTGGAAACCAATTGGTAATGCTTCAATAAATAAATAGGGTGTTAGACAAGGTTGTCTGCTGTCACCAGATTTGTTTAATATTTATAGTGAGATTATTTTAAGATCCATAAGGGGCATGCATGGAATAACAATTGGAGGTCATAATATAAATAATCTAAGGTATGCTGATGATACAGTCTTAATTGCTAAGAGTGAAAATGAGTTAGAACAAATGTTGGATATTATAGTGAAAGAAAGCAAAAACATAGGACTTAGCCTTAATAGCAAAAGGACAGAAGTAATGATAACAACAAAGCAAAAGACATCACCTCAGCGCAAATTAAAGACAAGTGGAACAATATTAAAACAGGTAAATGAATTTAAATATTTTGGAACTTTGTTAACCTCAAACTGAAGATGTACGAAAGAGGTGAGATGCAGAATGGTTCAGGCAAAGGCAGCTTTCCAAAAAATGAGGAAGATACTACATAATCCATTTTTGACAATAGAAAGAAGAAAAAGAGTTTTTAAATGTTATGTAGAGCCAGTCTTAACATATGGTTGTGAATCATAGACAATAGGACAACAGACAAGAAAATCACTGGAGTCTGTAGAAATGTGGTTTTACAGAAGAATGTTGAGAATACCATGGACAGCTAAGAAGAGCAATGGAAACATTCTGAAATAGGCCAAAACAAAAAGAGAGCTAATTTCCAATATTAGGAAGAAACAATCATCATTTTTTGGCCATGTAATGAGAAGAGAACAACTGGAATATATTGTAACAACTGGAAAAATTAAGGGACAAAGTGATAGAGGGAAGCAAAGAGAAAAGATACCAGACAGCTTAAGAGAATGGCTTGGCAGAAGGTCAACAACAGAAATGATAAATAACTGTCGAGATCAAAAGTTGTAGAGGCATGATCACCTAAACCAGCAGGCCCGGTACTTGATAATGATGATGATTGTAACTGAAGAATTAGAAATTAAAGTTAGGACATCACATTTAAAGACTTATATGTTAAAATTAGAGAAATGAGGAAATACATATTTATATTTAGAGTATTGTAATTGAGGAATTAGAAGTAAATTTCTCGGGTACTGACTTTGATAACCTTACATAACAATTTTATATTTAAGTAATCTCAGCTCAAAGTGTTTGCAATCAATTTACTGGTATATTCTTTCGCCAAACTTGTTAAAGTACAGGTACCTTAAAAGTGCTTTTGTTTAGTTCTTTTTTAATGAGTATTACTTCTGTCTCTTGAGTGTTGTAGCTAAAACCTTTATTTTTGTTTCCCATCATTATAATGCAATAATTTTATGAAATTCTTTTTTCATTCTTAGCAATTAAGATTTGACCTTCCAGGCATGTCATAAGAGGGGACTAAGGAGGTTGATCAATGGCTCGACAAGCTGTCATTGTAAAAAATGTATTATTATAAAAACAGCGCCATAGATTTTAGAGCAGTGATCTCTGCAATATGTGCCATTTTGGCATGCAATGTTTCTGTTTTTGAGATTGTGGTTTTGTCCTATGTGCCGTCTTTGGCTCGAAAGGACAATAGATAGAATTAAGATTAATAAGCAATTCATTTCTACATTCATAACAATAAAATAGTGTATTTTATTTTAAATAATGTCTGATATTGGCATTAGTAATGTTCAATTCTTATAGTGAAGCTATAAGTGCTCGACAAAAATGGCATTACAAATTTTTTAATTTATCAGTGACCAGAATGCTAAAAAAAACCATGCAAAAGAGCTACCTCTAAGCCAAATTTGCAGGACAATAATAACTATTTACCTACCAGTACAAAAAATAGGTTGGAAATCTATTACTGTTAGCCTTTCACTGTGATAAAGGTATTCAACATTATTATCAATGACTATTTATTAAAGAACACTAAAAGCTATAAAGATTTTTATAAAATATGAATTTTGATTTGACATATGCAGGGGGTGGGTTTTAAATGCAAACTACCAGCAGTAGAGAGAAAACATTCAGACATACTTGACTCATATTGTGGGGTCAATGTGAGTTATTAGCTCTTAGACACAGGTTGCTGATCTGTGGGCTGTAATTATTTTCTTGGTTTCCTGCATCCTATTAGTTAATATAAAGTGTGTTTGTCAAACTCTAGTGGATGACGGAGAAATGAAAAAAATATAGAAAAAAAATGCTACGGTTAAAGCTTTATGTAATAAATGGACGACATAAATTAGAATGATGTTTCAGCTCAATAGGCCTTCAGCAGGAACAAACATACACTGACTCTTCTAATGGATACTGCAGTAAATTGTCTTCTATAATAGCAGACGTTGTAGCTTCAGGATCTATGGTAGTTCCTGTTGTTGAAATCACTTGAATAACAGAAAAATAAATCAGAAAAATTTGTCTAAGATAACAAAAAAGTAAGATTAAAATACCAGAGAAAAAGACTAAAATAACCAAAAAAATAAGACTAATGTGATTTGTTCACAGGGATTGGGTCTGGTCATGTCCATGTCCATGCCTGTGTTTGACGAAAGAAATGAAGTGGTGAGTTGGTGGTGACAGCTGTTGTGGCGGTCGTCTCTGTTGTTGCTGTTGCTGATGGTAGTTTTGATGGTGGCCTAAGGTTGTCATGGTTGTAGCTCTGATGTGGCGGAGGTGAGAGGGTGGTATTTGTGGTGGTAGTAAATGGGGTAGCACCTTTACATGTCAAAGTGCGTACCGTTTGTGTTCATTCTGTGTTCACTTATTTTGTATTAACACATCAAACTCTTTGTCCTAAATAGAAGCTGCACAATATTTATCTCTGCCAGTTGTTTTTACAGTTAATTGTTTCCAAATGTCTATTTTGTTCATAAAACTTCAATTATTATAAATGAATTTACTGCTGTTCTGTGCTGGCTTTCTGATACCTCTTTATAAAAACAGCTATGGTGTCAAACTCTCAGTCACACATTCATATACTCTAGAACATGTGGTTCCATCTTAAGTTGATACAATATTTCAAATGTTTAGATCTTTCTTTTACCACAAAGAAACATCTTATACAGTATATATTCATTCCCACATTGTGCTACCAATGTTAAAAATGTTTAGACTCTATGACTAAACACAAAAGAAAGCTTGTCACAACAGAGATTAGATATCTGAGAAAAGCACTTAGAATAACCAGAAAAGGCAGAATTAGAAATAACATAAGAGAGAAAATAGACATTAAACCAATCTTAAGCTACATACTGAAGCAATAAATAAAATGGTTTGCCCATCTAGAAAGAATGCCACGTGATCCCTTACAATACAAAGTATATATTAAAAGAAGAGAAGAGAGAAGAGCAAGAGGCATACCCAGAGTAAGAGGGACAGACAACATCAAAGAAATGCTACAACAACATCAATTGAAATTACTGAAACCATCAAAAGGGTGTGAACCAGAACTTATTATCTCTCTTGACACCCGGACGGGTACAAGAGGAAGTGAAGTCAGAGAAAGAAAGAAAGACTTAGAGCTTTAAGAAGTTGTATGGATCTGCTGCCTTGGATAATTGACGAATCCGTGGAAATGTGGAAATGCAGCGACTGGCTTGTTTCAGGACATCTGCAGTGGAAACATCGAAGCTGAACATGAGGGATATGTAGAGAACTCACTATGATCATATAGTGGAGAATGGCTTGGTGACTGATGAGATTACAACTATGGAACATTGAGAATCAATAGGTGAGCTTAATACAAGTATAATGGGGTGACTGTGTATAACTAGCAAGCTGCAGGAACAATCTGAGTGCATTCTTTGCATCATTTTTGGGAAGAACTGTTCGCTTGTGGATCTTCCTTTATTGCAGTGAGGTTGATTCTTTTGATCCAGAGCCAATCTAATGTTCTTTTGTGCAGAAATCGGCACATAGAACAGAAATTCTAGACTCTCCAATGAGCTTTACTGTTGAATAATACTTCTTTTTTCATAATTTGGCTGTCATTTTCATTTTTTTGTCCATTGTGTATTTTTTACAAATTAATTCCCAATGTCCTGTGTGTCAAAGATTAGTCATGGTTAATCATTAAGTCAAACCACAAACACTGAAATGGTTCTCATCACTTCTTGATCTCCCAATATTTTAGTTCCTCCTTCTAGCTGTAGTGTTTTTTCTTTCTACTTTAATTTATTCATATTTTTCCCTTTTGTTGCTTACTATAGTATTTGTTAGCTTCTATATGTTTTTTCTCAGTTCTTTCCATCTGTTAAAGTTTATCTACTGTCATCTTATATCTTAAATTGAAACCTGATTTAATTTTCCTATTAAAATATTTTTCTTTCCCTATGTATTTTAAATTCATTTGTTCTATTAAAGTGTCTTTCCCACTTTTCACTTGTATTCTCAGTTATTTCTGTCCATTTTTTGGGTGTCTTTTCTACTACCACTTTTTATATGCATTCCCAATTAATTCTTTCCATTAAAAAGTCTGTAAAGCCTTCTTATGTATTCTCTTTTTTTTCTTCCTTTTCATATGCATTCTCAGCTTTCTCTCGCTACTTCTCTCCTCCTATTGGCTTATGTATTCCTATTCCTTATTCTAAAATATCAGACCTTTTCACTCTTCTTAACTGTAATTACAGCATCACTGTCAGGTCACAAGCTTTATGCATCTACTTGATATTGTCAAACAAGTCCCACACATTAATTTTTTTAATGTAATATTTTGTTGTTCAGACGTCAGCCTCATTTGCCATTGCAAATTTGTAATTCATCATGCCTGTTGTGTGACTGGCAGTGTCCATGTTCAGTTGTAGTGATTGTTTATTATTCAGGAGTTGAGATTTGGTGTATGGAATAACAATTATTGTTGGTTTGTTTGGTGTTTTATAATGTGTCTTGCATCTTTCATTGCTTTGTAAAAAATTATCCAGATGTTCAGAAATATTTATTTTCTAGCTTTTGCGATCATTTAAGAGTGACTGTGCTATATTTGTTATTCGTGCTTCTGTAAACCTTTCCCATGCTTTGATGAGTGTAGTGCTATTGTTTTATGTAAATTCTACCCTGTTGTACTACTATCAAACAATTATGTTACAGCCACATATACTTGAAAGCAAAAATGTTCTGAAGTGGTGTATTAAGTTTGGGACGGAATTGTATGTTAAAAAATGAAGAAAGACACTTTTAAAAAGAACTAGATACTGTGATCAATAAGAAAATGTTACAAAGTGCTTATTTAAGATGTGACATCAGAATAAATAGGACCGTTCATGTATATGATGGGCAATAAGCAACAGCTGAGACTTCTGCACTTGTTCTCTCCCCTTTCGTTGCTCCAAAATTCTATTTGCAATGTATACCTGCTTACTGTAGTAAATAAATGAATAATTATTATCGATGGAGACTCTGAGGTGAGAGATAAACATAAATTACACAGAGACACAGGTATTTTTACATTTAGAAAATGTACAAACTACAACAAAGCACAGTAGGCAACCCAAACCAGGATTCCAACACATGCTACTTGACAATACACCTTGCCGCCAGAGACATGCACTCAGATTCCTGTTGTTAATTGTGGATTTTCTTGAATGCAGTAAAAAAAACCTGTGTAATTTATGTTTATATGTGTCAATACCTTTTGAGTGCTTCCATAGTTCTATACTTTAACATCATTTTAGTACTAGATCAATAGATTCTGACGGCATTAAACAGAACAAATTGCTGCTATGAATACATTCAATCATATACTCATGGCTTATCAATTTCATACCTTCCATATTTTTTAAAAGCAATTGACCTTTCGAGCCGTAGCCGTGCCATATGGCGTAGACCAAGATACTCCCTCTCTTATCTGAATTTTTGTTCTAGCAGTTTTCAATTCTTTTAAAGATATTTTATCAAATCTCGCCATTTGTCTCTGTACTGTGCAAGCAGCTCTATCTCATTGAGGGAGCCGATTCCTGCTGCTCTTGCCTCTCTCATCAATGTTCTTCTCAGTGTCTCTCTGGGTCTTCCTCTTTTCCTCTTACCTGTTGTTTCCCACATGAGGGCTTGCTTTGATATTCGTTTATCTCTTCTCATCACATGTCCTACATATGACCATCGTCTTTTCTTGATTACTGAAGATATTAGTGGCTGATTGGCAATTCTCTAATTTCCTCGTTTGTTTTGAATTCGTTCCACTATAATTGTAGTCCATTTAAAATGTAGGTTTGTTGCAATTTAATTGGCTAGCACACGTATAAGCAGAGCTATTTCTGCACTTCTGCTACATGTTAGGTTCATAAAATGTTATGAATTGTTTTATTTTAATGAGGAAAAATATTCAGAAAGTCACACAATTTGTCTGTTTTCCCTTACAAATTACCATGTAAGGCTTACAAGTCAATTATTTTTTAGAAAATACCTTTACTAATTAAGGGAAACTTTTACAATATGGAAGGTATAAAGTTTTATATGCTAGCTAGGTCTTTGTATTTCAGAGAGACCTATAAAATGTTGAAACCATGGTAGTTGATTTGTTATTGACCAGAACTGTCTGAGCTCAATTTCCAGATGTGGAGAAATGTTTTGCACGCTGATATGGCCTTGGTGTTCATGTCATTTCTGAAAATGGGTACCAGGAATGTTTTTTTCTAGGTGGCCTGACATGGTATTGATCAAATCTTCTGTAAAATGTACCATTCTATGTATCTATTGACCTTTCGAGCCGTAGCCGGCCCATAGGGCATAAACTCAGATACTCTTTCTCTTATCTAAATTTTTATTCTAGAAGTTTTCAATCCTTGTAAAGATATTTTATCAAATCTCGCTATTTGTCTCTGTTCTGTGCAAGCAGCTCTATCTCACAGAGGGAGCTGTGCCATTGGTCTTTGAAAAATAGTGGCACTAACACTATCATTTGCCATAAGCTTTTACTTTTTTAAGATTAAAAATGTGTTAGATGACTTTTGTAATTCTGCAAGATACCAAAATGTTAAAAGTTAGATATATAATATATTCTATAGAATCAAATGTTGCTGAACATTAGTAGGGACTGAGATGTTAGACAGTGTCAATGTTTAAATTGTTGACCTCTCAGTTACCAAGTTTATTCTGTCATTCAGGGTCCAAAGGAGGAACAACCACAGAGTAATCTGTTGGGTGTGGTGGGTACAGACCTCAGGATTAATGAGCTTATGAGGTTTATTCCAACATTTGAGGTGAGACTAAAGCTGTTACTCGTTTACCATAATTACCTGTGTATTTACCTTCCTACCTGATTGTTTTTTCCTTGTATCAATTCATTATTTGCCTGTTTGTTTGTATTTCTGTTTGTATTTCTGTTTGTATTTCTGTTTGTATTTCTGTTTGTATTTCTGTGTATCTGTCATCTGTTTATTATGGTATTATTTAAAGAGTATGTTTGGGGGTTTAAAAAAGGGGCTGAGAGTAAAAACTGATGTAGTCATAATATAGGTTAGAGAAGGGACTGGGAGTAAAGGTTACAGGTCCAATGTTGTCATCCTATAGGTTAGAGAAGGGGTTGAGAGTAAAGGTTACAGGTCCAATGTTGTCATCCTATAGGTTAGAGAAGGGGCTGAGAGTAAAGGTTACAGGTCCAATGTTGTCATCCTATAGGTTAGAGAAGGGGCTGAGAGTAAAGGTTACAGGTCCAATGTTGTCATCCTATAGGTTAGAGAAGGGGCTGAGAGTAAAGGTTACAGGTCCAATGTTGTCATCCTATAGGTTAGAGAAGGGACTTGGAGTAAAAGTTACAGGCCCAATGTTGTCATCCTATAGGTTAGAGAAGGGGCTGAGAGTAAAGGTTACAGGTCCAATGTTGTCATCCTATAGGTTAGAGAAGGGACTTGGAGTAAAAGTTACAGGCCCAATGTTGTCATCCTATAGGTTAGAGAAGGGGCTGAGAGTAAAGGTTACAGGTCCAATGTTGTCATCCTATAGGTTAGAGAAGGGGCTGAGAGTAAAGGTTACAGGTCCAATGATGTCAACACATAGATTAGAGAAGGGGCTTGGTGTAAAGGTTACAGGTCCAATGTTGTCATCCTATAGGTTAGAGAAGGGACTTGGAGTAAAAGTTACAGGCCCAATGATGTCATCACATAGATTAGAGAAGGGGCTGAGAGTAAAGGTTACAGGTCCAATGTTGTCATCCTATAGGTTAGAGAAGGGACTTGGAGTAAAAGTTACAGGCCCAATGATGTCATCACATAGGTTAGAGAAGGGACTGGGAGTAAAGGTTACAGGTCCAATGATGTCATCACATAGATTAGAGAAGGGGCTGAGAGTAAAGGTTACAGGTCCAATGATGTCAACACATAGATTAGAGAAGGGGCTGGGGGTAAAGGTTACAGGTCCAATGTTGTCAACACATAGATTAGAGAAGGGGCTGGGGGTAAAGGTTGCTGGTCCAGTGTAGTTTCACATAGGTTAATTTTGACCTAAATCCTTGATAAACAAAACTCTTAACATTTTTTATTTGGATGTTATGCAGTGTATCATTTAATCTACATAGTTAAAATACATTTTTCTCATATTTCAAGAACTTAACCAATTGTTAAGAGAACTAACTTCATTGTACTCTTAGCAGCTACAAAGTTTTCATTCTCCTCATAGAAAATGAGCTTGAATATATTGATGGTTGAGGTAGCTTGCTGATTAAATACATTTCAATTCAATTCTCTAAGTTACCCCTTTCTACTTTTACCAAGATTAATTCTAAGTTCTTGTACTGGACCTCTTTACTCTTTTCTCTTTCTCTTTTCCTTGGCCACAGACTGATGTGGCATCAGTGATTATTTTCTGTTTCATATTTTTAAGGCTTCACATACAAGTCCATTGCAATGTAGCTCTTGTGATAATTTCTGGATCTCCTGTGAGCAAATGTGCAGATCACAAACGTCTATACTCCCACTACTAAAGCACTAAAACTAAAAATGTTTGCTCTTTAATTGCCTTGAAATTCTAAATGTTCATAGCATTAAATCCACATAAGTGCGTGCAGATTTTTGTTTCCATTTATTCTAACCACTAATGTGTCAGACATTCATGTTGAATCTTTCAAATGATGAACAGCGGATCTCATGCCGTTGTACTAATTAAGATATAATTAGGAGGCTAAGATGCTGTTCTACAGCAGAGCTGAAAGCTGTTAGCAAATCAAAGCTGATGGCTTGCACCAGGATCAGTGAGCCTGAACTATCCAGATTCTACTCAAGAAAGAAGACAACTTAGTATTCAAAAGCGCCATCTTGAAGTCAGATGTTCAGGCCAAAAGGAGAAAATATCATAGTTCTACTGCAAGCCCCAAAACAATGCATCCACAACCACTTAATATCTCTTTAAGGTAGATGATGAAGAGGTCTAACTATTCCTTTCATCATTGGGTGACTGCAAGCCACAGAGATAAAATTATAGTACTTATTTGTATTTTTAGAATACCATATTTGGAACCTTTTTATGGAGTCCATAAATAGTAACTGTTTTGATGACCATAACCACCAGTTTAATGTTTGTTGCTAGTAGCTGTTTTCATATACATAATTTGTAACTATTTTGATATTCATAATTTGTAACTGTTTTGATATTCATAATTTGTAACTGTTTTCATATTCATAATTTGTAACTGTTTTGATATTCATAATTTGTAACTGTTTTCATATTCATAATTTGTAACTGTTTTCATATTCATAATTTGTAACTGTTTTGATATTCATAATTTGTAACTGTTTTGATATTCATAATTTGTAACTATTTTGATATTTATAATTTGTAACTGTTTTGATATTCATAATTTGTAACTATTTTGATATTCATAATTTGTAACTGTTTTCATATTCATAATTTGTAACTGTTTTGATATTCATAATTTGTAACTATTTTGATATTCATAATTTGTAACTGTTTTGATATTCATAATTTGTAACTGTTTTGATATTCATAATTTGTAACTGTTTTGATATTCATAATTTGTAACTATTTTGATATTTATAATTTGTAACTGTTTTGATATTCATAACTAGTAATAGATTTTACATTCATTGCTAGTAATTGTCTTATTATTCAGAATGTGTAACTGTATTAGAGTAAATAAAACTGTATTGGAGTCTATGAACAGCAATTAAGTATCAGAGAATATGTTGATGTTATGGTATTATTATAATCTTGTTTCACATTCTGAATAATAAAAAATTGTACAAAGAAATTACGATGGTGGTTTTCTGTTGCCTTCCATTGGTTTGTTTACGTTTGGCTCTGCTAGCCTTTGACTAAAAAGTCTCACCCACAAGGCAGTGGGGTTGTTTTACTTCGGGGTACCCTCCCTTAGCCTTTTACTTTCCTGAACTTACCTATAAGGCAGCAGGGCAGCTACAGGTTGTACTGTTTACTGCATACAGTAGCAGGTAAAATTACCTGACCTGACAGGAAGAACCTCAGACGGAAGATGTACAAAACAGGTGAGATGCAGAATGGCTCAGGCAAAAGCAGCTTTCCAAAAAATAAGGAAGATACTATACAATCCATTTTTGACAATAGAAACAAGAAAAAGAGTTCTTAAATGTTATGTAGAGCCAGTCTTAACATATGGATGCGAATTATAGACAATAGGACAACAGACAAGAAAATCACTGGAGTCTGTAGAAATGTGGTTTTACAGAAGAATGTTGAGAGTACCATGGACAGCTAAGAAGAATAATGAAGATGTTCTGAGAGAGGTCAAAGCAAAAAGAGAGCTAATTTCCAATATTAGGAAGAAACAATCATCATTTTTTGGCCATGTAATGAGAAGAGAACAACTGGAATGTATTGCAACAACTGGAAAAATTGTGGATGAAAAGATAGAGGGAAACTAAGAGAAAAAATAACAGACAGCTTAAGAGAATGGCTTGGCAGAAGGTCAACAACAGAAATGATAAATAACTGCCGAGATTGAAAGTTGTGGAGAGACATGATCACCTACGCCAGTAGGCCCGGTACTTGATGATGATGATAATCTTGTTTATATTTGGTAACACTTAATTTATTCCCATTTCAGCTTGGTGTCAATGGATATGCTTTTGCAATAACAAATCACGGATACATATTGTTTCATCCAGATTATAGACCATTTGTAAGTATTTATTGTTTTCAGTAACAGTATATTACTTGTATTATCCAATAGTAATTTTTGCATATAATTAATAATATAAATTTGTTTATCATTTTGATTTTGATTTATAGTATATGTATTAATATATTTGTATACAAATTCATTAATCTGATAATTGCTAAGAGGAAGAAAGACAATGATAGCCAATGAATAATATCAACCATAATATACCCTTCTTCTTCTTTCCTTCCTCATTTGCCTTTCAGCGATGAGGGGATATACAAATTGTAGTCTTCTCCTCTTCTGTTGGCTTCTGCTGCTGTTATGTTTCTAAGTATTTCTAATATTCCATCACTTCTTCTTTTTCATGGTTGGCCCTTGAGTCTGGTGTTTTCGTAATGTTGATTAAAGGCCCATTGTGTTTCGATCTTACTGTCTTATCATGTAGCCTAACCATTTATCTGTTGATTCTTTATGTACTGTATGGTGGGAATTATTTCCATCTTATTACATCTCAGTAGTGGTTATTTATTTATTTATTTTTTACTGTTTTTGCATTTAGGTCTGGCATTGGTAGCACAACATTGAAATGAAGACCATATTATAGAGGCCTGTTTTGCTTGTACAGCTATTTCCTTGTTCAGCTGTAGTGGTGATAGCTGGCTGATGATTTGACAAGCTTTGTTGCACATTGAATCTACTTCTGTTGCTTGAGAATATATACTGGAAATGTGAAAGTACTTAGATTTATCTTAATAAAAAAAATAAATAAACACTTTAAAACGTGTACTTGACTTCAAACGAAAATAAAAGCAACATATTGACTAGGAAAGAAAAAAATTCAATGTAATTGTGACTTGACTCAAAAGTAAAGTAGATTTAATTGTTGTATAAGCCAAACAAATGATTTTGTCATCTTTTATTCCCCCCTATATTTCGTGTTCATTAATCTGCCTCTTTTTTCTCTCATTATCATTAGCTTTCATTAACTACATTAATTTCTTTGATAAAGTTACACTTTATCCTCTTCTGCATATTTTGACTCACTGGGCTCAGTAAGGACCACAAAATCTATCAATTTCTCTCATTATTTATATGGAGACATTGTTCTACTGGTTTTTTGTTTCCCTTACATTAACTACATGAACATTGGCATACTTTTCAATACATTGTAAAATTGGTAGCAGAGTGAGCAATGCACAATATGATTATCTTCTCTTGGTGTGCCCATGATAAATAGTGATATGCCACTCTTGTCTTGAATATGGGCTGCTCACATTTTATATTCTCCATTAAAGCTTTGATCTTTGTATGTCATGTTTTAAATTTTAGTTTTTTTTTACTTCTCTTTTTTTGAAGGTCATGTACACATTAAAGTTGTTTGTTTTGAAGTCAAGTACACTTTAAACTTCCATCTATCTATTGTCCTTTTGAGCTGAAGATGGCACATAGGGCACAACCACAATCTCAAAAACAGAAACCTTGCAAACCAAAATGGCACATATTGCAAAGATCACTGCTTCTAAAATCTACACATTAAATTTGGAAACAGGTAAATAATTTCAGTGCTGCTGTAAATCTGGTAGCAAGGAGCCATTAGTTGGGTGTAACATACACTCCTACAAGGTATGATGACAGCTGGTAGCAAGGAGCCAGTAGTGGGGTGTAACATACACTCCTACAAGGTATAATGACAGATGGTAGCAAGGAGCCAGTAGTGGGGTGTAACATACACTCCTACAAGGTATAATGACAGATGGTAGCAAGGAGCCAGTAGTGGGGTGTAACATACACTCCTACAAGGCATAATGACAGATGGTAGCAAGGAGCCAGTAGTGGGGTGTAACATACACTCCTACAAGGTATAATGACAGATGGTAGCAAGGAGCCAGTAGTGGGGTGTAACATACACTCCTACAAGGTATGATGACAGCTGGTAGCAAGGAGCCAGTAGTGGGGTGTAACATACACTCCTACAAGGTATGATGACAGCTGGTAGCAAGGAGCCAGTAGTGGGTTGTAACATACACTCCTACAAGGTATGATGACAGCTGGTAGCAAGGAGCCATTAGTTGGGTGTAACATACACTCCTACAAGGTATGATGACAGCTGGTAGCAAGGAGCCATTAGTTGGGTGTAACATACACTCCTACAAGGTATGATGACAGCTGGTAGCAAGGAGCCAGTAGTTGGGTGTAACATACACTCCTATAAGGTATGATGACAGCTGGTAGCAAGGAGCCATTAGTGGGTGTAACATACACTCCTACAAGGTATGATGACAGCTGGTAGCAAGGAGCCAGTAGTGGAGTGTAACATACACTCCTATAAGGTATGATGACAGCTGGTAGCAAGGAGCCAGTAGTGGGGTGTAACATACACTCCTATAAGGTATGATGACAGCTGGTAGCAAGGAGCCATTAGTGGGGTGTAACATACACTCCTATAAGGTATGATGACAGCTGGTAGCAAGGAGCCAGTAGTGGGGTGTAACATACACTCCTATAAGGTATGATGACAGCTGGTAGCAAGGAGCCATTAGTTGGGTGTAGCATACACTCCTACAAGGTATGATGACAGCTGGTAGCAAGGAGCCATTAGTTGGGTGTAACATACACTCCTATAAGGTATGATGACAGCTGGTAGCAAGGAGCCATTAGTGGGGTGTAACATACACTCCTACAAGGTATGATGACAGCTGGTAGCAAGGAGCCAGTAGTGGGGTGTAACATACACTCCTACAAGGTATGATGACAACTGGTAGCAAGGAGCCATTAGTGGGGTGTAACATACACTCCTACAAGGTATGATGACAGCTGGTAGCAAGGAGCCATTAGTTGGGTGTAACATACACTCCTATAAGGTATAGACAAATAAATGCAGCACTGCAGTAAAGATGGTAGCAAGGAGCCAGTAGTGGGGTGTAACATACACTCCTATAAGGTATGATGACAGCTGGTAGCAAGGAGCCATTAGTTGTGTGTAACATACACTCCTATAAGGTATAGACAAATAAATGCAGCACTGCAGTAAAGATGGTAGCAAGGAGCCAGTAGTGGGGTGTAACATACACTCCTATAAGGTATAATGACAGCTTTACAAAAACAGAACACAACAAAATACTGACGATTCGGCCTACATGTGGCCTTCTTCAGAAAACGAGAACAACTACAACAGTGAGACACAGATAACTAAGTTATAGTTACACTAAGGTGTAGTAGACAGAGGGATAAGAGTTGGGATGATGAGATGAGAAAGATATGTGTTACGTGTTAGAGGATAAATGAAATGTGGAGATGATGAAAATATAAGTATAGAGAAATAATTGTCAATAAAAGTTAGACTTAGGTGAAGTCAGTCACTCCGCTCACAGTGGAAGGTGGCTATCAAATGTTAGGAGAAGCATGGTCACATGGTTAGACCAGAGGACAGATGAGTATTGAGGCAGTCAAGCATGATACAGGTACGGTGTAAAAAGTGACCAGACTAGATTAACAGAGAAGCGGTGTATTATGAATTGATTAACAGAGAAGTGGTGTATTATGAATTGATTAACAGAGAAGTGGTGTATTATGAATTGATTAACAGAGAAACGGTGTATTATGAATTGATTAACAGAGAAGTGGTGTACTATGAATTGATTAACAGAGAAGTGGTGTATTATGAATTGATTAACAGAGAAGTGGTGTACTATGAATTGATTAACAGAGAAGTGGTGTACTATGAATTAATTAATAGAGAAGTGGTGTATTATGAATTAATTAATAGAGAAGTGGTGTATTATGAATTAATTAATAGAGAAGTGGTGTATTATGAATTAATTAATAGAGAAGTGGTGTATTATGAATTGATTAACAGAGAAGTGGTGTACTATGAATTAAATAATAACATAAATTATGAATACTATGAAAACACATTAAAGTTGATTGTTTTGAAGTCAAGTACACATTAAGGTTGTTTGTTTTGATGTCAAGTACACATTACAAGTGTTTTCGCATCTAGTCAAGTGACTTTAATTTTTATCAGTAAATTTTAATTTTTTTTCACAGTCATGCTTTAAAGATATGTTGCTTCTTTATGTTTCATTTTAAAATAAAAGTATTTATTATTTTTCAGTACAGTGATAAAAGAGACATTAGGACACAGTTTTTGAAAGCAAAGCCAAAGTATAACAGTGTCGATCTTTCAGAGATGGAGCTAATTGCAACCAATGCCTCTGGATGGAGCAAGGAACACCCTGTAAATATTCACTATGTTCTAATGAATAATCGATCTTCTTCTTCTTCTTCTATCCTTCCTCTTCTGCCGTTGGCGCCGAGGGGAGAAACAATCTGTGATTCTTTGCTCTTCTGTTGGCCTCTTCTGATGTTATTCCTCCTAGTGACTCTAGTATTCCCTTTATCCATCTCTTTCTCGGTCTTCCTCTTAATCTGGCATTTTCGTAACGTTTGTTTATGGCTCTTTGAGTCATTGTTAGTTCTTTTTGTCTTGTTATGTGGCCGAACCAATTTATCTGTTGTTTCTTTATGTATATGATGGCTGGTTCAATTTCGAGTTTCTTCCTCAGGTCAGTGTTTCTTACTCTGTCCCTTAAGCTGTTTCCTGTCATTCTTCTGACACATTTCATTTCGGTGGTCGTTATCTTTTTTATTGTTCTAGAGTCCAGCGTCCAATTCTGGCACTGAATAATCTATGATGAAAGTTATTTATTGTAGTTTGGGATTATTCATTTTTGTTGTATGTAAATCTGGATTACTCAAACTATAATTCTGATTGGCAGGGGTTTAACTTCCTGTCGACCCTTTGATTTGACATTTGGGGAATTAAACTATAATCATTGAGCCATGATGTCTATGCAGCACTGCTATGCTATTCTTTATGTGCCCTATGCCAAAGGTCTTGCAGTAACCTGCTTTACGAACACCTGTCAAACAAACATCCATATATTGATACAAATATTTAAGATTATTACTAAAACCTACACACACACAAAAATCCTATATAACAAATCATTATTAATTTTATCAATGTTAGAAAATGTGTTCTAAAGTGCTACGTCGAACCTGTTCTGCTATATGGAAGTGAGTCATGGAAGATAAGCAAAATAACACAAAGAACACTGAGATGTGCATTATCAGAAGAATGTTATAAATTCCATGGGTGGCAAAAATGACTAATGAAGAAAGTGGAAAAACAAGCTGGAAAAACCAGAAATATCACATTCATAAGGAAGAGACAATCTACTTTTATTGGGCATGTGATGCGAAAAGAAGGCATTGAGAATACTATAACAACAGGTAGAATGAATGGAATGAAGAGCAGAAAAAAACCAAGAGAAAAAATTATTCAACAACTCATCCAAATGATGTAATAAAAGATTATGGACAGAGATTATGACATGCGTGAAGAACCAAAAGATGTGGAGAGAGATAATCATCTATGCCAACTGAAACGTACCTGATGATGATGATGATGATAGTACATACAATTGTAAGTTTGCCTTTATAATAATGATTTTTTTAAATATGACTTTGAAATTAAGTTGTTGCTTCATTTAAAAACTAAGTGTAAGGATGTTTCCTTTCAGTGATTACAGAAGGTGAGCTTAACAGATGTTCTGAACTAATATTGACATGCACTTTGTTATATTTATATATATAATATTTCTTTTTAATGTGTCTCTTAAGACAAATGAGATATTTGGGGCATGTTAAAAGACACAGCAGCCTACTAAAAGTAATCTTGGAAGGAAAAATACAAGGTAAAAGAGACAGAGGCAGATCAAGACTAACATGGACGAGTAACATCAAAAGATGGACAAATCAGCCTATGACAACCTTCACTGTCAAAGCAAGAGACAGAGCGGAATGTCGCTCCATGGTAGCCAACCTTCAATGTGGAGACAGCACTCAATGATGATAATGAAGTATTAATTAGCTATTTGCATATAATTGCAAATAATAGTAATATAATATAAGAATAGTGCCACTATGACCTTCCAGGCATGTCGTAAGAGGTGACTAAGGAGGTTGATCGATGGCTTGACAAGCCATCATTGTAAAAAGTATTGTTATGGAAACAGAGCCATAGATTTTAGAAGCAGTGATATCTGCAATATGTGCCATTTTGGCACGCAAGGTTTCTGTTTTTGAGATTGTAATTCTGCCCTATGAGCCGTCTTCGGCTCGAAAGGACAATAGATAGATATAATTGCAACTGATATACCTGTTTGTTATTTTATGTTTTACAACAAACAAAATAAAATTCAAGCTTGAAAAAAATAAACTTAAAAATAAAATAAAATAAAATAGACCTGTTAGAACAATTCTGTTGTATGAGCATACAACATCTAATGTAATTTTATATAAACTGGAGACTTTTTTATACTGATCACTAAATTACATATCATTATATAGAAATAACATCAAAACAATTTTTTTTTTCCGTTTGCCAGCTTTTTACCTCTAACGAAGTCCCAAAAGACTAGGAACTGAATTTTGCGTGTTAATCCATTTTTCCCTGGCAGCCATGTGCACAGGGGTCCCTCACCACACAGGCAGATAACTCTGCATTCGGAGGTACTCATATTTTTTTCTGTAAATGAGTAATTGACATTTGGCGGGGTGGTTGCCGCAGAGAGAAATCATAAATAAAAATCTCAGCTGGTGCAGCTGGGATTTGAACCCACAACCTCTCTGTCTCGAAGCCAGCGTCTTGCCTCGAGACCAAGCAGTTCCCCAATTGTAAAAACAATTGAGTATGTTGGTTGCAATTTTATTTTCTTTTTTTTCTTTTTCTCTTTCTCACTGGTACCGATTTTTTGTGTCATGATTATATCACAATTTCCTTAACTTTCTTTATTTAATAAAATAAAACATTTAAAATCTTCTCATAACAGCTTCGTAAATATTTGCTGATGAGCAGTTCTGGAGGAGAGAACATGTCCTACATTACTGTCCTCACTCACAGCGAAGGAATGGTGAGCATATCTTTACAAAATCTTTGCGTTTTCCTTCTATTATTAATGTGAGAAAAGAAAATACCATTGGTCACTGAAAAATAAAAGCACTAACACGATATTCTAACATGCCTGAAGGCATGGGGGAGAGGATTTGAATTTTTACTTATTAACTATCATCAAAGGGAATGGTACAAGGTGAATGGTACAAGGTGAATGGTACCAGGTGAATGGTATCAATGTGAATGGTACAAGGTGAATGGTACAAAGTGAATGGTATCAATGTGAATGAAACAAAGTGAATGGTATCAATGTGAATGGTACAACGTGAATGGTATCAATGTGAATGGTATAAAAGGTGAATGGTACAAGGTGAATGGTATCAAGTGAATGGTACAAAGTGAATGGTATCATTGTGAATGGTGCAAAGTGAATGGTATCATTGTGAATGGTACAAAGTGAATGGTATCAATGTGAATGGTACAAAGTGAATGGTATCAATGTGAACAGTATCATTGTGGCATAAGGTCTGTAAGTAAAGTAGTAGAAAAGAATTCAAAACTAGAGCAGCAATAAGAGAAATGACAAAGTGAAAGAGATGGTCGCATGTTGGCTACAACCTGAGGATGAATCTAATATGTTCCACTCAATTTTACAACTGATTTTTTTGTGGCAGTGGTTTTTTTTTTTTTTTTTTTTTTTTTTGCATTCGCCAGCTTTGACCTCTAACGAAGTCCCTAGAGACTCATCATCATCATGTGCTGTACCGGTTGGTGATCATGTCCTTCCACAATCTTCTATCGACAGTGCATCGTATGAGTTCTGTTGTTGACTGTTTTCCATGCCATGACACCAAGCTATCCAGTATTTTCTCTCTTGTTCATCCACGATCTCTCTGTCCTTTTATTTTGCCAGTTGTAACCAAGTATTCCAACTTTCCTCTTCTCATGATGTGCCCAAAAAATGTTGATTGCTTCTTTCTGATGTTTTTTTAAGAGCTCCCTTTTTGTGTTGGCCTCTTTGAGAACTTTCTCATTGGTCTTTTTAGCTGTCCAGGAAACTTTCAACATTCTTCTGAGAAATCCCATCTCTGTGGCCTCTAATCGTCTTTTCACTTGTTTGTCTATTGTCCATGATTCGCTTCCATAGGTCAGAATTGGTTTTATATAGTATCGATGAACTCTCTTTCTCATTTATATTTACATAGATTTGTTGCATAAGATATTTTTCATTTTCTGAAATGCTATTTTGGCCTGAGCTATTTTGCTTTTTATTTCTGTGTTGCATCTCCCATCTGATGTTATTACTGTGCCTAAGTATTTCAAACGTTGCACTTGCTTCAGATTTGTCTTGTTTATTTTTATGCTGCATGATGGTGGTATTATCATCAATAGCCAGCAAAATTGGGCTTGAGGTCAATCATGAATAGACTAAAGTCATGAAAAGTTTAATTCCAACAAGTGACAAAATATACATGGAAAACAAACCAGTAGAAGAGATCAATCACTTTATCTATCTTGGAAGTCACATTGATCGAGAAGGGGATACGAGCAAAGAAATTAGAATCAGAATAGCTAAAGCAGCAATGTCTTTCAGAAGCCTTGAAAAGTTGTGGAAATCAAAACTCATTAGCACAAACACAAAACTTAGGCTATTCAAATCAAATGTACTATCAACCCTTACGTATGCGTGTGAAAGCTGGAAAACAACAAGAGATATAGAAACAAAGTTGAACGCATTCGAAAATAAATGTCTAAGGAAAATACTTGGTATAGCATGGAACGAATTCAAAACAAACGAGGAAATTAGAGAAATCGCCAATCAACCACTAATATCTTCAGTAATAAAGAAAAGACACACAGACCACGCTCTAGTCATTAGTAAGATCAAAGCCAGAAGTAGTCGTATCTACAAATCAAGAGAGCCTGCAGCAGCCAAGATCAACATCACAGCGACAAAAACCACACCAACCGAAGATATTTTTAGATCCAAGTTTGATGAACTGGTAGAAGAAGTAGAAGATGCATCAAGTGTGGATGACAACTGGTGCTCCCTGAGAACACACATCTATAACTGCGCTCTATCTACCTACGGCCAGAAACGGTTCTCAAAGAACGACTGGGTCGAAGAAAATGCAGCAAGACTAGACCCACTAATAGCTAATAAGAAAAAGGCTTTACTGAACTTCAATAATAATCCCAATCAAATCACCAAGGATCAGCTCAAACATGCGCAAGCCACCCTACAACGCGAAGCAAGAAGATGCGCAAACGAATACTGGAACAATCTATGCTCTGAAATACAGAAAGCCTCAGACAGGGGCGACTCAAAAACCATGCATGACAATATAAAAAAGGCCCTTGGACCAAAAATAACAAAATTAGCCCCCCTAAAATCCAAGTTTGGAGAACCTATTAATGACAAGGGACAACAAATGCAAAGATGGGTTGAACACTACTCTAATCTATACAGTGACGACAGACCAGCAAACACAGCTCTAGCACAATCAATACCCAAATATCCTACAATGTTTGAACTGGATGTTGAGCCTACTATGAACGAACTTGCTGACGCTATAAATGCCCTCTCAAGAGGAAAAGCTGCAGGAAATGACAACATTCCCACAGATGTACTAAAGGACAACCTAAGCGTACTACTTCCACACCTATACAAACTGCTAATTAAATGCTGGAGAAACTGAGAAATACCTCATGATATGAGAAATGCTAAGATTATAACGCTGTACAAGAATAAAGAAGACAGGGGTGACTGCAACAATTACAGAGGCATTTCTCTCCTTAGCACAACAGGCAAAGCTTTTGCTAGAGTCGTACTTAATCGCCTGCATAGACTTGCAGAACGGGTGCTTCCCGAGTCCCAATGCGGTTTCAGACCCGGGAGATCAACCATAGATATGATCTTCACTCTTAGACAACTGCAGGAAAAATGTCGGGAACAAAATATGCCGCTCTATATTGCCTTTGTGGATCTCACAAAGGCATTCGACACAGTAAACAGAGATGGTCTCTACAAGGTGTTAGAAGGCATAGGCTGCCCTCCTAAATTACTTAGGCTGATAATTTCCTTCCATGAAGACATGAATGGCAAAGTCCATTTTGATGGGAGTCCATCAGAGAATTTCAAAGTCAACAAAGGAGTGAAACAGGGATGTGTCCTCGCCCCCACCCTTTTTGGTATATTTTTTGCTGCCCTCCTAAATTACACCTTCGAAAACAGCTCAGGAGATATTTACATTCGCACTAGACCAGATGGCTCACTGTTCAACCTAGCACGACTAAGAGCAAAAACCAAAACAAATGTTGCCCTACTTAAAGAATTTTTATTTGCTGACGATGCAGCCCTAGTCGCTCATAGTGAGGCCACCCTACAGTCGCTGATCAACAACCTGGATAAAGCATGCGACCTTTTTTCACTGTCAATTAATGTTCAGAAGACAGTAATACTAAATCAAGGTGACTTCAAACCTATATCTATTACTCTAAAAGACTGCCCACTAGAATCAGTACAGAAATTTACATATCTTGGATCCACAGTTACGCAAACCATCTCTCTTGATGAAGAAATAAACTGTCGAATTGGTAAGGCAGCTACGACCTTCGGCAAACTCACAAAAAGGGCATGGAACAACACGAAACTAACTCAAAAGATTAAACTCTTAATAATTCAAACTTGTGTGCTTAGCACACTACTATATGGATCCGAAACCTGGACAACATACTCAAACCAGGAAAAAAGACTAAATGTCTTCCACATGCGATGTCTCCGCAAAATAATGCACATCAAATGGCAGGACAAAATAACCAACTTAACTGTCCTGCAACGTGCTAAGACCCTAACAATCATGTCGATGCTCAGAAGTCGAAGGCTAAGATGGCTGGGGCATGTCCAACGGATGGAAGAAAAACGCATTCCTAGGCAAATACTATATGGCGAGCTAAAACACGGAAAAAGACAAATCGGCAGACCTAAACTACGATATAGAGATATCTGCAAATCATCTCTGAAAGACTTCTCCATCTGTGAAAACGACTGGCAACATCTGGCAAGTGATCGCACATCATGGAGAGCACGTATAAGGAACGGTATAACAACATTTGAGACTGTTCTAAGACAGGACTTAGAAGAGAAGAGACTCATGAAAAAGGATGGTAAACCCTGTGGACCAGCGAGCCTGACCTGTTCATTATGTGACCGCGTGTGTTTGTCAAACATTTGTAGAATTAGCCACGAGAGAAGCTGTTCGGCAAAAACAATACCTCAAAAAAATACGCAATAGCCTCCACTAGACCGTCTGACAAGACGAAAAGGGCCATATATTATATAAAGAAAAGACGATGGTCATACGTTGGACATGTGATGAGAAGAGATAATAATCGAATAGCAAAGCAAGCCCTCATATGGGAAACAACAGGTAAAAGAAAAAGAGGAAGACCCAGGGAGACACTGAGAAGAACATTGATGAGAGAGGCAAGAGCAGCAGGAGTCGGCTCCCTCAATGAGATAGAACTGCTTGCACAGAACAGAGACAGATGGCGAGATTTGATAAAATATCTTTAAAAGAAAACTGCTAGAACAAAAATTCATATAGGAGAAGGTGTATCTTGGTCTACGCCCTATGGGCCGGTTACGGCTCGAAAGGTCAATAGATGATGGTGGTGATTGTTTCTTCGATATAACCATTACTTCTGTTTTCTTACTATTCAGACTGAGACCTTTCTTGTTGCTTTCTTTTACTATTATGTCTATCATTTCTTGTAGTTCATTCTCTGTCTCTGCTATTAAGACTGTGTCATTCGCACATCATAAATTATTTATGTTGTGACCATTGACTTCAATTCCTTTTTTGTCTACTATTGATCTCATAATATATTCACTGTAAAGTGAAAACAAATCCGGCGACAGAACACAGCCTTGTCTGACTCCTTGTTTTATAAATTGAAATTGTCCTGTTTGGTTGTTAATTCGTATATCTGCTGTTTGTTGCCAGTACATGTTTTTTATGATTCGCAGATCCTTGCCATCAATGTTTTGTCCAGCATATTTATTATTTCCACATGCTTTACTTTGTCAAATGCTTTTGTGTAGTCTATAAAGCACATATATAGATCTTTCTTACCTCTATAGATCTTTCTATCAATGTTCTTAAGATGTATATTGCATTATTGGTGCCCTTTCCTTCCACAAATCCACATTGTTCTCACTTATTTCTGGTTTTATTTTGTTCCTTACACGTCTCATGATGATTCTTAGTAATATTTTAGTCATATGGCTCATGAGACTAATAGTGCGATGGTCTTCACAATCAGTGGCGCCTGACTTCTTCGGTATGGCTACAAAGATAGATTTTAGTAGATCTTCGGGTATATGTCCAGTGTTATATATGTCATTGAGTAATTTTGTTATGACTTGTACTCCCAGCTCTCCTAATGCATTTATCTCTTCGATTGTTATATTGTCGGGACCTGGAGCTTTGCCTCTTTTCATGTGTTGAATTGCGTCCTCCTCTTCACTCTGCATTGTTGGTGGTCCTGTGTCTTCATTTGAGTTGTTTAATTCTGGTCTTTCATCATCATAGAGTTGACTGATATATTCTGTCCATCTTTCCATTGTCTTCTCCTGTCCCATTATTATTTCCTTCCTTTGATTTCACACATCCTGAAACTTTGACTTCTTTTCTTCCTGTTAATTCATTTAACTGATTGTGCATACATTTTTAGTCTTTCTTTTGTTGTTTTTCCACTTCTTCACATTTCTGTTTTAACCATCCTTCCTTTGCTTCTCTGAATTTGTTTTGGATCTCTTTGTGTAATATTTTGTATATCCGTTCTTCTTTCTTATGTTTTCTTCTTTGGTCCATTAGTTGTAATATTTCTTCTATCATCCATTTCTTTTTATTGATTCTTTTAGTCATTGGTATTACTTCTTTTGATGTTTGTTGAACCGATTGTTTGAGCATTTCCCACTGTTCCTAGATGTCCTGTATTTTCTCAATAGCATTATATCTATTTTGTACTACCATGCTGTACTTATCACTCATCTGTTTATCTACTCTTAGCATATCTAGTTCTAATTTTATATTTCTTGGTGAATTCTGTATCTTCCGCAGTTTTATTCTTATCTTTCCAACTACTGGTACATGGTCACTATTGCAATCTGTTCCTGGCCTTGTTTTAACAGATGTTAGCCCATTCAGGAATCTTCTCTGTACCAGTATAAAATAAATTTGATTGTGTACTTTTTTGTCTGAGCTTTGACATGTCCATAGTCGCCTAGGGTGTTGTTTAAACCAGGTGTTACCCATAATCATTTCATGTGTCTTTGCCCAATCTATCAATCTATCCCTTCTATCATTCGTCTCTCCAAGGCCATGCTCCCCAGTCACATTTTGCACTTTAGCTGTTCCTACCTTTGCATTGAAATCCCCTGATATAATAGTTATTTCTTGGGATTTACATGAACATGCTCTTCATAAAATGTGTCAATGTCTTCTTCTTTGCTATTACTTGTTGGTGCATAAACTTTGAATTATGTCGATATCCATTTGTCTACCTCTCAATTTTACTAGCAGAATTCTGTCTGATACTGGCCAAAATCCTTTCACTGTTTTGCTTCTTTCTCTATCTAACATGATGCCTACTCCTCTTTCGTGTGTGGTTCCCCCCGAGTAAATTATATTTCCACTGTCGCATTGTAATAATCCTGCCCCTGTCCATCTCATTTCACATAGTCCCAAGATGTTCAATTTCATTCTCTTCATTTCTTGACTGATGTTTTCTAGTTTTCCAACCTGGAATGCTGATCTAATGTTCCAAGTTCCTATTGCTAATGTCTCTTTATTTTTGATCTTGCATACAGTCGCATGATGATGATCGGGTGTCACCTGCGACTAGGAACTGAATTTTACGTGTTAATTTGTATCCATTTTTCCCAGACAGCCATGTGCACAGAGGTCCCTTGCCGCACAGGCAGATAACTCCATCTACAAAAGTATTCATATTTTTTTTTGTCCATGAGTAATTGACGTTCCAAGCTGGGCTTCACTGCTGAGATCAGTGGCGGTTGCCACAGAGAGAAATCATAAATAAAAATCCCAACTGGTGTAGCTGAGATTTGAACCTACAACATCTCTGTCTCAAGATCGGTATCTTACCTCGAGACCAACCAGTCCAGTTGTTGTTTTAATTTTTCTATACCAATAACAAATGTAAATTTCTAGCTAAGGTCAATGTTTATGTATAAATGATATTTTAGTAGTTAATTCTCTAAACAAAAGGACCAAAGATTCCTAAATTTAATCATTTCCAGGGTGCAAATTTCAATTTGTAAACACAAGAGTATTTAAATTAAAAAATACAACTTCTTCAAGTCACTTTGAATGTATAACTAGAATAAGCAGATGTATTTTATCTTCCTGGAAGCACACAAATGAGCAAAATAACTAAAGTATCAATGACAAACAATTGTGTTTGAGATGGGATGGTTGCGGAAAATAGATAATTAATTTTCCCAGAATCAGGAATGAAGGCAACAATAAAATTGTTGGGACTAAACTTTGTAACAAACATACAAAAACAGAGAAGTAAGTGGTTCAGTCATCTTGTGATAATTAAACATAAACAGACATGTTAACATGTTTACAACAACTAAAAATCTGGTTTAAGATTTGAGAAAGACTAAGCAACAGATAAGTAGATAGTATCACATAAAGGTAAAGGTAAAGTACGAGACTTGAACCGGCGTCCTAGCACGCGAGTTTACACCCATATGTGCTCGGCCGCCTATCCAGAAATGTTCAGATATTTCTGTATAATGTAGCCTCAAGCATCGAAACTCAGATGCGAAGCGACATTCCTCACCTTCCCAGGGAAATACCCCGGTACCCATTTCTGCCAACGGCTGGGTCGACCGTTGGGGTATTTTTTTTTTTTCCAACCACGAGTACAATTCACACTGCTCCCAGCGGGAATCGAACACGGGTTGTCAGTATCACATAAATGTAGTAGTAATTTGTTTGAAGAACTGCCAGTGCGACATACTTGTCCAGGATATAAAACTAAACCTTCCCACCTTACTTTGGAGAAATGAAATAAAATAGAAAAAATTGGTATGGTTCAGTTTTACGTAAGTAGTGGACAACAGAAAATCAAACGATGTTGCAGCTCATAGGCCTTCAGCAGGAACAATAAACAAAACATACACAGATATGTCAGTAAATAAATTTAACACTACATAGCTAACTAATAATAATCAGTTGAATTCCTTTGACTTAGGGAATAGAATAATATTCAAATCATCATTATCATTATTACTATTCCTAACATTTTCAAACATTACAATTCATAAATCTTGCTTCTTTTCCACTGTTCTTCTTAAAACAAATACCTATTATTTTTCATTGGAACTGGCATTAGATTGTCTAGAACTGCAAAAAAATTGGTGATAGTGGGAATAAAGTTGTAAAAAACATGCAAAGGTACAGCTTTATCATCATCATCAAGCACAGGGCCTGCTGGTGTTGGTGATCATGTCGCTCTACAACTTTCGATCTCAACAGCTATTTATTCATTTCTGTTGTAGACTTTCTGCCAAGCCATTCTTTGAAGCTATCTGGAATCTTTTCTCTTTGCTTTCCTCTCTCTCTTTATCCCTCAATTCTCCCAGTTGTTACAGTATATTCCAGCTGTTCTCTTCTCATTTACATGGCCAAAAAATGATGATTGTTTCTTCCTAATATTGGAAATTAGCTCTCTTCTTGCTTTGGCCTCTTTCAAAACGTTTTCATTATTCTTCTTCGCTGTCCATGGTATTCTCAACATTCTTCTGTAAAACCATATTTCAACAGACTCCAGTGATTTCCTTGTCTGTTGTTCTATTGTCCATGATTCACATCCATATGTTAAGACTGGCTATACATAACATCTAAAAACTCTTTTTCTTGTTTCTATTGTCAAAAATGGATTGCACAGTATCTTCCTCATTTTTTGGAAAGCTGCTTTTGCTTGAGCCATTCTGCATCTCACCTCTGTTGTACATCTTGTGTCTGCAGAAGACAGATTTATAGGAAGACAATTTAAGATACTACAGATATTGTTGGCACAAGACTTTCATGGAAGACACACAAAGGGCACTGACTACAACACATATAAATAACAATATATGAGCTTAAACATTAATAAAACCATACACAAAATACGTGCCTCATAGTGTTGATTCAACAATCTAGTGGGAGATTGGCTGTAGACTGAAAGGGTAAGAATTAAAGGCAAATTCAGACATTCAGATTTAGATTCATTTAAATAAGTTGCTGTAAAGGTGTGTAGTTATTAAAGGGAGACAATTCATATAAATTCTATAATTTTTGGTCATCACTGTTTTGTAATATAAAAAAACAGACATAAATGATAATTAAAATAAATGTTTAGTTCAGTGAAATGTTACAAGTTATAAACTAAAGTAATTGTTACAATAATTCTCTAAAGTTGAGCAAATTTACAGATGTTTACCTTCTTACTTGTTCTGTAGTGATCATTTGTGCCTCTAACGTAATGTAGCATAGCAATCAGCACAAACAGCTGCACTCTGAACATAAATGAAATACATATTTAAATTTAGAACTGAACATCATTATCATATCATTTTATTTTAATTTGCATACAGATATATATATATATATATATATATATATATATATATATATATATATATATATATATATATAAATAACTAAATAAAGATAAAGGTAAAGTATGAGAGACAAATGATAATAAATGAATATTATTATAGAGGGAAACTTCCGAGGTGATAATTCAAGGAATCATAGGAGGAAGAGGTATGTTTTACATCACTCAGAAAAAATAATTTGAGTTAGCTGAGTGGCAGTGTTCCCTTGGATTTGGCTTCTCGTGCCAAGGCGCAGTACCAAGGATTGGTTATTGTTATTGATTATTGGTTATGGAAGGCCTCGGTATCACAGCAAACGAGTACCAAGGAATACGGGTTCGATCCTGCTTCGGACCATAAATTTCTTTGTTTTTTTCTGTTGTTGTTTATTTGTCATTTTTTCTGAGTGCTGTAAAACATACCTTTTCCTCCTATAATTCGCTAAAGTATGAGATTTGAATCAGCGTCTTGGCATGCGAGTTTTCACCCATATGTGCTTAACCACCTACCCATAAGTGTTCGGAGGCTTCTGGATAGTGTCACTTCAAGCATCAAAACTCATGATGTAAGGTGACATTCCTCACCTTCCCAGAGTAATGCCCTCGTACCCATTTCTGTCAGCAGCTGGGTCAACCGCGGGTTTTTTTTTTCCCACCACAAATACAACTCACACTGCTTCCAGTGGGAATTGAATATGGGTTGTCTGAACATTGATAGCCCAGTCAGGTGGTTTTTTCCAAGTAGGCTACTGAGGCCCCCAAATAAATAAATATATATATATATATTTTGCTAGTTGCAAATTTTGTTACTCTCCTCTCAAAATACTATTCTCTTAGAACTACAGAGTTCTCACTCACTTTTAAACCCAGCTTTCCCTCAATAATTTTAACACAGATGAAGATGTTGCAATGAAATTTAAACAGGAGTGCATTTTATCATTGTGCAAGAAATAAAAAAGATAGGTGCCTGTAGAGTGTGTGTGTGCATGTGTGTCATCATCATCATCGAGTGTCGTCTCCGCAACGAAGGTTGGCTACCATGGAGCGCCATTCTGCTATGTCTCTTGCTTTGATGGTGCAGGTTGTCAAAGGCTGATTTGTCCATCTTTTGATGTTACTCGCTCATATTAGTCTTGGTCTGTTTCTGCTCTTTTACCTTGTATTTTCCCCTCCAGGATTACTTTTAGTAGGCTGTTGTGTCTTTTAACATGGCCCAAAAATCGCATTTGTCTTGTTTGAATTGTGTTTAGTAGTTCTCTTTTCATTTGTAATTGTTTTAAGACTTCGACATTTGTTTTCTTTTCCTTCCATCAAATTCTACCTATTCTTCTATATATCCACATTTCAAAGGCTTCAATTCTTTGTTCTGTTTTCTTGTCTAATGTCCATGTTTCTGCACCATATAGGAATATTGAGAAGATGTAACAATTTGCTATTCTTAGTTTTAGCGCTGGTGTTATTTGTTTTGATGTTAGTATGTTCTTCATGGCATTAAAATTACTTTTTGCCATTCCTATTCTTTTGCTTATTTCAGTTGTACATTTTCCATCACTGGTTATAGTATGTCCAAGGTAGTTATAGTTCTGAACTGTCTCCAGGTTTGTTCCTTCAATTTTGATATCCACTTGTGGGTTTTGAGTATTTTCTTTGTTTATGATCATAGTTTTAGTCTTTTTGATACTCATATCTAGTCAATATTTTTTGCTTGTCATGTTTATTTCATTAAGTAATTGCTGTAGATCTTTAGAATTTTCTGCTAGTAGTACAGTATCGTCAGCATATCTTAGGTTATTACACATGAGTTCATACAGGAGTGCACACAGGAGTTTACACAGGAGTGCACACAGAAGTGCGCACAGGAATTCACACAGGAGTACACACAGGAATTCACACAGGAGTGCACACAGGAGCTCACACAGGAGTGCACACATGAGTTCACACAGGAGTGCACACATGAGTTCATGCAGAAGTGCACACATAAGTTCACACAGGAGTGCACACAGGAGTTCACACAAGACAAGTGGAAAATTTGTTGGTATACTTCATGGAGGAGTGAGTGTTTAACAGTAAAACACATGAAGGAAATGGTTCAGTAGCGCTTGTAACACCTTATATAACACAGTCTTACTCTTTTACTAATTTTACAATAATTTGAATTATTTTTATATTTAAAATATATCTCTCTATCTCTCCAATATCCAGAAAAGAGCAAAAGAAAGAAGAAACCACTATCAGTTTAAAGAAGTTGTTAACAATTTTAAGTAAGTAATCATGAGAATGTCATAAATAATTATGCTACTATTCTTCTCATTATTATAGCTTGACAACAATAATTATGAGAATGTCATATATAATTATGCTACTATTCTTCTCATTATTATAGCTTGACGACAATAATTATGAGAATGTCATATATAATTATGCTACTATTCTTCTTATACATCAACTATTGTCATTATTATAACTTGACAACAGTTATTTTGAGAATGTCATAAATAATTATGCTACTATTCTTCTTATACATATATATATATATATATATATATATGGCCCTTTTCGTCTTGTCAGACGGTCTAGTGGAGGCTATTGCGTATTTTTTTGAGGTATTGTTTTTGCCGAACAGCTTCTCTCGTGGCTAATTCTACCAATGTTTGACAAACACACGCGGTCACATAATGAACAGGTCAGGCTCGCTGGTCCACAGGGTTTACCATCCTTTTTCATGAGTCTCTTCTCTTCTAAGTCCTGTCTTAGAACAGTCTCAAATGTTGTTATACCGTTCCTTATACGTGCTCTCCATGATGTGCGATCACTTGCCAGATGTTGCCAGTCATTTTCACAGATGGAGAAATCATTCAGAGATGATTTGCAGATATCTCTATATAATAGTTTAGGTCTGCCGATTTGTCTTTTTTCTTCCTTTACAGAGCCACAGTCTGAGAGTCTTGTTTCTTGTAGGGCAGCAATATCGACATGTAGCCTATTTAGTTCTTTATCTATCAGGGCTGTTGTTTTAATTTGCCCTTCTTTCCGTGTGTTTGCTTTAGCAAGTCCTGGGCACATGGTCCTTACGTTCCATGTGCCAAGTTTACACATTGGTGCTTTCTTCCTCATTTCACTGTGCCTACTCTGCCTGGGCACGGAATATGGAGATAGTGCTTTATCTTATACATCAACTATTGTTATTATTATAAATTGATAACAGTAATTATGAGAATGCGCACCATAAGCCTTATGAGTCATATGACTAAAATATTACTAAGAGTCATCATGCGAAGAGTGCGAAACAAAATCAGTCCAGAAATTAGTGATGATCAGTGTGGTTTTGTTAGAAATAAAGGAACAAGCAGTGCCATTTATATCATAAGATCTTTAGTAGAAAGAGACATAGAGGTGAAAACAGATCTATACCTATGTTTCATAGATTACACCAAGGCATTTGATAAAGTAAAGCACCAAGAAATAATCAACATTTTAGAAAGCATAAATGTAGACAGCCAAGATCTAAGAATAATAAAGAACATGTACTGGCAACAAACAGCGGCCATAAGAACTGGAAACCATTTGGGAATGTTTCAACAAATAAAACGGTGTTAGACAGGGCTGTGTGCTGTCACCAGATTTGTTTAATATTTATATATCTATCTATTGACCTTTCGAGCCGTAGCCGGCCCATAGGGCGTAGACCAAGATACTCCTTCTCTTATCTAAATTTTTTATTCTAGCAGTTTTCAATCCTTGTAAAGATATTTTATCAAATCTCACCATTTGTCTCTGTTCTGTGCAAGCAGCTCTATCTCATTGAGTGAGCCGATTCCTGCTTCTTTTCTTCTCTGATTAATGTTCTACTCAGTGACTCTCTGGGGCGGCCTCTTTCCTCTTACCTGTTGTTTCCCACATGAGGGCTTGCTTTGCTATTCGTTATTATTTTCTCTCCTCATCACATGTCCAACATTGAGTTATTGAGTTATTTGCGGGTCATCATCATTGCACTCCGAACATGTCCATAGGTGCTCAGATCGCCTCCTCAGCAATTCCCTCAGTGTCCAGCGACTGACGACTCCAGTTCTGTGTTGGTTGATAAGTCTTCTTACACGGCCACCAAGTTTCTCATTTCTGGCCGTGCCCATCTTAACTCCCATTTCCATCATCCGAAGAAGCGACGTTGATCTATGTTTGTCGAAGTCCTGTGCTCTTCCCACATCTTGGAGTGCATTGATGATGTCCTCCCAATCCATCGGTTGCCTGTCCTCAACGACAGCACATATAGCCAACCTGTCCGCTCTCTCATTTCCCCGTACTCCCACATGTCCAGGGACATAGACAAAGGTGACCGTACATATTTTGGATGTCTACAACGACTCTACCCATTGCATGCATACAAAGCCCGCCTCCACTTTTTTTTATCATGCTCATCGAATCACTGAGTATACATGCGTGGATGTAGTCTTGTGACTCTAACCATTTGAATGCCTTGGTCACTGCCATCACCTCCATTGTCATGCTACTCGTGGTCATGGCGTATGCACCACTGTCTTCCTTGGCTATTCTGCCTGCCGAGCGTGCTGTAAATACCCATGCACTTCTTTCCTGTCGTCTTACAGATCCGTCTGTATAGATGACGGCATCTTTCTCATCAGTGTTATCGCAGATGAGACCGTTGACCTCAGCATTAACCACGACCGGTTCTGTTCCCTACTTTTCCTGTCGAGTGTGACAATACATGAGAAAGTCCACTTGAATGATGTAGGCACCAGTATCCACTCCTCACCAACGCTGATATTGGTAAGCCCACAGACCTGTTTGATGACATCTTCTGCTCGGCCCAAACATGATTTGCCTCTTTTTAGCCTGGTACCTTTCTCTGTGTTGAGCACGTGGTGCAATGGATGCTCTGTATCTGTACTAATCTTCAGGTATGCTCGTGCTCTCCAGATCTTGATTCTGTCATCCATGGTTGGAAAGTCAAGAAGAAACCTCATTGCTACACAGGGAGTGTTCCTCGTACATCCCAGGATAATGCGCATGGCTTTATTTTGTATTTTCTCCAGCCTATCAATTTGAGTCGTACTGACAGTAAGAATGGCCAGGGCATACTCGATTGGTGCGAGGACTAATCCCTGGAACAGAAGAGTAAGTAGCCTCTGCTCGATGTTGGCAGCTGCCATGACCTTCAAGGCGGCTAATCCTTTGTGGGATTTTGTTATCACATGGTCGACGTGGTCCCGAAAACACAGGCTGTGATCAAACTTAACTCCGAGGTATGTCATCAACTTGTCCCTGGTCACCTCATCAGCTCCCATTCGTACTACCGGTGTGGTCGTATTAACAATATGATTGTTAAGGGAGAACCATGAAACTGATGCTTTATTAGGATTAACCAAGGCACCTGAAACCCCACACCAGGAAGAAATGCGATCGAGTTCAACTTATGATCATCGTCTTTTTTTGATTACTGAAGATATTAGTGGTTGATTGGCGATTTCTCTAATTTTCTCATTTGTTTTGAATTCATTCCACGCTATACCAAGTATTTTCCTTAGACATTTATTTTTGAATGCGTTCAACTTTGTTTATATGCCTCTTGTTTTCCAGCTCTCACATGCATACGTAAGTGTTGATAGTACGTTTAATTTGAATAGTCTAAGTTCCGTGTTTGTGCTGATGAGTTTTGTTTTCCACAACTTTTCAAGGCTTCTGAAAGATATTGCTGCTTTAGCTATTCTGATTCTAATTTCTTTACTTGTATTCCCTTCCCGATCAATGTGACTTCCAAGATAGATAAAGTAATCGATCTCTTCACTGGTTTATTTTTCACGTCTATTCTGTCATCTGTTGGAATTAAGCTTTTCATGACTTTATTCTTTTCATGATTGATCTGAATTCCAATTTTGCTGACTATTGATGATAGTTCATTTGTGCTTTCTTGCATCGTTTTTATCTGACTGCTGATGAAGACTATGTCATCAGCAAAGTCGAGGTCCTTCAAGTGGTCTCCTTGTATCCATTTGGTGCCTTTATAAATAGTGCAGCATTTCTTCATTATGAAGTCCATAACAACTCCAAATAACAAGGATTATAGATAGACAATAATAATTATGAGAATGTCATATGTAATTATGCTACTTGTTCTTCTTATGCATCAACTATTGTCATTATTATAGCTAGACAACAGTCATTATTATGACTCAAATGCTTAATGTTCTTCTCATGTGAATGACCACAGCTTAGTGCATAAACTCTCTTGCACTGGCAAGGATAATTTCAGAAAGTTAATTATTTCAGTTCAGAACAGCAGATAAAATGGTAGACAAAATACAACACAAGAAGCCATCAACAAGCGTCATGAGAACACCAGACTCAAGGACTGACCATGAAAAAGATGAATTGATAAAATAGAAAAACTTTAAAAATTTTACAGCAGGAGAGGCCAACAGGAAAGCAAAGGTCATCTATATCTCCCTTGGTGCTGAAAGAGAAGTCAGGAAGAAAAAAAAGACAAATATTATCACTTCAAGATGGTAGAAATTTTACTTTAAAAAAGTCTTGGCCAGGGCAACAGACCACAGTCTACTTCTTTCAGTTTTTAACTGGAATATATGTGCTTTTGAGCATGGAGTCAGCAGTATATCTAAAAGCTTCAGAAACTTTTAACATTTAGAGTGAAATAAAAATAGCATTATTATATAAAATTATGGGAGTCACGATAGCTCAGTGGTTAGTGAACTGGACTATAAAGGACAAGGGGTAGGGTTCGATCCCAACCGACGGCTTCCGGGTTCACCCAGCCTTAAATTTGTACCGGATTTTTTTCTGGGAAAGTAAACAGCAGCACGGGCGTAATACCGACCACATTACCCAAAAATCATGTGTTGAAGGTGTGTAAAATATAAGGTCACTAACACCATATTTCGCTATACGCCACTTGGCGTGACAGGGGTACTTTACTTTTTAACTATATCAAATTATAAAATTATTACTTTATTGAATGATATTTTATCATTTAAACCTACTGACTACAGAATGTTTGCGCATGTGAATGCATTTGTGCAACAGAGCCCGATTTAGGCCTATGCTAAATAAGTTAAGATTACGGCTTAGAGAATCACCATCCGAGAGGGTCTCAAATTTGTTTCCATTGTAATCTATGATAGAGTCTTTATGATGTTAAATTGTCAACAGGAGGCTTTTAAGTTTCATTTAGTTTGATTAGTTTACCCAGTTAGGGCCTCACCAGTTTACCCAGTTAGGGCCTCACCAGTTTACCCAGTTAGGGCCTCACCAGTTTACCCAGTTAGGGCCTCACCAGTTTACCCAGTTAGGGCCTCACCAAGTGTGAGTCCAGCCCTGGAACTGTGCAAGTACATGCGCATATGTGCATTTATATATTATGCACATATATGTTTTTTGTGTGCATGCACGCCTGTGAGTATGTGTGAGAGAGTGACAGAAAAAATACAAAAAAAGTTCATAATTTTTTAGACAAGCTAAAGTGAGTATGCGTGAGAGAGTGACAGAAAAAATACAAAAAGAGTTGATAATTTGTTAGACAAGCTCAAGTGAGTATGTGTGAGAGAGTGACAGAAAAAATACAAAAAGAGTTGATAATTTGTTAGACAAGCTCAAGTGAGTATAATAATGGCATTGGAAGTACCTCAGAAAACAATAACAAACAGCAAGAATATCAATTTTTAAAACAAATTACTATTATTCACCTTTGTATTGAACTTTGTGAAATAGTTTCATCCTTTAGTGCTAGGTCATGTAGTTGATGCATTCATCCTACATTAATCTATCTTTTAACTATTTTCAATATAACTGTTTTTCATTTATGTTATAGTATCAAATGAATTCAAGATTTCTCTGTTTCTCTTCTGCTGTTTCTCTATGTCATTGATCATCCCATTGTTGAGTAAGTTTCCTGGTTTGTTTCTAAGAGTAAAGATAATGTAATTAGCTTGGATACTTCATTTATTGGGTGCTGTCTCCACATCAAAGGTTGGGTACCATGAGGCGCTATTTTTCTCTATCTCTTGTCATTATAGTGCTCATTGTATTGGGTTCACCTGTCTGTCTTTTGATATTATCTGATACTATAGCATCAAATAAAAGAAATATAGTCATATTTACTTATACAAAATCAGCACTGCAAGCTCACACAGCTCATCATAGACATAGATAACCTCATTAACACACATGACATAAGGCTAGTGATGGAGTGGAACCCAGGACACTCCAACACCCTAGGAAATGATAAGGCAGATAATTTAGCTAAGAGAGGATCCAGACAGACACAATTTAACACCCACATCTCATTAAACAGCCAAATAAATAAACTCCAGCAGTAGAGAAGATTGACTGAATGAATTGGCCATGAGGAAAACAGGGGTAGAAATGTTTAAATACATGTCAAGGCTAAACCACCATGACATTACTAACAAACTAAAAAGAATAGACCAAACCATCATCTTCAGACTGAAAACCGGTCATGCACTAGAGAGGAACCACATCAATAGAATACAACAAAACCAAACTCCAGCATGTCCCCTCTGTGAACATCCACATGAAACAGAAGAGCATCACCTTTTTGACTGTCCAAAGCTCACTGACATCGGAGCAACTCTACTTCCTCCAAGACCTGATCAATGGAACACCTTGTAGGAACTACAAGGGAATTCATAGATACCTGCAGATATCATAGGAGCCAGTGATGGGGAGTGTTGGACACTCCAAGGTATGGTGACAGCTTTACAAATAGGGAACACAATACAATACTGATGTTTCGACTAGGAGCCTTCTTCAGAAAACAGGGACAACAACAACAAATGATAAAGCACAATTATCTATATCTACATGTTAGATGATCAGGAGAGTGGAGAGGTGGACAGAAAAGAAGAGAAGAAAGTAGGATTTTGAAATAAGAAAGGAGGCTACAGATATCATTACATGGCATTGGGCCAAAGGGCATCAGCTCTCAGGTTTCTGGATCAATAACAACAACAGAAACAATATTATCCTTCCATTTTAATCTTGGTCTGTCTCATCTACCGTATAACTTTCCTTTCAAGATGACTTTTAGTAGGGTGTTGTGTCCCTTCACATAGCCCAAAAATAGTTGTATTTTTTTCATCTTCACCTGATTCAGACCTTCCCTGTTTGTCTTCTTATCATTCCACCCGGTTCTCCCCATTTTTCTATAAATTCACATTTCAAAGGCTTCACTTTTCTACTCTGTTTTCTTATTTAATGTCTATATTTCTCCACCACACAGGATTTTTGAGTAGATATAACATTTTAGAATTTGTAGTTCTAGTTGCTTGGATTAGTTTGAATACTAACAACATTTTATGTTTCCTTAGCAAGAGAAAGAAATATGCTATTTTCTAATATTGTTGTTCTATATTCAAATCTTAACCCCTTACAGATTAGTTTTTGTGGTCCCTGATGATTATGGTACACGCTATGTACAAGTTGATCCAGGATATGTGCCTACATTTAAAGACTGTAAGAAGTTTTGTTTTATTGCATTTTATTTTAAGATATGTTAGCATTAATTATAATATTTTAAAAGATTATGGGGATACTAAGAACATATGGAGTAAAGCAACATCTAACCAAACTAATTACAAGTTTTTACTTCAACACCAGCTGCACAGTCACACACGTAGCAGGCTACACAGATCACATTGAAGTTAGATCAGGAGTAAGACAGGGGCATGTATCTCCCCTATTGTTTATTAATTGCATGAAGTACACATGTCAGTTAACAAACTCATTGGAGAAGAGGAAGTTAACGAGCTTCTATTTGCAGTTGATCAGATACTTATACAGGGAAATATAGAAGAGCTACAAGAAAACTTAAATTAGACTCAACAGCACAGGCACACAATACAACATGAAAATCAATATCAACAACACAGAAGTCATGAATACCGCAAATGAGAAAACAGAAAGTCATCAGGCCAAACATCTAGGATGTTTAGTGACAAACAACAATTCATGAACAGCAGAAATAGACTCAAAGATGGCAAATTATAATTCCCCTCATTGCTGAAAGACAAATGAGGAAGGAAATAAGAAGAAGAAAACTGAGAATCACTTAATGAAATTGTTTTAAACAGAATATAATTTGTCATTTATATATACTCAAATATAAATTATATTCAAATCCTATTGTTTATGACAAAGACACACTGAGAACATAATTTATGAATTAAAGAAAAATAGACCTAGAGACACTTATTTACATGTGCTTAAGGTGGATACTTCAAATCAAATAGCTAGACATGATTTTAAAAATTAAACTGAGTAAAATAAAAACAAAGCCAACCCATTTTGGAAGAAATGGCAAATAGAAGACATTGGGGATGGATAGGCCACACTCCAAAAACCACTTACAAGCTATACCAGAGAAATTGTCAATTGGAACCAACAGAGAAATTGTCAATTGGAACCAACAGAGAAATTGTCAATTGGAACCAACAGAGAAAGAGAGCTAACCTAGAAGTGCATGGAGACAGAGATCACAAAGATAAATAGACCTGGAGAAAATTTAAATAGACAGCAAAGTAAAGAAGGATTGGAGAACTCTTGTTCATGACCTATGTCCTAAGAAAGAGTAAACAGGGCAAGAATATAATATTCAAATAAATGCAAGAATATAATATTCAAATAAATGCAAGAATATAATATTCAAATAAATGCAAGAATATAATATTCAAATAAATGCAAGAATATAATATTCAAATAAATGCAAGAATATAATATTCAAATAAATGCAAGAATATAATATTCAAATAAATGCAAGAATATAATATTCAAATAAATGAAAGAATAGAATATTCAAATAAATGCAACATTAGAATATTCAAATGAAATTTAATATATTCTGTCATCATTTCTGTAATATTATTTTTATATTTTTACAATACAACTGCATAAAACGTTGACTGTGAATTTTTATATCTTACAATATGAAGCTTGTGTTTATATCATAATCAAATTGTTTGTAACAAAATATTGTTGTGTACATTTAGTGAATTATTAATAAAATGATGATTGTAAAGCTTTAATGATATAATTAATTCAATGAATGTGTTGCAGTGAAGGACATGGAAGCAACCTTGACTAAGACTGACATCTCAAACTGGTAGGTGATTTGTTTCAACATAACTATGGTTCATTTCAGTAGACCAAACCCTTTTTAAATGCATGCATAATTTACTTGTTTGATTATTTTGAGGTTTGTTCACATCTTCACTGGTTTGTGACCTCCCTTGATTATTTTGAGATGTCTTCACATCTTCACTAGTTTGTGACCTTCCTTGATTATTTTGAGAAGTGTTCACATCTTCACTGGTTTGTGACCTCCCTAGATTATTTTGAGATGTGTTCACATGTTCACTGGTTTGTGACCTCCCTTGATTATTTTGAAATGTGTTCACATCTTCACTGGTTTAATGCCCATTTTTAGTATTTTGAGATGTGTTCACATCTTCACTGTTTTGTGACCTCCCTTGATTATTTTGAGATGTGTTCATATCTTCACTGGTTTGTGACCTCCCTTGATTATTTTGAGATGTGTTCACATCTTCACTGGTTTGTGACCTCCCTAGATTATTTTGAGATGTGTTCACATGTTCACTGGTTTGTGGCCTCCCTTGATTATTTTGAAATGTGTTCACTTCTTCACTGGTTTGTGACATCTCTTGATTATTTTGAGATGTGTTCACATTTTCACTGGTTTGTGACCTCCCTTGATTATTTTGAGATGTGTTCACATCTTCACTGGTTTGTGATCTCCCTAGATTATTTTGAGATGTGTTCACATGTTCACTGGTTTGTGGCCTCCCTTGATTATTTTGAAATGTGTTCACGTCTTCACTGGTTTGTGACATCCCTTGATTATTTTGAGATGTGTTCACATTTTCACTGGTTTGTGACCTCCCTTGCTTATTTTGAGATGTGTTCATATCTTCACTGGTTTGTGAACTCCCTTGATTATTTTGAGGTGTGTTCACATCTTCACTGGTTTGTGACCTCCCTTGATTATTTTTAGATGTGTTCACATCTCACTGGTTTAATGCCCATTTTTAGTATTTTGAGATGTGTTCACATCTTCACCGGTTGATGACCTCCCTTGATTATTTTGAGATATGTTTACATCTTCACTGGTTTGTGACCTCCCTTGATTATTTTGAGATGTGTTCACATCTTCACCGGTTTATGACCTCCCTTGATTATTTTGAGATGTGTTCATATCTTCACTGGTTTGTGACCTCCCTTGATTATTTTGAGATGTGTTCATATCTTCACTGGTTTGTGACCTCCCTTGATTATTTTGAGATGTGTTCATAGCTTCACTGGTTTGTGACCTCCCATGATTATTTTGAGATGTATTCACATCTTCACTGGTTTGTGACCTCCCTATCTGAGTTTGTCACATGAAGTATTCTTCTGTAAAAGTTTTGTTGATGCCTTAAAGGTTTCAATTTTAAAAAAAAACTTGCATTTTGAGAATTGCCATTTAACTTGGAGTTGTATGAATATTAAAATGAAAATCAAATATACTGTAGTAGAACATCACCTTCAATCTGTTATGTCTTATGATGTTAATGACCAACTCCTTCCAACAACCTTCTATTCTTTGAGCAAATCAGCACTTTACTTGATCCTGGGTTTTCCCAACCATATTTGTGTCCTATCGCAGATCATTTCTATCTGTTTTCCTTTGCTTTAGATGTCCTTGAAATTGCTCATTCTCTCTTTATCTGCTATGCTACAACAGATATTCTTCCTATTTATTGGAAAAGTTAATTATGCTGTTTCTAACCGTGCAATAAGTATTCTTTTGTTACTTTTGACCTGTAAAATGTCTACCTTTGGTTATTTCGTTATGGAAGGTCCCGGTATCACTGCAAACGAATTAAAATCCATAATTGCTCAACCGCCTGTGCCAGTGGAATCATCCGAATTACTAACTCATCTCCCAAACAAAGAAAGGCAGCCGTAGTCCCCATCATAGCAGTCTCAGCACACGCCAAAAGACATAAGGCGAAACAGCACAGAAAGTGAATACGGACAACTGTTCCCTGTCATACGAATCAGCATTCATCGTAAACCATTGGAATATCGGAACATGATCAAAACGGATGAAACTCACAGCTCACGGTGTGCACAGAGCACTCAACTCAGTAGCTCCTGCAATAAGCCGGACTTGGAATATGAGGAAACTGCAACAAGGAACACTTTTCAGACATAGCCTTCAATGGTTCCTGCCGCCTATCCACCACATTGCCCGGAAGATCACGTCCTCCTGAAAATGATGATCATCATAGTATTTAAATGTATGGCGCTTGATGATGCCAGGACATCGTGTTTGACTCCAACTCCGAACATACAAAACACAGTTCGTCGTCAGATTATCCCTGTTGCACACCAAAAAACAGATCACAAGATTAGCGCATGGTCGGTCTTGGGACACACGATGAACCATTATGATGATGTCGCACGCACAAAATGGCTGCACCCATGGATTCATGATTACTCTAGTGAATGCAGTCTACAACGAACGAAACATGGTGCAAATTTCCCAAAGAGATAAAACTTCGGCTGACTTGACGGAGCCCACCACATTAATGCGTTGGAAATTGTAAATAACTTGCGGCAAACATCTCCATCAACGGTCATGGAACAGCGCTCAGTGTGACGTAAAATGCAGATCAACATTAGACGGTGGAATGCGCATTCACAACACTTGATTTGTCAAAACAGAGTATTGCCGTGCGTGCAACGCCAATTCATTGTTGTAGATATGATAAGTAGAACATCATTTTGACTGGAATGCAGAAAATTGCAACGGAAAGCCGAAATTGATCAGATTCCAAACCAATTTCTGCAGCGATCGAGAGAAATTGACTTAGTTCCGCCATCTTGGAAACGGAAGTCCTGTCTACCTTTGTTGCTTAGAATCTTTGATAAATGCAACATTTTGGTCAGAACCCACATTTCTGTTACTGCCAGAGATATTCTTAATTGTTTGCATATTGTCACTAATTTATGCTACTAAAGTAATATTTGTTCTATTCAGCAATAAATAACTCTCTTTCTTACTCCAAATGCAAGATAATGATTTATCAGAATAGTTTGTAGTCTCCCAAGTAGAAAAAGTGGTGAGATCAAAAAACAAAAACAATTCAGAGTTGACTGGCTTAGAAATATATAGGGGTTGCATAAAAAAAAAAAACTGGCATTTAAAGAATAAAATGGGGAAAAAAAAAAAAACCAATGAATACTGATATCTTTATTTTCTAAGAAAACCCCGCATGCCAATTTCCCATATTTAGGTAAAAGTATTCTACTGTAGGGAGTACAAAAAAAGCTAACAATAAAAAAAGTAATAAATAATACAATAAAAATAATAAATCTATCTATTGTCCTTTAAAGATGAAGATGGCAAATAGGGCAGACATTCTAGATTCTTCATGTCCGATGATCTTTGCTATTAAGTATCAGATTCTGGAGAGGACCAACATTGTCTTGGCACTTGTTACTTTACTGGTTGAGCCACTAAACTTCAGCAAGGAAATTGATGTCAGATGTTGTAGCTTCTCACCTTCGTGATCGTCTCAATATTTCTCAAGGAGATCAGCCTCATTTACTTTTGCCAGCTGTTTCTCATTTGAGGACTTGCTTTGCAGTTCTCTTATATCTCATTTTTAGAAGTGTATTGATTGTTCTTAAAAATTAATTTATGGATTATTGTTTGACCAGTCTTTTGACATTTTTTGGGCACATCATGAGAAGAGGACAGTTGGAATACTTGGTTACAACTGGCAAAATAAATGGAAAGAGAGATTGCGGGTGACAAAGAGAGAAAATACTGGATAGCTTGGTGTCATGGCATGGAAAACAGTCAACAACAGAACTGATACGATGCACTGTAGATAGAAGATTGTGGAGGGACATGATCACCTATGCCAACCGGTATGGCACATGATGATGATGAGTCTTTTGAATCTTGCCTTGATAGTTATGTTTTTTGACTTCGCTTAGTGCCATTCTGATGTTTTCTTCGCCTTTTCTCTTATTGATTGCTCTCCTAATCTCTAGTCTCTGCTAGACTTAGCTGAATGCCATTCTGACAGATATCTCCCTCAGATGTCTGAGCATTCTGCTCCATCTGAGGGTCCGGGCTCTTGACCCTTCTAAGGGTCCAGTCTTAACGCCCACTCGGCATACCTGATCCATCTCTCTCCCAGTGTTCTCTGCTAAGTAACTGTGTTCTTCTAAGTCTTGGTTTATATATAATCCCTTATTTCTGGTATTGCATTGTTTGTCTATCTTTCCGCGCTTTTATTTGCTGACATTGTGTCTGATGCCTACGCCTATCTGGCTTGTTCTCATCTATTTTTTTTATATTTATCCACTCATTCGCAACTTTGACCAGCTGGTGTGCCTGTAGTTTTAATTTTTAACCATTCTTTTATAGTTGCTCAACAACCATCTAAAAATACATTGCTATGTCCTTGACTTTAATAATGTCCCTGTTCCCTTCTACAATGTCATCATATGGCTAACACATACCCATGAACTTTATTTTATTATAGTTATCGTTGAATGCACTGCCATTTTTTTTATTTCTCTGCCCCAATCTTTAATTCAATCCATAATACATCATAAACAAAAATAATAAACAAAATATATCCCTAAATATTTAAAAAGTGATGGAGTCAAAACTAAAGGAAACAAAAACACAGGAGAAAAGATCAGTAAACATTAACACATAAAACTGCCATCTTTATTCTCCTGTCAGACCTATCTTTCAAAAATTGGCAAAATTAGCCATAATAAAAGTTCTTGGGAAATTAAAACCAAATAGTTACCATTGAAGATTAATGTCTGCTTGTTTTCAACCATCAGTGAGGTATAATGGTCATTTACCATTTCTTCATTTATTTCATAATTCATATATTACTATGTCTATTTTAATGACTGTTTTTATGCATTATAATTTTAATTGACATAAATTGTTAGTATATTTACATTTGGTTCAAGTGAGTACTATTTGTATTTATATAAAACTTATTATTTTTAAATTACAGGATTTACTGTAAACAAAATGTAAGCAAGACTCTTACACAGTTAAACTCTGATACATTTTACAGTTTTATTCGTGATGGAATTCTTGGAACACAATGTAAGCTTTTATAGTAGTAAATTCATATAGTATCACTTTAGGAAATAAAAATAAAGTATTAGAGTATATTTAATTGTCATGATAAAAGTATGAGCATTCTCTTTTTTACTTAATATTTTTAGCAGGTTGGAATACTTTAAATAAATTGATGATATACTCAATCACATTGTTTCATGAACTTTCAGGCTCTGAATACAGCAGAAAGCCAACAACTAGATCTATTACATGTGTGTGGTTTCAGCTCCCATACCCCACTCTTCTTTCCCCTCCTTAAATGTAAAGAAGCTAAAGACTGAAACATTTCATATTTCAGATGATTAAATCATTTCTTTTGCAGAGCTTAACATGAACAGTTTCATAACATCATTTATATTAGTCAGTGAAAGTCGGCGGCTGTGGATGGTCTAGACTCATGTGCACTCACTCAGCTGCATGGTCCAGAAGCCCGTTCCATGTTATAGACAGGTCAACCCCAGCCAATCAGCTCTTTGGCACGTGGATACTCCATGAGCTGTTTAAATGGAGTCATCAGTTGATGGACACTGCGGCAATTGCTGAGGAGGAGATCTGAGCACCTAGGGCATGCTCAGAGTGCAATGATGATGACCTACAAATAACTCAATAACTCAATTTATATTTAGTACATTGAAAGATATCAATCCTCTTCCTTTCCTTAACTTCTACTTATACAAGAAACTAGGCTTGCAGACAGTGTTTGGATCAGAAAGAAAAACGATTCTGGTTTTTCAGGTTTAAGACCTGAGCAGCCTCACATACACAAAGTGCATTTTTCCGTAACACAAAAGGCTCATTAATTTCATAAGCACCCCTAAAGGAACATCGAAGCACGTAATATCTCTCAAAATCTACCCAAAGCCAGATCAGTTAATGTCATTAATGCCTTTGCATCGACAATGACAGTTTTACAAGATGCTTCTTATTATTTTTTACTGGGCCCCAAAGTCGAACAACTTTATGCGCTGGGCAACCTAAATGTATGCGCTGGGCAACCTAAATTTATGCGCTGGGCAACCTAAATGTATGTGCTGGGCAACCTAAATTTATGTGCTGAGCAACCTAAATGTATGCGCTGGGCAACCTAAATTTATGCGCTGGGCAACCTAAATGTATGTGCTGGGCAACCTAAATGTATGTGCTGGGCAACCTAAATGTATGCGCTGGGCAACCTAAATGTATGTGCTGGGCAACCTAAATGTATGTGCTGGGCAACCTAAATGTATGTGCTGGGCAACCTAAATGTATGTGCTGGGCAACATAAATGTATGTGCTGGGCAACCTAAATGTATGTGCTGGGCAACATAAATGTATGTGCTGGGCAACCTAAATGTATGTACTGGACAACCTAAATGTATGTGCTGGACAACCTAAATGTATGTGCTGGGCAACCTAAATGTATGTGCTGGGCAACCTAAATGTATGCGTTGGGCAACCTAAATGTATACGCTGGACAACCTAAATGTATGTGCTGGGCAACCTAAATGTATGTGCTGGGCAACCTAAATGTATGTACTGGGCAACCTAAATGTATGTGCTGGACAACCTAAATGTATGTGCTTGGCAACCTAAATGTATGTGCTTGGCAACCTAAATGTATGTGCTGGGCAACCTAAATGTATGTGCTGGGCAACCTAAATGTATGTGCTGGGCAACCTAAATGTATGTACTTGGCAACCTAAATGTATGTGCTGGGCAACCTAAATGTATGGGGCCGGATCTGAACATTGTTCATTTGTACTATCCTTTTGATGTTTCTTCTTATTTAGACGTCACTTCCTCGAAGATGTATTTGTACGAATTTTGTACCATCTGTTCCTTGACTATGTATTTGTAGATTATTTGTTATTGCTTCGAAGGATGTACTTGCAGACGTTACAACGACTATATGACCGAACATGACCGAACATGACCATAAGACGACTCTTATACATTGGAGCCTTTTTCTTTTATTCTCTTTCTATTCACATCTCGTGTACAATGCGGTCATTTCTAATTGCAACCCACACTCATGCTATTAGCATTATCTATTCTCCCTATCTCATTCTCTCGTCTCTACAACTAATCTAATTACTATGTTGTGGCCGTTATCCTACTTTGGTACGTTCCCATCGAACGCACCACCCTGATCTATCTATCCGTATCTATCGGCCTGTTTACTCCGTATTCTTCTCTTGAATTCATCTGCTAATCTCTATCTGTTCATTCTGTTACTCTTGAGCCTCCAATACTACTTCGCTTGGATTCCCATTGTGACTATCTCTATGTCTGCTATCTCTGAGTCTACTTCTGTACTTCCTTCGGTTGCCAATCTATGGTTCTGTCTGACTTCTCTCTTCTGCAGTCAGACTCTACTTCATCTGTTGTGTTTCGTCTCTACTTCTTTTCTCTTCGGCCGATGATCTCCAAGTGATAACTTCGTCCGTTGTATTTCATCTTCACATCCTCTCTCTTCGGCTGCCAATGTCTCTCTGATTTCAGCCGTTAATCCTCAACCTTTCCTTGACTGTACATCCTCTCTCTTCGGCCGCCAATGTCTCTCTCTTCGACGTCCAATGTCTAACACTATGACCGAAATCTGTACTTCCTCACTCTTCGATGTCCAATGTCTAACACTATGACCGAAATCTGTACATCCTCTCTTTTCGATGTCCAATGTCTAACACTATGACCGAAATCTGTACATCCTCTCTCTTCGATGTCCAATGTCTAACACTATGACCGAAATCTGTACATCCTCTCTCTTCGATGTCCAATGTCTAACACTATGACCGAAATCTGTACATCCTCTCTCTTCGATGTCCAATGTCTAACACTATGACCGAAATCTGTACATCCTCTCTCTTCGATGTCCAATGTCTAACACTATGACCGAAATCTGTACATCCTCTCTCTTCGATGTCCAATGTCTAACACTATGACCGAAATCTGTACATCCTCTCTCTTCGATGTCCAATGTCTAACACTATGACCGAAATCTGTACATCCTCTCTCTTCGATGTCCAATGTCTAACACTATGACCGAAATCTGTACATCCTCTCTCTTCGATGTCCAATGTCTAACACTATGACCGAAATCTGTACATCCTCTCTCTTCGATGTCCAATGTCTAACACTATGACCGAAATCTGTACATCCTCTCTCTTCGATGTCCAATGTCTAACACTATGACCGAAATCTGTACATCCTCTCTCTTCGATGTCCAATGTCTAACACTATGACCGAAATCTGTACATCCTCACTCTTCGATGCCCAATGTCTAACACTATGACCGAAATCTGTACATCCTCTCTCTTCGATGTCCAATGTCTAACACTATGACCGAAATCTGTACATCCTCTCTCTTCGATGTCCAATGTCTAACACTATGACCGAAATCTGTACATCCTCTCTCTTCGATGTCCAATGTCTAACACTATGACCGAAATCTGTACATCCTCTCTCTTCGATGTCCAATGTCTAACACTATGACCGAAATCTGTACATCCTCTCTCTTCGATGTCCAATGTCTAACACTATGACCGAAATCTGTACATCCTCACTCTTCGACGTCCAATGTCTAACTCGCATGACCGCTAATCTTCAACTTGACTATGACTGTACATCCTCTCTCTCCGGCTGCCAATGTCTATCTGAATTTTCTTCTTAATCTCCTAACAACCGTTTCTATCTCCACGTCATACAGAATCCGTCATGGATTCCCATTTCGTCATTTCTTCTTCAGTATACTTCTGTGCCTAATCTTTTCTTCCCCATCCTTCATCTCTTAGTGTGCAATTCTCGGGCACACTATTTCCCCTGTTATACAACTCGTTCCCAACATGTGCTGGTCGTTGCCACAACTAACGACCCTTCACTTCTATCTATACATTCCCTGCTATACATTGCCCGTGTCATGTCTAGGTCATCATGTCATTTGCAAAATAAATGAAAATGGTCAAGACTTCTTGGCATTTTGTTCCCTTAGCATGTTTTCTTGACTTGACTTGTACCTTGCAGTTCCTCCTGGAGCAAACAGTCGTAACCACATTCTGCAACCAAACGTAGTTGTGTGCTATCTTCACTAACTGAGCCCTGGCCCTTCCTGCAGCCTTTGCTTCTGTCTCAGCAGTTCTTCTCCAGGTCTGCTTGGTTCTTGCAACTTTCCTCGTTCCTCGTGGACTTCTGTTCATTGACTGACTTGTAATATTGTGCTTGACTTCATGACTGTGGGGGTTTTCTGTCTGGGACTTCCCTCTCCGCACCCCCCCCCCCCCAACTAATGTGTATGTGACGTTTTCAGCCAGGTGAGTTAGAGACAGCTGATGTAATTCATCCACAACCACCTCTCCTCACAAAAGCTGAAAACGTCATGAAAGTTAGGGTTTTCTGGGGTTTCCTCTGCTGCCCTCTGGTCTTCTCTATAGATGGCTATGGCTGTGCTCCACATCACTAGCTACAAGACGTCACATACACCAGAACCATATATTTATAGGCACTATGCATTATGAAGACTGCTAAGTATATTCTGAACCTTAGATAGTAAAGATAGAGAGCCCCATCACGCCAAGGGGCCTATAGGGAATATGGTCTTAGTGACCATAATTTTTATAGACCACATATCGGTGGTATAATATTATAGGCACATGATTTCTGGGGTAATGTGGTCGGTATTATGCCCGTGCCATTTTACTTTCCCTGAAAAAATCCGGTACCCACTTTAAGTTTGTAGTTCATTTCACTAATCACTGAGCTGTTGTGGGTCCCGAACATTACACAGGCCTATATTATCATCATTCATCATTGAGGGCCGTCTCCGCTTCGAAGATTATCTACCATTGAGCACCATTTCGCTCTGTCTCTTGCTTTTATGGTGCAGATTGTCATAGGCTGTCTTGTCCATCTTTTGGACGTAATTGATCCATGTTAGTCTTGGTCTGCCTCTACCTCTTTTATTTTGTATTTTCCCTTCCAAGATTACTTTTAGTAGCCTGTTGTGTCTTTTAACATGGCCCAAAAATCTCATTTGTCTTGTTTGCTTCTTTATGTTTGTTTAACGTCATCCATCTCTGTGTACTTTAGTTAGAACCATTTCCACTGCTCTCTGCTCCTTCACTTACCTAGACTATTTCATAATCCTACTTTCTTCTCTTCTTTTCTGTCCACCTCTCCATTCTCCTGATCATCTAACATGTAGATATAGATAATTGTGCTTCATTGTTTGTGGTTGTTGTCCTTGTTTTCTGAAGAAGGCTACTAGCCGAAACGTCAGTATTGTATTGTGTTCCCTATTTGTAAAGCTGTCACCATACCTTGGAGTGTCTAACACTCCCAATCACTGGCTCCTTGTTTGCTTGCTTGCGTTCGCGCGATGGCTAAAGTATTCTAGAGTATTCATAGACTGTAGAATTTCTCTTCATAATCCGTCCTTAAAAGGACGTTAAGTGGACGTGTCTGCGTTGTGTTGTGGTTTGCAGTTTAACTGTTATATTTGCGCCTTTCGGCCCAACACATCCGACTTCAGCACGGCATTTTTGAGTACCGGATTGTCTTCTCTCTTCGATCCCTGCTCGCTTGGCCAGACTAGACAGGTTAGTCTGTTACTGGAGGCACCACAGAGAGGTGGAGCAAGGTCTGGATGGTTCTGGTTCACTGATCCTGGCGCAAGCCATCAGCAGTGGGTCGCTGACAACTTCCAGCTCTGGTGCTGGGAGGCGCGCCTTCGCCTCCTTTGTCTTGTTTGAACTGTATTTAATAGTTCTCTTCATATTTAGTTGTTTTAAGACTTCATCATTTTTTTCTTTTCTTTCCTACCAATTCCACCTATTCTGCTATATATCCACATTTCAAAGACTTCAATTTTCTATTCTATTTTCTTGTCTAATGTCCATGTTTCTGCACCATACAGTATTGTTGAGAAGATCTAACATTTTGCTATTCTTAGTTTTAGCCCCTGTTCCTCCCTGTGTGGCTACCGAACACCCTGCGGCCCCCCGCTCCCCCAATCACAGTTGGGAGAGAAAAGAATGGAGCCAATGCTACCTGCCACGCATGTTGTAAGGGGACTAAGAAAGTTTGGAATCAGCGCCTGTGCAGTCGAGTAGGATGTGCGTGGAGTGACCTTCTCATCAGAATTATTGTGCTTTTTCGGCAAATACTGTGACAATTGATGGAGCAAATATTGGGAATTCTTGACTGCAATGAAACTTGTTCCATAGATAGAACAGAATAGAATAGAATAGAGTAGATATATGTAACAGTATAGAATAGATATATATATATATATATATATATATATATATATATATATAACAGAATAGAATAGAATAAATATATGTAATAGTATAGAAAGCCCGTGTGTTACCGGGGCCCCATTATGTGGGATGTAAAGAATAGTGACACTGTGACCTTCCAGGCATGTCGTATGAGGCGACTAAGGAGGTTAATCGATGGCTTGACAAGCTGTCATTGTAAAAAGCATTGTTATGGAAACAGACCATAGATTTTAGAAGCAGTGATCTCTGCAATATGTGCCATTTTGGCACGCAAGGTTTCTATTTTTGAGATTGTGGTTCTGCCCTATGTGCCGTCTTCGGCTCGAAAGGACAATAGATAGAATAGTATAGAATAGAATAGATATATGTAATAGTATAGAATAGAATAGATATATGTAATAGTATAGAATAGAATAGATATATGTATTCCAATCTCCTAAATGCATTTTCAAGTCTCTTTTGTCTCTTGCTCTATCTATCTATTGACCTTTCGAGCCGTAACCGGCCCATAGGGCGTAGACCAAGATACACCTTCTCCTATATGAATTTTTTGTTCTAGCAGTTTTCTTTTAAAGATATTTTATCAAATCTCACCATCTATCTCTGTTCTGTGCAAGCAGTTCTATCTCATTGAGGGAGCCGATTCCTGCTGCTCTTGCCTCTCTCACCAATGTTCTTCTCAGTGTCTCCCTGCTCTATGTTAATTACATTAATTGTTTCTAAGTTTCACAAACTAATATGCTGTAAGTAATAGTTTTGGCTCTCTATTATTTCCTAACTCTAAAGAAAATTTGACTTTCAGGTGGAAATGAACTTGCACATAGACTGCTGATTGACCTTAAACTGACTCATGCATATGCAAAAGTTTGGGAGGGCATATTAAACAGATACGTGAGACCTTCCAGAGAAAACAGATATGTGTAAGATGCATAATCTTTTCAATGATGTTTGATAGCACATGTGTAATGTTTACTTTACTTTTATGTCCAATTTAAGGGATAAAATGTATAAAGTATAGATTAGTATAGATTTTCGTTGTTACTGAGATATGAACAAAGTATATATGTAACCCCGAACCATTAAAACATAAGGAGGAAGGAGAAATATATATTGAGTTTTTCATTCAACAGCGTATATGTGTGAAGTCTTGAAAACATAAACATAAAACTGTTTTATTTCAGGAAAGAATATGAAAAGTGCTGGGGTGTGTCAGAAGACAAACGGAAACAGAAGGAAAAGACAATGTGCTACATAATGAAACATATGAAGTAAGATTTTGTTCATGTGATTAATTTAGCACCAAAAACTGTATCTTTTAACTTCATGGATATACACAAAGAATGAACATGCCATTGTTTTGATATAAAGGTTCTTCAGAAGAAGAACTAGGTTAAAAAATCAACAAACGAGGCTCTTATTTTAAGTCTGAGAAGCCAGAAAGTTCTGCCAAATAATTAGTGGGCTGTAAATGTCAGCTGCACTGCTAGTTGTTATGGTTGACAGTTCGTTACAATATCTGCATTTAGGCCCAACAGATCTGATTTTTAGTTCTAAAATTGCCTTCTATCTTCAGTCCCTACTTGCTTGACTAGATTACCTGACCAGCTTCCAGGGCTGCTACAAAGTATAACTGTCCTTCTATTTCCAGGTCACTAACATTTTGGTATAACTATACTGGCCTTTCATAGGTATAAAAAAAAGTACCTCTTATGGGCTTCTGCAAGGCTCACCATAGTCATCAGTTCTATTTAACGTCTACTGAATAACGATGACATAACAGCGGCTAAATGGGAGGGGAAGAACTATGACTTTTGTTGATGACATTCTGGTATATAGACTGAGAAAAGACAGATGAGAAAACGCCACCACACTGCAAAATGAACTCGATTGCATCTCTTCCTGGTGTAGGGTATCAGGTGCATTGGTTAATCCTAATAAAGCATCAATTGCATGGTTCTCACTTGACAATCATATCATTAACATGGAAACACCAGTGAATGGGAGCTGATGAGGTACCAGGGACAGGTAGATGATATACCTCGAGTTAAGTTTGATCGCAGTCTGTGTTTTAGGGACCACGTCGACCATGTGATAACAAAATCTCGCAAAAGATTGGCCGCCTTGAAGGTCATGCAGCTGCCAACATCGAGCAGAGGCTACTTACCATTCTGTTCCAGGGACTAGTCCTCACACTAATTGAGTATGCCCTAGCAATTCTTATTGTGAGTACGACGCAAATAGACGCTGGAGAAAATACAGAATGAAGCCATGCGCATTATCTTGGGGTGTACGAGGGACATTCTCTGTGTAGCAATAAGGTATCTTCTTGACTTACCAACCATGGATGACAGGATCAAGATCTAGAGGGCACGAGCATACCTGAAGATAAGTGCAGATAAAAAGCTTCCATTGCATCATGAACTTAACACAGGGAAGGGTGTCAGGTTAAAAAGAGGCAAATCATGGATGGGTCAAGCAGATATCATCAAGCAGGTTTGTGGACTTACCAATATCAATGCTGGCGAGGAGTGGATACCAGTGCCTATGTCATTTAGGGGCACATTCTTGTGTATTGTCACACTCTACAGGAAATGTAGGGAACAGAAGTCATCAATGGTCAATGGTCTCATCTGGGATAACACTGATGAGAAAGATTCAGTCATCTGTACAGACGGAGCTTTAATACGACACCAAAGGAGTGAATGGACATTTACAACGCACTTGGCAGACAGAATAGTTAAAGAAGACAGTGGTGCATACATTATGACCATGAGTAGCATGATGATGGAGGTGATGGCAGTGACCAGGGCATTCATTTTGTTAGAATCACAAGACCACACCACCGCCTGCATACTGAGTGATTTGATGGGTATAATAAAAAAAAAAAAGTGGAGGCGGGCTCTGTACACAGGCAATGGGTAGAGTCATTGCAGAAGTAAAAAATATGCAGAGTCACCTTTGCCTACTTCTCTGGACATGCAGAAGTACAAGGATATGAAAACACGGATAGGTTGGCTAGCCATGTTGCCATTGAAGACCGTCAACCAATGGATTGGGCGGACCTCCCAGGTATGGGAAGGGCACAGGACTTCAACAACCATGAGTCCACATCACTTCTTCGATTGAAAAGGATGGGAATTAACATGGGCACAATCAGAAAAGAGATTGATAGTGGACATAAAGATGACTTATCAACCAACACAGAACTGGAGTCGTCAGTCACTGGACACTGCAGGACTTGATGAGGAGGGGATCTGAGCACCTATGGACATGTTCGGAGTGCAATAATAATGGCCAGCAAATAACTCAATAACTTCTTCTGTTAATTTGTAATCTGTTTTGTCACTTTCTTTATCCCCTGTTGAAGACTTTTTTAAGTTTCAATGTTTTTGTGTTAGTTTCATCTTATATCAATACTGAAACATACAATTTAATGACATTTCTGGAATTATCACCAATGTACCATCATCCCCATCAGATGTCATGGTCCCCATCAATATCAATAAAGACATATTGTGGTCATTTTATGCTGATAGAGATCACAGCATATGGAGATCACAGCATATGGAGATCACAGCATATGGAGATCACAGCATATGGAGATCACAGCATATGGAGATCACAGCATATGGAGATCACAGCATATGGAGAACAAAAAATAAAAAGTGGCATAGCAACATTCGAGGAAGCGTTGATGTCAAATCCAGAAGACAAAAGGTGAAGGAGAAAGAAGATGAGACCAGGCATTACAAATACACCTTGTTCATTCTGTGGTTGGATCTGTCTATCCAATATTGGCAGAGTCAGTCACAAGAGAAGCTGCTCAGTAAACCAGCATCAAGTATAGGTCACTAATATTTGACTAAACTACTGACTAATCATGTCTGCTTACTACCAACCATGTTAAAGGCCATAAATATTATGGGGGTAACTGTTGAGACTGAATTGTTTGCTGTAAGTTGGATATGGATGCACAATTTGTTATTCTGCCATAGCTGATGATGTTGTCCTGATGTTGGACATATAGTTTGTTGCTACTATTTAGTTTTATTTGTATTTTTTATTTGCTATAATGTTTCAAACAGTCTCAGCAGTTATACTGCACCAGATCGAGCCTGAGAGATGAACAGTATGCTTCTATCTGTTCTTTATAAAGTGACCTTTTTGGTAGACACCTTTTAGTTCTAGGTACCTTATCATATATGGCCCTTTTCGTCTTGTCAGACGGTCTAGTGGAGGCTATTGCGTATTTTTTTGAGGTATTGTTTTTGCCGAACAGCTTCTCTCGTGGCTAATTCTACCAATGTTTGACAAACACACGCGGTCACATAATGAACAGGTCAGGCTCGCTGATCCACAGGGTTTACCATCCTTTTTCATGAGTCTCTTCTCTTCTAAGTCCTGTCTTAGCACAGTCTCAAATGTTGTTATACCGTTCCTTATACATGCTCTCCATGATGTGCGATCACTTGCCAGATGTTGCCAGTCGTTTTCACAGATGGAGAAGTCTTTCAGAGATGATTTGCAGATATCTCTATATCGTAGTTTAGGTCTGCCGATTTGTCTTTTTCCGTGTTTTAGCTCACCATATAGTATTTGCCTAGGAATGCGTTTTTCTTCCATCCGTTGGACATGCCCCAGCCATCTTAGCCTTCGACTTCTGAGCATCGACATGATTGTTAGGGTCTTAGCACGTTGCAGGACAGTTAAGTTGGTTATTTTGTCTTGCCATTCACCTTATCAGCAGACAAATGTTAATTGATTTGTATTGGATAGTGAGTTTGATTGACATGTTCGAGAGATGAAACTAGGAAGAAATACACACAGCGATGGAAACATATGCTGGAGTGGCATTGATGTTTTCCAGTTCAATATAGTCTTTGTCTGCCTAGTTCTTGTTCACTTTATATTTTTCTTTAAAGATCACCATCAGAAAGTTAATGTGTATTTTTTTGTGTCCTCATCATCATTGAGTGCCGTCTCCGCAACGAAGGTTGGCTACCATGGAGCGCCATTTTGCTCTATCTCTTGCTTTGATGGTGCAGGTTGTCATCGGTTGGTTTGTCCATCTTTTGATGTTACTCGTCCATGTTAATCTTGGTCTGCCTCTGCCTCTTTTACCTTGTATTTTCCCCTCCAGGATCACTTTCAGTAGGCTGTTGTGTCTTTTAACATGGCCTAAGAATCGCATTTGTCTTGTTCTAATTGTGTTCAGAAGTTCTCTTTTCATTTTTAGTTGTTTTAAGACTTTGTCGTTTGTTTTCTTTTCCTTCCATCCAATTCTACCTATTCTTCTATATATCCACATTTCAAAGGCTTCAATTCTCTGTTCTGTTTTCTTGTCTAATGTCCATGTTTCAGCACCATATAGGAATATTGAGAAGATGTAACATTTTGCTATTCTTAGTTTTAGCTCTGGTGTTATTTGTTTTGATGTTAGTATGTCCTTCATGACATTAAAATTACTTTTTGCCATTCCTATTCTTTTGTTTATTTCAGTTGTACATTTTCCATCACTGGTTATAGTATGTCCAAGGTAGTTATAGTTCTGAACTGTCTCAAGGTCTATTCCTTCAATTTTGATATTCACTTGTGGGTTTTGAGTATTTTCTTTGTTTATGATCATAGTTTTAGTCTTTTTGATATTCATATCTAGTCCATATTTTTTGCTTGTCGTGTTTATTTCATTAAGTAATTGTTGTAGGTCTTTAGGATTTTCTGCTAGTAGTACGGTATCGTCAGCATATCTTAGGTTATTGATTATCTTTCCATTAATTTGTAGGCCTGGCATCTCTATGATGTTTTTAAAGATTTGCTCAGTGTATAGATTGAACAAGCTTGGTGATAGGATGCATCCTTGTCTTACTCCTCTTTTTATATCAATGGGTGTAGAGAATTCTTTGTTATATGTTATTATTGCTGTTTGCTCCCAGTATAGATTGCATATTAGTCGTATATCCATGTCATCTAGATGTATCTCTTTTAGGCATTCTATAAGTTGTTTGTGGTGTACTCTATCAAAAGCTTTGGTGTAGTCTATGAAGCAGGCATATATTGGTTTGTTTACTTCTGTGTATTTTTCGATTAATGTTCTCATGCAGAATATGGCTTCTTTTGTCCCGCTATTTTTCCTAAATCCAAATTGCTGTTCATCTAATTCAGTATTGATTTTATTCTGAATCCTTCCTTGTATAACTTTTAGCAAGATTTTTGTAACATGGCTCATTAGGCTTATTGTTCTAAAGTCACTGCATTCAACTGCACCATTCTTTTTAGGCAATGCAATGAAAGTTGATGTTTTTAGTTCATTTGGTATGTATCCTGTGTGGTATATGTCGTTGCATATGTCTGTAATCACTTCAATGCCAAAATCTTCAAGTGCCTGTATCATCTCTATCTGTATGCTTTCAGGTCCTGCTGCTTTTCCCCTTTTCATTGTTTTTATAGCTTTTTCCACCTCAGATTTTAAGATTTTATAGCCTGATGTACATTTTATAACTGGTTTCTTGTCCCTTTGATCATGAAATAGTTCTGTTATATATTCCTGCCATCTATCTATGATATCCTTATTGTCTGTTAGCATTTTTCCTTTTTTGTCTGCAATGCATCCACCTTCTGTGGCTTTTTTATTTTTATTAGTCATTCTCTTTATTTCTGTGTGCATTCCTCTTAGGTCTTGTTTGCTTTCCATAGTTTATATTTCTCTACATTTTTGGCTGAGCCAGTCTTCTTTTGCCTTTTTGCACATTTTGCGTATCTCATTATCTATTTTATTGTATTGGGCAGTGTTCTTCGCTTGTCTCCTTTCTTCCATTTTTTCTAAGATGGTGTTAGTTATCCATTTTTGTTTTTTGTTCTTTTCTCTTTTGGGTAAGGTGTCGCAGGCTTTTTGTATGCTTTTCTTTATGCATTGCCATTTGGTTGTTACTTTTTCATCAGGATTTTCTCTTCTGTATTGTTCAATTCCTTCCTCTAGCAGCTTCTGGTATGTGTTCTTTACTTGTATTGTATAGGTATCTTTAATATCTTTTTGATTTAAAGCTGTTATGTCGAGTGGGTTTATTGATGAATTAGATTTTTGCTTGTTTCTCTTTAGTTTGATTTTCATTTTAATCATTACAGGATTGTGATCAGAATTAATATCTGCTCCTGGGTAGGTTTTGGCTTTCTTTACGCTGTTACGGAACCTTTCTTTTATCATTATGTAATCTATTTGATTCCTCTTCCTATCTCCAGGGCTTTTCCATGTGTATAGTTTCCTTTTCTCTTGCTCAAAGTAGGTGTTACATATTATCAGCCTGTTTTCTTCACAGAATTGTATTAATCTTTCTCCTCTGTCATTTCTTTTTCCTAAACCATGATTTCCTATAATTGTCTTATATCTACCTTTTCCTACTTTAGCGTTCATGTCACCCATTACAATCAAGATGTCTGAAGATTTCACTTGCTTCGTAACTTTATTTAGGTCTTCATAGTATGCCTCTATTTGTTTATCTGTGTAGTCTTGAGTAGGTGCATATGTCTGTATTATTGCTATGTCGAATGGTTTTGCTTTCAACTTGATTAGTATAATCCTATCACTGTATGTCCAGTGGATACTTATATATTTTTGTAGCTCTCTTTTTATCAGTATTCCTACCCCTCTTTGATGTTCTGTTGTGTTTCCTGAGTATATAAATGTATATTTTTCGTCTTCAATGTACCCACATTCCTTCCATCTAGTCTCTGATATGCCTAAAATATCTATATTTATTCGTTCTGCTTCTTGAATTAGATTTTCCAATTTCCCTTGTTGATATAGAGTCCTAACATTCCAAGTACTTATTTTAAGATCTTTCCTCCGACATAAGTTCGAATTTCTCCGACTCTGACTCTCCATGGCTTCCTCTGGATTGGTACGTGATGAGGCTCCAATCTCTTTCACGGTGGTCAGCCATGTTCGTCTTTCGTGTTCTGAACATGCCTCTTGTGTACCACACACTTTGCTGTTTTCGCTTTCTGGGCCGTTGATCATTCTTGATTCCTCCGCCTCCATCCACCGTCACAGACTTTTCACATAAGGGTTGAACATACCCGTTTTTCCGTTGACATTTTTGTCAAACCATGTGCTTGCCTATCGAACCGCGAACACACAACACAAAGAAGAATAAATCATATTCCACTTAAATATCGGCAATCACAGTCCATCCCCACGTTAGAAGTAAAACATACACCAAACGGGAGAATCATGAATCAAATATATTTTGTGTCCTAAAAATCTCAAATGAACAAATTGTTTTAGTAGGCTGATCCTTAACTCTTTCTGTACGTTTCGCCGCATAGTGCATCACTCTCAATTTGATTAGTGTGAACCGCCATCAAACCATATTCTATTTACATGTCTTGTATCATCTTGGTATTGGTGAAATCGAATACCTTCTTTAATTATCTAAAACTTCATGAATAATAATATGTTATATGTTAGATAAATATAAATATGTAGATCTATTCTTAAAACCATGAAAAATTGTGTCTCTGGAATCTCTTTTGTTACATGATAAAATGCTTCCGTATGGAAAGAGTTAAGATGCAAAATAGCCAGTCAGAAAAGGAAAAATATCTTATGCAACAAATTTATGTCAATAGAAGGGAGAAAGAGGGCTGCATCGGTGCTATATAGAACCAATTCTGACTTATGGAAGCGAGTCATGGACAGTAGACAACCAAATGAAAAGACAATTAGAGGCCACAGAGATGGGGTTTCTCAGAAGAATGTTGAGTGTTCCCTTGACAGCTCAAAAGAACAATGAAGAAATTCTCAAAGAGGCCAACGCAAAAAAGGAACTCCTAAAAAACATCAGAAAGAAACAATCAACATTTTTTGGGCACATCATGAGAAGAGGAATGTTAGCATACATGGTTACCCAGGCAAAATAAAAGGAAAGAGAGATCACGCACGCCAAAAAGAGAAAATACTGGATAGCTTGGTGTCATGGCATGGGAAACAGTCAACAACAGAACTGATACGATGCACTGTAGATAGAAGATTATGGAAGGACATGATTGCCTACGCCAACTAGTATGGCACATGATGATGATGATGATCCTTAAATGTCATGACCCAGGTGACTTGCCTGTCTTAGAATATCTAAAAAAAAATCTGAAGGACCAAAACATTTTCATAACAAAGTTTATTTCCTGACAATAGCTCTACTGAAAGAGTTTCCTTTTATTAAATATTTTCCTATATTCATATTTTTTTGTGTAAAAAAAATTTCACTTGTAATTTTCAAACTGTGTTAAATGGCTTTTACTTCATTTGCAGCTCTTTCAAATCTGTTTCCTCCTCTGTCCATTCAATTCTTCTCCATTCATGTGCATGTCTTTAATATGTTCAATAGGGGTACTTCTAAATCAATAGAGGACTACTTAGCCTATAGTTTCATATGTTTAAATAAGTCTTTTCAATTAGCATGTAGTGAGATAGACTCATTGCCTCAATGTATCTAGATCTTTCAAACTGTTGGCACACTAAGTCACTGCTACCAATTATCATTTACAGTTATGGAATTGAAAAGATTTGGATTGGAACAAGCTCTGGATTAACTAGACACCTTCTTATGGATGAACAAGACAATGAGTATAACCTTCTTTTAAAAAATTATATATATATATATGCACGTATGTTTGTTTATATATGTATTTGTATGTGTCTGTTAAGGCAGCTACGACTTTTGGCAAACTCACAGAAAGGGCTTGGAACAACACAAAACTCTCACTAAAGACCAAACTATTAATATACTAAACTTGTGTGCTTAGCACACTGTTATATGGAACTGAAACCTGGACAACATACTCAAATCACAAAAAACGACTACATGTCTTTCACATGTGATGCCTCCACAGAAATGGCAGGATAAAATAACCAACTTAACTATCCTGTAACATGCTCAGACCCCAACAATCATGTCGATGTTTAGAAGTTGAAGACTAAAATGGCTGGGCATGTCCAGCGAATGGAAGAAAAACGCATCCCCAAACAAATACTATATGGTGAACTAATACACGGAAAAAAACAAATCGGCAGACCTAAACTATGATATAGAAATATCTGCAAATCATCTCTGAATGACTTCTCCTTCTGTGAAAATGACTGGGAACATCTGGCTAGTGATCGCACATCATGGACAGCATGTTTTAGGAATGGTATAACATCATTTGAGACTGTGCTATGGCAACACTTAGAAGAGAAAAGACTCATGAAAAAGGATGGAAAAACCTGTGGATCAGTGGGCCTGACTTGTTCATTCTGTGGCCGAGTGTGTTTGTCAAACATTGGTAGAATTAGCCACAAGAGAAGCTGTTCGACAAAAATAAAACCTAATAAAAAATACACAGTAGCCTCCACTAGACCGTCTGATAAGATGAAAAGGGCCATATGTGTGAGTGTGTGTGTGCGTGCGTGCATGCGTGCATGTGTGTGTGTGTGTGTGTGTGTGATGTTCATATAAATTAACATGTTTAGGAGTATGTGTGTGTGCATGCATGTGCGTGAGAGAGAGACCACATATGTTTGCATATTTGTATGTGTGATATGTATGTCTATCTATCTTTTGTCCTTTCGAGCTGAAGACGGCATTTAGGACAGAACCACAATCTCAAAAACAGAAACCTTGTGTGCCAAAATGGCACATATTGCAGAGATCACTGTTTATAAAATCTATAGCTCTGTTTCCATAACAATACTTTTTACAATGACAGCTTGTCAAGCCATTGATGAACCTCCTTTGTCGCCTCTTACGACATGCTTGGAAGGTTACAGTGTCACTATTCTTTACTCCCTCATAATAAGGCCCCGGTAACACACGGAAGATGTATGTGTATATGTAAAAATAATAAAACCATTGAATGACATCTACAACAGCAGATGCATACTGGATGATCTAATAAAGTTTGTGTCTGTAGCTCTACCAATGAAATCTGGTGCCATGGAATGTGAGGATCACTGTACAATAGGTTTTATGATTTACATGACTAAAGTATTACTAAGAATCATCATGTGAAGAGTGAGAAACAAAATCAAACCAGAAATTAGTGATGAACTGTGTGGATTTATTGGAAGTAAAGTTATAGACAGTACCATATACATAAGATCGAGGGCCTCAGTAGCCTATTTGAGAAAACCACCAAACTGGGCTACTGATGTTAGGATAACCCATGTTTGATGCTGGATGCTGGAAGCAGTGTAATTTGTACTTGTGGTTCGATCAATAAAATACTCCTGTGGTTGACCCAGCCGCTGGCAGAAATGGGTACCATGGTAGCACTCTAGGAAAGTGAGGAATGATGTAGCACATCGTGAGTTTCTATGCTTGAAGCGACATGATACAGAAGTCTCTGAACACTTCTGGATAGGCGGCCGGGCACATATGGGTGAAAACTCAAGTCTTGTACTTTACTTTTACATAAGATCATACGAAAAAGAGCCATAGAAATGAAAAAAAAAGATCAATACTTATGTTTTATAGATTATAACAAAGCATTTGATAAAGTAAAGCATACAAAAATAATAAAAATTGTAAGTGTCAAAGTTGACAGCAAAGATGTAAAAAGAATAAAGAATATGTACTGGCAATGGAAAGCTGCCATAAGTCATCATCATCATCATCGAGTGCCGTCTCCGCAATGAAGATTGGTTACCATGGAGCGCCATTCTGCTCTGTCTCTTGCTATGATGGTGCAGGTTGTCATAGGCTGATTTGTCCATCTTTTGATGTTACTCGTCCATGTTAGTCTTGGTCTGCCTCTGCCTCTTTTACCTTGTATTTTCCCCTCTGCTGCTTTTCTCAGCAATGTTCTTCTCAGTGTCTCTCTGGGTCTTCCTCTTTTTCTCTTACCAGTTGTTTCCCACAAGAGGGCTTGCTTTGCTATTCGGTTATTATCTCTTCTCATCACATGTCCAACGTATGACCATCGTCTTTTCTTTATTACTGAAGATATTAGTGGTTGATTGGGGATTTCTCTAATTTCCTTGTTTGTTTTGAATTCGTTCCATGCTATACCAAGTATTTTCCTTAGACATTTATTCTCGAATGAATTCAACTTTGTTTCTATATCTCTTGTTGTTTTCCAGCTTTCACACGCATACGTAAGGGTTGATAGTATATTTGATTTGAATAGTCTAAGTTTTGTGCTTGTGCTGATGAGTTTTGATTTCCACAACTTTTCAAGGCTTCTGAAAGACATTGCTGCTTTAGCTATTCTGATTACTTTCAGTAGGCTGTTGTGTCTTTTAACATGGCCCAAGAATCGCATTTGTCTTGTTCTAATAGTGTTTAGTAGTTTTCTTTTCATTTTTAGTTGTTTTAAGACTTCATCATTTGTTTTGTTTTCCTTCCATCCAATTCTACCTATTCTTCTATATATCCACATTTCAAAGGCTTCAATTCTTTGTTCCATTAATTTGTAGGCCTGGCATCTCTATGATGTTTTTAAAGATTTGCTTAGTACATGTATATAGATTGAACAAGCTTGGTAATAGGATGCATCCCTGTCTTACTCCTCTTTTTATATCAATGGGTGTAGAGTTCTCTTTGTTATATTTTATTATTGCTGTTTGCTCCCAGTATAGATTACATATTAGTCGTATGTCCATGTCATCTAGATGTATCTCTTTTAAGCATTCTATAAGTTGGGCATGCCATAAGTACTCAGAATCAAATGGGAATGTTTCAACAAATAAAGCAAGGGTGTTAGGCAAGGGTGAATTCTGTCACCAGATTTATTCAATATGTATAGGGAGATTATTTGAAGATCCATAAAAGATATATCTGGTATATCAGTCAGTAGACACAATAGAAGCAACATGAGGTATACATGTAATATTGTCATAATTGCTAAGAGTGTAACTGAATTACAGAAAATGATTGACACTATAGTGATGGAAAGTGAAAATGAAGGTCTTACCTTAGCTGAACAGCAAAACATTTCATTAGTGATGGTTGCAACAAAAGACTTATAAATGCACAATTAAAGTAAAAGGGACAGTGTCAATGAATGCATATACCTAGGAACGATGTTGATTCAATGGTAACCGTACAACAGAAGTGAGATATAAAATAACTCAGGTAATTGTACAACAGAAGTGAGATATAAAATAGCTCAGGAAAAGGGCTGAATTTTTTAAAATGTAAAAGACATTTTGCAATCTATTTTGATGAATGGAAATAAGAAAAAGTGTACTTCAGTGTTATGTGGAGCCAGTCTTGATGTGTAAATGTGAAACATGGACAATAGGACAACAGACAAGAAAATTGTTTGAGACCACAGAAATATGGTTTTACAGAAGAATGTTGGAATAACATGGTCTGCTGGGAAGATTGTGAGGATGTTTTACAAGAGACCAAAGCCAAAAGAAAACTAATTTCTGACATTGGAAGGACAAAATTTGAAAAAAAAATTAATGAAAAAAATCATGATTGTTTTGGCCCTGAAATAAGAAGGGAACAATTAGAGAATGTAGTGACAACTAGAAATACTTAGGGAATAAGAGATTGAGAAAAACAAAGAGAAAAGATTTAAGACAATTTCTGAGAATGGTTGGTAGGAAATCAACAACAGAAAAGCTGTAAAATAAGAAAGTTGTGGGAGACATAATCATCTATATAATGCCAGAAGACATGAGGATGATTTAACATATTAGATGATTTATGTACCAATATTTTTGCCTTTTATTTTGTACATGATGGAGTGAATAAGTAATTACATAGAATTTAATTACAAGCATGATAGTTTAATATTTTTCAATTTCATTACAGTAAATAATCTTTGCTTCAAAGATTAATAATTCTGCTGAAGTGTATACACATTTATGTCAATTTGTGAGTTAATAAAAATGATTTTATTGAAATGATGTAAACCATTTATATAATATTTATATTTTATATTCAGAGATTGGATTATAATGAACAAGCAGACCATAAAAAACTCATACTACAAGAGAGCTGTAGATGGCTGGGAGGATGGTTACAAGTTTGTGTTTTCTGCACCTACACTCTCATTTCAGAGTATGAACTTCTTTAAATGTTTGCTATATCATTCTTTCAGAAACATGACAATATGAGGTTAACATAATGCAAACAAAGAGGTATTTATTAACAAGAAAAATGGAAAGACGGGCTGGTTATAAAAGACATAAATACAAATCTTGTGTTATGCAAAACAAAGGCCACTGTTCAGAATGCTTGCATCATCAATATCCTTTTATATGGCAGTGAGTCATGGACAACTTTTGGAAAGCAAGAGAGAAGGTTCTATGCATTGCATATGCAATGCCATTGCCATATTCTAGATATCACCAGAAAAGACAAAGTGACAAACATGGAGGTCCTCACTCACACAGGCCTCCCAAACATCTATACGCTGCTCACACAATGTAGGTTATCTGGCCTGACCACTTACACTGTATCAAAGATGGCAGAATACCAAAAAGATATACTTTATTGACACTTAGCGGATGGCGAAAGAACTAGGGGGTGTCCAATTTATTAACATCTGTAAACTTGACATGAAAACTCTGAACATAAATACTTCAGCCTGGGATGAGATAGCTGCAGACAGCAATCTTTAGAAGCACACTCTAAAGGTCCAACTCAAACAAGAAGCAGACAAATTCATAGAAAAAGAGAAAACACAATGAAAAAAAAGAAAAAATAACAATTCCTAGGGATGCTGCAAAATTCATAGTCAACTATGACTGATAGAGGCTACTATTACTAATGCAAAACAAAAAAATACTGACTTTTGCAAAAAATAATCAAAGAAAGACAGGTTTTTTATGAAAAATAAATAATGAAAGACACATTTGTTTTGAAAGATTAGTTAGACTTGTTTATTTAGTATTCTAGTAATTCATTTCTGTGTTATCCTAACTACTGTGTAGTTCCATGGCATCTTGCTTACTTAATTATTATACATAATTATCTTTCTAGTAATATATGAGAATTATTCTTAGCATTTACAGACTTCTATCTAATGTAATAGACTACTGTTTTGTTATGATATTTATCATAGCCTTAAGTATGTTATACTGGGCAGACTGAAAATGAAGTACAAGATGTTTGCAAGGCAACTGTTAGTGAATTCTCCTTTAGAGAAAAAAACTGGGAATATCTTGCAGATAATAGTAGCAATGAAGAAGATATATACAAATGGCATGCTGACATTAGAGAATGAAATTAAATCAAAGATAGAAGAAAAGAGACTTAGGAGAAAAAGGGAAATGTCTTCCAACATAAGATTTGCTTTGGTCAAACCTACACCAGCTGTTCGAAAATTGGCACGATCAGCCATGAGAGATTCAGCTCAACAAAACAGTGTCAGGATGTTCCTATTGTAGACCATCATCTTCCTGTTTCTATTTATGCGAAGATGCAAAAAGTCATAAATATATACATTGATAATACTAGCAGAAAGAAAATAAAAAGAGGCATTACATACTAACTTAAAAAATATGACTTGAAAATATCTAGTGAAAGCAAGAGAAAATCAACTAATCACAGGAAGGCAAAGAGAAAAAATCTGATGCTTTGGCTCCATGTAGCTACAAATTTATATAATCACTTGATGTGGTTAAACTCATAAGCTTAATTATTGAAATTTCTGTGCTTATTTTGTTTGTCATTGTTGATCTAATGACATGAGGTTGCTGTTGATCTGATGCCTTGAGGTCTATGTGAGTTATTAGCTCTTTGAACCATAATTAATATGTGGCAGGCTGCAATGCCTTTCTTGGTTTCCCAGCTTTTAATGGACAACATAAAGCTTTTCCACCCTAAAGTACTGGTCCTTCTGTTTGAACAGATTGCACCATTGCAGAGACTATTGTGATCATCACATTATCAGCCAGTCTGCTTTTTATACAGACTGTTACCAATAAGACAAAGTGAGAGGTGAAGTAGGTCATGGTTCACCACAGACCACAGGTCCTGCTGTTGCAGATTGTTCAGTTTGAGCTCTCTCAATTTTGTTTAAAACATAATGAGATCCTATATTTTTTGTTATATTTAATTTTGTACTAGGTCCTCAAGTTGTTATACAACTTATTAAGTAGTTTTTTTTTTATATTAAATTCAACGTGTCCTGAATTAATGAGCACCAAAGATGTGTACTGGACAACAAGGTGCAAAAATTAGTGCACCACAGCAGCAGCTCGCTATGCAAATTAAGAAGTAAAAGAAGTAAATGCTCAAGAAATCTAACAGTAGTAGAAGTATTTTTATATTGCTACCTTTTGAAATAATTTAGTAGCAGTAAAATAAATTTAAATAAATGCAAATTTTTCTTTTAAACTTTAGTACAATTTCCATAATTGTGAGTCAGATATATTATTTATGTGTATCTTAGAGGAATTCAACTTTAACACATCAAATGTGACAATTTCCACTGCTGAAATAGTGAGCACCAAGTCCTTACAGGTGCCCGCAGCTGTTGTGGCCTTCAGCATGAAGTACAGTGCCTTTTATGAGAAATTTCTTCACTATATAGGCAACTCTACATATCCTTATTCATGTAATGACACAGAGGTAAGCAATTATTAGCAATGTTTCTGCAATTGCTGTTAGATTGTTTCCATGAAGCTGTGACTCTCTCTATGATCTGCTGTGTAAAAAACTTACAGCTAAAGAAGAGGTATATTATTAATTTCTTTGAAGATGTCCAACAAATTCTAAGCTTAAGGATGTCCAACAAACTCTAGATTGAAAAATGTCCAACAAACTCTAGGTTGAAAGGTGCCCAACAAACTCTAGACTGAAAGATGTCCAACAAACTCTAAACTGAAAGATATCCAAGAAACTCTAGGCTGAAAGATATCCAACAAACTCTAGGCTGAAAGATATCCAACAAACTCTAGGTTGAAAGATATCCAACAAACTCTAGGCTGAAAGATATCCAACAAACTCTAGGCTGAAAGATATCCAAGGAACTGTAGGCTGAAAGATATCCAACAAACTCTAGGCTGAAAGATATCCAACAAACTCTAGGCTGAAAGATATCCAACAAACTCTAGGCTGAAAGATATCCAACAAACTCTAGGCTGAAAGATATCCAAGGAACTCTAGGCTGAAAGATATCCATCAAACTCTAGGCTGAAAGATATCCAACAAACTCTAGGCTGAAAGATATCCAACAAACTCTAGGCTGAAAGATGTCCAACAAACTCTAGGCTGAAAGATATCCAAGAAACTCTAGGCTGAAAGATGTCCAACAAACTCTAGACTGTAAGATGTCCAATATCTTTCACAAGAGCTGGAAGTTGTCAGCGACTCATAGCTGATTGCTTGCGCCAGGATCGGTGAACCAAAACCATCCGGACTCTGCTCCACCTCTCCGCGGTGCCTCCAGTAACAGACTAACCTGTATAGTCTGGCTAAGCGAGCAGGGATCGAAGATGGAAGACAACCCGGTACTCAAAAGCGTTGTGCTGAAGTCGGATGTATTGGGCCGAAAGGCGCAAATATCACAGTGTTACACTGCAAACTACAACACAACGCTAACACATCCACTTAACATCCTTTTAAGGGTGGACAACGAAGAGGAAGTCTACAGACTACGAATACTCTAGAATACTTTAGTCATCAGGCGAACGTAACCAACCACCAACCAAAACATTACCTGAATAATTAGACTCAGAATGTAACGAGAAAAAGGCAGGTAAGACCAATGGCACTGGTCTCCCCACACCAAGCACTGGTCTCCCCACACTAAACACTGGTCTCCCTACACCAAGCACTGGTTTCCCCACACCAAGCACTGGTTTCCTCACACCAAGCACTGGTCTCCCCACACCAATCACCTTGCTCTTTAGAGTATCAGGATGCTAAAGTGACAAAAGACGATTAGAGGCCACAGAGATGGGATTTCTCAGAAGAATGTTGAAAGTTCCCTGGACAGATAAAAAGACCAATGAGGAAGATTTCAAAGAGGCCAACACAGAAAGGAAGCTCTTAAAAAACATCAGAAAGAAGCAATCAACATTTTCCGGGCACATCATGAGAAGAGGAAAGTTGGAATACTTGGTTACAACTGGCAAAATAAAAGGAAAGAGAGATCGCGGACGACAAAGAGAGAAAATACTGGATAGCTTGGTGTCATGACATGAAAAACAGTCAACAACAGAACTGATACAATGCACTGTAGATAGAAGATTGTGGAGGGACATGATCGCCTACGCCAACCGGCATGGTACATGATGATGATGAGAGTGACATGGTTGGACGGGTCCAACCAGGTAGGACTTCTTTTGATGATAAGGTTGCTTCCTCCATTGTAGAGTTTTATATAAAGAGTTTCCTAACAACTCCATCATAACGATGCTTACATGTCAAATATTTTAACAGCACAATTTTGTTACAAACATTTGAAAATTAGGTAACCGATGCACATTTTAAAAATCTGTATTAGCTTCATTAATTCTGACACATCCATCATTCCTTTCTCCCTTGGTTATATGATTATAGCAGCTCATATGTCTCTTCACTTTGGCTCAGTGTTAAGTGTAGCAACAGGTTTTCTATGTTGGATTGTCAGGGATTTTCTGCTTACAGCCAGACAATGACCTTCATACCTAAGTAGAACGATTTTCATGCATTTATTCTTTGCTATCTAAATGCTTGTTGGTTGTGCCAAATTTCATAATTAGAAGTCTCATGTGGTTTCATCTATAATATACTGAATATTAGGTGAGCTTTCAAGTTCAAACACAGTAGGAGGCTGATGGCTGGTTGTCATGACCCAAGTGCTCCCTTTAGAGTGTATAAGTGTTAAAGGGCCAAAACTCTTGCTCACTTGCTTCTGTAACGAGATTGCCTCCTGTTGTGAAGCTCTGTATAAAGAATTTTCCTACTTTTGCCAAGAAAGAAAGACATATAACACCATCACCCCCAGTGGGTATAGGAAATATGCTGTCAGTGATCATATATTTTTTATTACCATCACACATTTTTGAGTAAAGTGCCCAGTATTAGGCCAGAGTTATCTTTCTTTCCAGGAAATTCTGTTTCCATTTAAGTCTGGGTAAACCTAAAAGCAGTTGATCAGGATTGAACCGACCAACCTCTTTTCCTCATTAGTCGAGATCACTAACTGCTGCTTACAGTGACTTCTAATGTTACTAAACTTTCCTTAATTTATCTGTCTACTTCCTTCATTGTGTCTTTTACCTGGCTGCACTACAGGGCAGACTCCCCAACTCATTCTTTTCTCATTGGGCAAAACCCCTTGGCATAAATAAACAATCTTAACCCTCTTTCTTTTCCAAAAGCATTTGGAGGCCAGGTATTATACTAATTTTTTTTTAAATTATAAATTAGTCAGGTATTACAATAATTTAACAAAATAGTAACATGTAGGGTGTTTCAAACATTTGACAAAATAGTAACATGTAGGGTGTTTCAAACATTTGACAAAATAGTAACATGTAGGGTGTTTCAAACATTTGACAAAATAGTAACTATGTTATTTTTTGTGGATTATATCTGCATAACAAAGTTGTAGAAATGAGGAAGTTATATTATTGAAAATATATTCCAGATTTGTTGCTTTGATTTGGATAGTTTATTCATCATCATCAAGTGCCATGCCTGCTGGCATAGGTGATCTTTTCTTTTAACAAATTTCGATCTCTGCAGTTATTTATCGTTTCTGTTGTTGACCTTCTGTCAAGCCATTCTCTTAAGCTGTCTGGTTTATTTTCTCTTTGCTTCCCTCTATCTCTTCATCCCACAATATATTTCAGCTGTTTCTTTCTCATTGTATGGCCAAAAAAATATAATTGTTTCTTCCTAATATTGGAAATTAGCTCTCTTTTTGCTTTTGCCTCTTTCAAAATGCTTTCATTACTCTTCTTAGTTGTCTATGGTATTCTCAACATTCTTCTGTATAACCACATTTCTACAGCCTCCAATGATTGATTCACATATATATGTTAAGACTGGTTCTACATAACATTTAAGAATTCTTTGTTTCTATTGTCAAAAATGGATTGCACAGTATATTCCTCATTTTTTTGGAAAGCTGCTTTTGCCTGAGCCATTGTGCATCTCACTTCTGTTGTACATCTATCATCTGAGGTTAACAGTTTATTAGAAAGTCAAAACCAAGTGAATACTATTTTAGTGATGTACAGAAGAAGAGTTAGCTTATATTGATATTGTTACCTACAGTTCTCTTTTACTTCATTTTTTTGTTATTAAACATTAGTAGACCTCAGTACAAAATGTACACCACTATCTTATTCTAATCTTATTTTTCAGCAATTCTACTGTTATCTAATTGACAACAATGGGTATATAGTAGCCACCAACAATCCTGATAGAAATGGAGTAAGTTTATATTCTTGTGAACTGTTGTGTCGAATATTTGAAAACAAAATTATGCTAATACTTTTAGTTTTATTACACATGTATGAGATTTCCACTTGAAATATTCACAATATTAAATACCAAATTCTGAATCCTGAAGATTAAACGTAAAAGTAACTTAAAGCACCTTAGTCACGCCAAGTGGCGTTTAGGTAATATGGTGTTAGTGATCATAAATTTTACAGACCTTCAGCACATGATTTTTGGGGTAATGAGGTCAGTATTACGCCTGTGCCGTTTTACTTTCCCAGAAAAAATTCGGTACCCATTAAAGGCTGGGTGAACCCGGAAACCATCGGTTGGGATCGAACCCTACCTCTTGTCCTTTGTAGTCCAATTCACTAACCACTGAGCTAATCCTGAAGATCAATTATTATATAATTATTTTCATTCAGTTATTACATTATTATCTTTTTTTTAAAATCTTTTTGAAGTGCTTAGTGCATTCAGAATGTGACAAGGTTTTGAATCTTTGTTAATGTAGCTTTGTTAATGTAGCTTTGTTAATGTAGCTTTGTTAATGTTTCTTTTCTTGTTTCTATAGCAGTTTAATGTATATTTGCCAGTTGTCTTGTTTCTACCAAGTTTTAATGCATTTAGTTTTGACTTTTTTTTTTTTTCCTCAATACTGATATACACAATTATAGAAGAAATGGTTAATAATTTTCTAAAGTCCCTCACCATTTAAAATAAATAAACATTTCAATATCCTGGCGCTGGACAACTTTGCTTCATTAACTTTCAAGATGACAGCTGCACCAAACACATGCTAAAAGCAAAGAGTTGTAGCTAAATTACTAAGGGTGTGGATGATCTAAAGGTACGTGATCAGTCTTCGGATAGGAGGTCTTGAATTCACATCCTTGCAACAGGTAGTGAGAGTTATCGTTATTGGCTTCTTCATGGTCTCTAGGTAGTGAGATTTGATGTCTAGCCCTCTTAGTTAACATACAAATACAGGGGGTCTCATGTACACCTTAAAGAAGCAATGGAAGCTAAAAGTAACAAATAGTCAGTTCTTATAGCTGATGTAATGCCACATGTTGATGTGGCCAGAGTACTCTTTTACTCATTGATGTGATGGGTTATAATAGCTTTCTTGACATTCAAAGCTTTTACTGGAGAGGTTGGAGTTCATCTATCCTAGGCTATGCCGAGTAACTACTAGTCCAGCCCAGAGGTAGTGCAATACTATGTTCTCTATATCACTAACAGTCACCACTCAGGGAACACAGCGATCCCAGCTTTTGTTAGCCAGGAAGATGCAGACTGTTACCGGGGGAGACCATGAGGAAGTAGAACTGCTAGGTCTTGGTCAGCTGATGATGCTTCGACCCTGCTATTGCTACTGCAGGTCACAGGCACTTATGCTTCCCTTGAAAAGAGTAGGTCAACATGTCTGCTGCCTGGGCAAAACTTTTAAGCAAATCTACCCATGCTATAAACGGATGTGCCAGACTGAAAGCTGCAGATATCACAGCTTGCTATATAACTAACAACACAAGGCATCTACAATCACTTTATGGCTAATGCCTTAAAGAAAGAATGTGAATTTCTCACATTTGAAATATTGTCACTCTAAAGTGATTCACAATTAACTGAGGAATATGTTAAGAGAGGATGCTGTCTGAGTGGAGACTTTGAAATGGAGAAAAATCAGTCACTGAGAAACTGCAAGTAATCACCAAGCAATTGTAGTATCAGTCGAGAAGAAACAGGAAAATTATAATCTGATGTGCTAGAATGAGCAAATTACACAAGACAGTTGTGTTATTGGTATTAGACACAATGTTGTTGAGAAGATTGTTGCTGATCATTACTACAGAAAAATGTGGGTGTGTGGCAGGTAACAGTGGTTTCCAGAAATGTAGATAACATTTGCAAATCAAAACTTTTAAACACAAAACCAAAGCTTTGGTTTTTAATATCAAGTGTATTATTCATCTTTATTTATGCATGTTAGAGCTGGAAAACAACTGAAGAAATATATAATTAATTAGGTGTATTCAGATACAAATGCCTCAGGATAATATTTTGTATACTTTGAAATGAATTCCTTCTTCTTTTCTGCTGACACCTCTGGATGTTAATATTAATAAGTTCAAAGAAATCATTTGTCAGCTCAAGGCTGGTGACACCACCTTCCACTTCTCCTGGTGATAGCCACAAGAGCTTTCTCTGTTTATCGTATGTTGGGCATGATTGTAGCAGATGTTGAGCAATTATTTTGTCAGTGGCACTGTCACACTCATCAGAGGTTCCTAGGGTGCTGAAAAGGTGGTACTTCAATCTGTTGTGGCCTGTTGAAAAAAAAAAGTAAAGGTTCCCTTCACGCCTTGTAGGCATATGGGGAATATGGTGTTAGTGACCAAATTTTTATATAACCATGGCACATTTTTGGGAGATGGGGTCGGTATCATGCCAGGCCACCTTTGCTTCCCAGAAAAGTTCTCTGGTACCCATTTTTAGAGGCTGGGTGAACCGCAGAGCATTGTCAGTCAGAAAAAAAAATCTGCCACTGCTGGGGATTGAACTAGGACCCTTCTGGTCAGGAAGTGAGCACACTAACCACTCAGCCACATCTAAAAATTGTTACGTGTCCTTTTCTGTTGAACTAGTAGTAGACAATTTTTCTGGTAGCCCTGGTGTTTTATATTCTACTTGTGTATTTGTTTGTGACAAACATCTTTGATTCTTTATAAGTTGTACTTGTATCTTGTATCTGGCAGGTGTAATTTGCCACCTTCCTTTGACAACCTATGTGCCTCATCATTTTTTCCAGGAACATTCCAGTGAGATGAAATCTAGTGAATCACAGTTCTGCATTTCTGGCAGAGTTTGTAGTGTTTCTCTTAGATCATTCATAATGAATTCAAGACTGGTGCAAAAGTTAGAGAAATGGTCATGAATTCAAGAGCATTATCAATAATCAAGAAAAGAAGTATGCTATATGCTGGCCTTGTTGTGGGAAGTGGTAACTAGGGAATCGCAAAGCAAGCCTCAATTGCAAAACAACAAGCAAAGGAAAAAGAGGACAACCTTTAAAAACATTAAGAGTAATGAGACAAGAGTCCACAACAGTAGGCATCAGCTGCCTAATGCAAGAGACACAGCAGAATGGCACTCCATGGTAGCCAACTTTTGTTGCGGAGATGGCACTCGATGATGATGAATGTAGCATATTTCTTAGATGTGTTGGTTTATCTACCGATATACTGACCTTTCGAGCCATAGCCGGTCCACAGGGCATAGACCAAGATACTCATTCTCTTATCTGAATTTTTGTTCTAGCAGTTTTCAATTCTTTTAAAGATATTTTATCAAATATCGCCATTTGTCTCTGTTCTGTGCAAGCAGCTCTATCTCACTGAGGGAGTCGATTCCTGCTGCTTTTGCCTCTCTCAGCAATGTTCTTCTCAGTGTCTCTCTGGGTCTTCCTCTTTTTCTCTTACCTGTTGTTTCCCCACATGAGGGCTTGCTTTGCTATTCGGTTATTATCTCTTCTCATCACATGTCCAACATATGACCATCGTCTTTTCTTTATTACTGAAGATATTAGTGGTTGATTGGCGATTTCTCTAATTTCCTCATTTGTTTTGAATTCGTTCCATGCTATACCAAGTATTTTCCTTAGACATTTATTTTCAAATGCGTTCAATTTTGTTTCTATATCTCTTGTTGTTTTCCAGCTTTCACACGCATACGTAAGGGTTGATAGTACATTTGATTTGAATAGTCTAAGTTTTGTCTTTGTGCTGATGAGTTTTGATTTCCACATCTTTTCAAGGCTTCTGAAAGACATTGCTGCTTTAGCCATTCTGATTCTAATTTCTTTGCTTGTATCCCCTTCTCGATCAATGTGACTTCCAAGATAGATAAAGTGATCGATCTCTTCCACTGGTTTGTTTTCCATGTATATTTTGTTGTCTGTTGGAATTAAGCTTTTCATGACTTTAGTCTTTTCATGATTGATCTCAAGCCCAATTTTGCTGGCTATTGATGATAGTTCATTTGTGTTTTCCTGCATCGTTTTTATCTGACTGCTGATGAGAACTATGTCATCAGCAAAGTCGAGGTCCTCCAAATGGTCTCCTTGAATCCATTCAATGCCTTTATTACCAGTGCAGCATTTCTTCATGATGAAGTCCATAACAACTCCAAATAACAAGGGCAATAAAATACATCCTTGTTTAACCCCAGTTTCTTTTGGGAAACATTCGCTCAGTCTTTCCTCTGTTCGAACTGCTTATGTGTAACCATCGTACATGTCTTTAATAATATTTATGATTTTTGATGGTAAGCCATATTGCTACAGAATTTTCCACAAAGAATCTCTCTCTCTCTCTCTCTCTGCGTTCAGGACTCAATCAGAGTAAGGATTCCAGACTCTCATATGAAGTCAGCTGTCAGGCTAAGTGTGTTGATCGCCCCCACAGACAGAACATCACAATTAGAGTCTGTCAGATCCACTCTGACTGAACACCCGTTAATACGTTGCACTGTGTTCTGCGCCAGTGGCCCAGTGCATCCGATTTCAGCCAGCATTTTTTCAGGTTTGCTTTCCTTAGCCTTTGATTGTCCCCAATCTTCCTGCAAGGCAGCAGTTGATCTTTTCTGTCGGGGGATTCTGCCCTTAGATGGTCGGCCTTCCCAGGTTTACGAGCACCATCTGCCCGAGTCACTAGAGGTGACTAACACAGACATGCGACTTGTAATATGAGGAAACTGCAACAAGGAACACATTTCATGCATAGCCTCCATTTGTTCCCGCCGCCTATCCCCATATACCGGTAAGTCACGTCCTCCCGAAAATGATGATCATCGTAGCACTTGATGATGTTAGGCCATCGTTGATGACTCCAATTCCGAACATATAGACACACAGTCAGTCGTCAATTTATTCTTGTTGCACATCAAACAGCAGACCGTAAGATTTGCGCACGGCCGGTTTAGGGAACCAATACGATGACGTAGGACACAATGTCGCCAAACTCATAATCTCGATACCTTTAGACTTATGTCTGATTACTCAAGTGTAAACAGTCTACGACGAACAATACACGAAGCAACTTCCCCAAAGAGACAAAACTGCGACTGACGAAGAAGTTTACATTAATGTGTAACGTGGAAATAACTTGCGTCAAAGAATCCCAATAACGGTCTTGAACAGCACTAATGTGACGTAAAGCACAGATGAAGTCTGGACGGTGGAATGTCTCACTCACAACACTTGATTCGTCAAAAACGGACTGTTGTCGGCCTACGACCTCGTCTTAGCGACACAGATGTATCAAGCATATCATCATTTTGACTTTAACGCAGAAAAGTGCAATGAAGATCCGAAATTAATCAGACCCTGGGTGCATTTTCTGCAGCGATCGAGAGGACGTGGACTAGATCCGCCATCTTGGAAACGGAAGTCCACAAAGAATCTAGATGAATACTGTCAAATGCTTTTTTGAAGTCGATGAAGTTAAGTACAAAAGGTTTTTGCTTCTCAATGTGTTCCTCCAATATAAGTCGTAGAGTAAAAAAATGTGGCCAAGGCAGCTTCTCCTTTTTCCCAGCCTGTTCTTCACGCATTACTGTATCTATTGAATCCTTTATTCTATTTAGGATGATTTTGCAGAATAACTTTGAGGCAACTGACAAAAGTGTCACACCTCTCCAGTTGTTACAATCTCTAAGATTGCTCTTTTTTGGGATCTTAACAATGATTCCTTTTTTCCATTTATGAGGCGTCTTCTCTGCTTTCCAAATGATGTTGAACATTTTCTGGAGATGTATTAAATTATGGCTATCAATTGCCTTGAGTATCTCAGCTGTTAACTTATCCTCTCCAGCAGCCTTGTTATTGGCCATACACTTTAATGTGGTTTCTGCTTCGCTTGAGGTGAAGTCATCTAAATTTACACCTAATTCTGCTGCTGGTGTTTCAGCTTCAAAATCTATTAAACTGTGGGGTAGTGGGAGGTTAAGAATTTCTTTGGAGTGTTCCGCCCAATGAGCTTTTATATCTGCGCTTGTTGTTAGCATTAATCCAGATTTGTCTAGAATTGGTGTTCCACTGGATGTATAGGTGATTGTCAACATCTTTTGTACAGTATAGAGAGTTCTGCTGTCTCCTGTAATTGCAGCTGTCTCTGCTTTCTCTGCCAAATTGTCTATATAAGCTCTTGTATCTCTTCTTGCTGAACTTTTTACTTTGTTGTCTAATTCTTTGTATGTTGCTTTTGCCAGGACTTTTCCAAGATCTGTCTTTACATTATTAATGGCTCTCTTCACTTCTCTTCTTTCTTTGATGTATTTCCATGTAGTGTCTTAAATCCAAGTTTGTTTTTCCATTTTCTTCAGTCTGGCACTTGATTCTGTTGCTCTCATTAGTATTTTGCTCTGTGAGTCCCACATTTCATTGATATCTAAGTCTATATTTCTTAGATGTGTTGGTTTATTTATAGGACTACTTTAATCTACCGGGTTGATCAGTTGTAATTATTGCTACACTGAAAAACAGCAGTATATGTTTAATCTCTGCTGTTTTGCTAAATTAAATTGTAGCATATTTGTCAATATGCTTAAAATGTTATTTCACTGAACACAGCATATCTATCAGTTCTGTTGTTTACATTACACTTTCAATCTTTTGTTAGTTATGTTGTTATTAACATAAATTAAAATAGCATATTAGTCACTTGAGAGCCGTGACAGCTCAGTGGTTCATGAACAGGACTACAAAGAAAAAAAGGTCAGTTTAGATCCTGTTTGATGGCTTCCAGGTTCCCCCAGCCTTAATTACCAGATTTTTTTTCTGGGAAAGTAAAGTGACACAGGTGTAATACTGATCATATTACCCCAAAAAGCATGTGCTGAAGGTTTGTAAAAAATTATGGTCACTGACACCATATTCCCTATATGCCTTGTAGCGTGACAGGGCACTTTACTTTACCTTTTTTTATTAGTCACTTGCTCAATGTTTGCTTTTTTATTTTCACAAATTTAATCATACATTTCTTAGATGTGTGTGTTTTCATTTAAACATAGAATTATTACAAATTGTGTTATTTTTTCCACTTTAAGGTCGCATTTTCCATTATTTATATTTTATAGTAGTCACATTTGATGATTTCTTAAACTTTTGCTGAGATTCTTTTTTCTTTTACGCCGCCATCCAGACAGGTCTTTTTCTAGGCCAGCACAATGGCAGGTTAATGAGAGCTTTGCTGGATGACAACATCTTTAAACAGTGAGTGTTGTGTGAACAGTGAGTGTTGTGTGAACAGTGAGTGTTGTGTGAACAGTGAGTGTTGTGTGAACAGTGAGTGTTGTGTGAACAGTGAGTGTTGTGTGAATAGAGTTTTTATTGTTGTTGTTATGGATCCAGAAGCCTGTGAGCTGACATCCTTTGGCCCAATGCCATGTAGTGATATCTGTGGCTATTTCTGAGTTCCCTTGTAATTCCGTACAAGGTGTTCCATTTATCAGGTCTTTGAAGAAGTTGAGTTGCTCTAATGTCAGTGAGCTTTGGATAGTCAAAAAGATGATGTTCTACGGTTATTTGTGGGTGTTCACAGAGTGGATGATGATGGAGTTTGGTTTTGTTGTATTTTATTGATGTGGGTGTTTAATGGTACATAACTGGTTCTCAGTCTGAAGATTGGATTGGCAGTTATAGTAAGGCTCTTAGCGAGTGTGGAGTGAACTGACGGTTAAAGTAATGCTCTCAGTGACTATAGGGTGAACTGACAGATAAAGTAAGACTCTTAGCGAGTGTGGAGTGAACTGACAGTTAAAGTAATGCTCTCAATGAGTATAGGGTGAACTGACAGATAAAGTAAGGCTCTTAGTGAGTGTGGAGTGAACTGACAGTTAAAGTAAGGGTCTCAGTGAGTACAGGATGAACTGACAGTTAAAGTAAGGATCTCAGTGAGTACAGGATGAACTGACAGTTAAAGTAAGGATCTCAGTGAGTATAGGATGAACTGACAGTTAAAGTAAGGATCTCAGTGAGTATAGGATGAACTGACAGTTAAAGTAAGGATCTCAGTGAGTATAAGATGAACTGACAGTTAAAGTAAATCTCTCAGTGAGTATAGGATGAACTGACAGTTAAAGTAATGATCATTCACTTATTTCTCATTTAGACTTTATAAATTAAGACTGAGATTTACAAAAATTCTTGGACTTGGACATTTTGTTTGGTCTTACCCAGCATGTTTCCGCTGCTCTGCTTTTCTCTTTAAAAACTCTTTACTTATTTTATTTGGCTTTTCACTTCTGATATTTTTTTTTTTTACTTTACTTTGCTTTGAAGCAGCTTATTGCCAGTCTTTGAAATTCTTGGCAAATACTGTTTTTGATGAGCAGTTTTTTCTGTTATTTGAGTTTTCTATAACAGGTCTAGCAACAGAACTAACACGGCACACTTATTTTGTCAGTCCTGCCTCATCTATTTGATCACTTGATCTCTAACTTTGCAATCATATCACTTCTGAATTAAATTGTGACATTTTGTCATGCACATTCTTCATAATCTAGGATTTTCACATTTTTACAGATATTGTTATTAATGGAGGTCTCTCAGAGATAGTTTATAGGTATTCCTTTATCTTCACTTTGTTCTGCTAACAGACCTCTTAAATATTTGTTTGGGATGCAGTTGTTGGCAATAGTATTAACAGTACACCAACCTTATTCATTGAATCTTGAATGTTATCACAATGGGTGCAGACCTACAACACTGCAGATAGAGTAGCTTATGTTTCTTTTATTGTCAGTTTTGATGATTTGCTCAATATCACTCTCTGTCTGTCAACAGCCTTTATCTGCTTTAGTTTTAATTGGTCAGTAATGGTCAGTATAATGTAAGAGAAGAAATACTGGATAGCATGGTGTCATGGCATGGAAAACATCCAACAACAAAACTGATACGATGCACTGTAGGTAGAGGATTGCGGAAGGACATGATTGTCTACGCCAACTGGTGTGGCACATGATGATGATGAATGTTACAAATCTGAAACAAGTGCAATATGTCAAATACTTGGACATAATAAAAACATCAGATGGAAGATGGCTCAGGCCAAAATAGCTTTTCAGAAAATGAAAAATGTATTATGAATAAAACGATGTCAATAGAGGTGAGAAAGAGTTCATCTGTGCTAGATAGAGCCAATTCTGACCTATGGGAGTGAATCATGGACAGTAAACAAAGAAATTGAAAGACAATTAGATGCCACAGAGATGGGATGTCTCAGAATAATGGTTGAAAGTTCCCTGGACAGCTAAAAAGATCAACTAGGAAATTCTCAGAGAGGCCAACACAAACGGGGAACTTCATCAGAAAGAAACAATCAACATTTTTTGCGCACATGATGATGATGATGATGTTACAAAGAGAAACACTAACATGTTTTGTTTTTATTAACTAAACGTTTTCCTCCTAAAGTTTCATAGCTCAATAAGTATGTATAAACTAATTTATATCCTATCATTTTAAAATAAATTTTCACCTTTTTTTCATTAAAAAAATTGGAGGCAACAAAGTGGTTGATGTATTCCTCTCTTTGCTCAGTGGTTCAAATTCAGCTCTTAACTACATCAATACTGTTTCTGATTCACGTATCCTTTTAGCTTACACTCACAAACAATGGGTATCATGAATTTTCTTTGAGAATATAAATTGGGCAAAGTGATTCCTAGTTTTCTTTGAGAATATAAATTGGGCAAAGTGATTCCTAGTTTTCTTTGAGAATATAAATTGGGCAAAGTGATTCCTAATTTTCTTTGAGAATATAAATTGGGCAAAGTGATTCCTAGTTTTCTTTGAGAATATAAATTGGGCAAAGTGATTCCTAGTTTTCTTTGAGAATATAAATTGGGCAAAGTGATTCCTAGTTTTCTTTGAGAATATAAATTGGGCAAAGTGATTCCTAGTTTTCTTTCTCTTCTTCCTAAAAGGTTTTGATTAAAATGCTTAAATATTCCTTGTTTCTGAAGGTAAAGATTCATACATTTCAACAGATTTCCCTTGTTATTAAAATGCTTAAATATTCCTTGTTTCTGAAGGTAAAGATTTCAACAGATTTCCCTTGTTATTAAAATGCTTAAATATTCCTTGTTTCTGAAGGTAAAGATTCATACATTTCAACAGATTTCCCTTGTTATTAAAATGCTTAAATATTCCTTGTTTCTGAAGGTAAAGATTCATACATTTCAACAGATTTCCCTTGTTATTAAAATGCTTAAATATTCCTTGTTTCTGAAGGTAAAGATTCATACATTTCAACAGATTTCCCTTGTTATTAAAATGCTTAAATATTCCTTGTTTCTGAAGGTAAAGATTCATACATTTCAACAGATTTCCCTTGTTATTAAAATGCTTAAATATTCCTTGTTTCTGAAGGTAAAGATTCATACATTTCAACAGATTTCCCTTGTTATTAAAATGCTTAAATATTCCTTGTTTCTGAAGGTAAAGATTCATACATTTCAACAGATTTCCCTTGTTATTAAAATGCTTAAATATTCCTTGTTTCTGAAGGTAAAGATTCATACATTTCAACAGATTTCCCTTGTTATTAAAATGCTTAAATATTCCTTGTTTCTGAAGGTAAAGATTCATACATTTCAACAGATTTCCCTTGTTATTAAAATGCTTAAATATTCCTTATTTCTGAAGGTAAAGATTCATACATTTCAACAGATTTCCCTTGTTATTAAAATGCTTAAATATTCCTTATTTCTGAAGATAAAGATTCATACATTTCAACAGATTTCCCTTGTTATTCCTAAATGTTATGTTTAACATACTATCATTGTTCCTAATTAAAAGTTAAATTAAGGGATTAAAGTTTAAATTAAGGATTAAGTAGCTAAATTAAGGATTAAAGATTAAAATCTGCAGACATGAGTTTTCGTTTCTAACTGAAGTTTAAAGTAAAGAGACCTCCATTTGTTTTTAATAAAATATGACAATTAACAAGCTTCGCTAATTGTTACAGGTTAAGATTAACAGACTATCAGAGCATATGTGAGGCACCTATAAAAGGACAACAAGACAGTTCATCATCGTTTGTAATGAATGTAAGTACAAAGTAAAATATTGGTAATCATCTTCATCATCAAGTACCATGTCTGCTCATGTAGTTGATCATGTTTCTCCACAACTTTCGATCTCGACAGTAACTTATTTCTGTTGTTGACCTTCTGCCAAGCCATTCTCTTAAGCTGTCTGGTATCTTTTCTCTTTGCTTCCCTCTATCTATTCGTCCCTCAATTTTCTCAGTTGTCACAATATATTCCAACTGTACCCTTCTGTAAAAAAATCTAATTGCTTCTTCCTAATATTGGATATTAGCTCTCTTTTTGCTTTCGCCTCTTTCAGTATGTTTTCATTATTCTTCTTAGCTGTCCATGGTATTCTCAACATTCTTTTGTAAAACCACATTTCTTTGGCCTAATAATAATAATGTGATATAGCGATTTTCTTGTCTGTTGTCCTATTATAATAATCCATGATTCACTTCCTTATGTTAAAACAGGCTCTACATAACATTTAAAAACTCTTTTTTTCTTGTTTCTATTGTGAAAAATGGTTTGCACAGTATCTTCCTCATTTTTTAGAAAGCTGCTTTTGCCTGAGCTATTCTGCATTTCACCTCTGTTGTACATCTACCATCTGAGATTAACATTGTTTGTAGATATTTAAATTCATTTTCCTTTTTTTTTATATTGTTCTACTTGTCTTTATTGTGCTTTTCGGTGATGTCATTTTCTTTCATACTACTTCTGTCTTTTTTGCTTTTAAGGCTGAGTCCTTTATTTTTGCTTTCTTTCCTTTTAATGTCTAACATTTTTTGTAACTCATTTTCACTCATAGTGATTAAGACTATCATCTTGGATGCAGAAGGAGCAAGAACCGTAAGATGCTTTTGTGCAATATCTAACAGAGTCCTTTTAGTGAGTGGAAATCCAATAGACATTAATCTGAAACAAGTTTATGCACCTACAGCAGACAGTTCAGAAGAAACAGTTGATAAATTTTACCACAAGCTTAATATGGCATTTTCATCAATGCAAATCACATGAAAACACCATAGTTCTAGGGGATCGCAATGCACAAGTAGGTATAGGTCGTTTCAAAATATTTTGAAGGTGTTTAAAATTCCATATCTCTGCAACCAATTGATTGATAATGCTGAAATTTTGCATATGGTCTTGTGATTTTTTGGTCCCAAGAAGTACATTCATTTCCTCACCAACAAACGTATAGTTTTAAATATTCTTTATTTGAAGTATACAAATTTAAGGCATTTTGGTCAAACCATATATTTGGAGGAATTACCGCTTCATATGAGTGAGCACCCACGGACTTGTCATCTTGAACGTAATGCGCGCCAATTTCCCTGTTTTAAGCACTAAAAAACACATAAAACGCGTCATAGTTATAATTTTATATCCGGTGCATCCCATTTCCTGTCGTTTTGTTGTGATTTATGTGCAACGGCGTATCCTAATTATTGGGTAATTTCGTTAAATTTGTGATCTGTTAGTCAATGGGTATAAAAGTAAAGTTCCTTACATTGCAATCAGTGGCAATAAAGGTGTATAAATATTTTTGCATAGAAGCTAAGCGTGGAAAACTGTATCGAAGCATCTCAAAGCCAGAAAAGAGAACTATTCACGCATTGGGTATAAGCAAACGCTTTTTCAAACAAGTGCTTAAAGCTAACGGAGTGTCCAGTTCAATCAAGACTAGGACGCTAGGAAGAAAGAAAGTAGTAGATAGTTTTGACAAGGAAGTGATTAGAAGAGCAATTTGTAAAATGTTCGATTCCAAAGAAACTGTGACTTTAAGAAAACTGAAAATTCGACTGAGAGCAGAAAATGACATTGTTGTGTCGAAAACAACATTATGGAGAACTGTTAGAAGCATCGGTTTTACGTTTAGAAAGTACGATAGTGGTAGAAATGTCATCTGCGAGAAGCCGCACTTAGTTTCTATGAGGAGTAAATATTTACGTGAAGTACGGGAAATGCGTAACCAAGGTTATGATATTGTATTTCTAGATGAATCTTGGATAAATTCTCACCACACAAGTGCCAAGGAATGGCAGTTATCAGATGGAAGTATTAAAAGATGTGTACCCACTGGAAAAGGACAGCGTATTATAATGGCACATGCAGGCAGCCGAAAAGAAGGGTTGGTGAAAAATGCAGAACTTATATTCACCTCTAATTATACTGACAACAGGGACTATCACACCGAGATGAATGGCCATATATTTAGAGAGTGAATTGAAAATACTCTTCTTCCAATTCTAGACAGACCATCCTGTCTGGTAATGGACAACGCGTCGTACCACAACGCTGTGGCAGAAGAAGACAAAATTCCTACATCTACCAGTACAAAAGATGTTATAAAGATTTGGCTAAGAAAGGAAGGAATTCCATTTAACGAGGGATTTTTTAAACCTGAATTACTGTCACTTGTTAAGAAATCGCAAAAGACCAAAGTATTCCAAATAGACAAAATCATTCAACAGCATGGTCATACGTGCTTGAGACTGCCCCCTTATCATCCACAATTAAACCCCATTGAACTCGTTTGGGCAAAAATTAAAGGGCAGGTGGCAGCTGAGAATACAAGTTTTAAACTATGCGATATAAAAGGACTGACATATGCTGCTCTATCACAGATTGACAAAGATTTTTGGTGCAAATGTGAAGATCATGTCTTAAAAGAAGAAAATGACTATTGGAAAAAAGATGGACTATCGTTCGTTCAGCCCAGATTAGTAATCAATATGTTAGACTCCTCTGATTCAGAATAAATGAAATAATAATGGACGTTTTTATATGTCCGCATGATCAATCTTTAGCTAAAGTTGATAACGTTTTGAAAATGTAAAGATTCTTGATATGTGTACTGCAGGCATGCAAAGAAACTAAATCACTTTCATATGTCTTGTTTACGTAAAATAATGAAAGTCACATGGAAAGACATAAAACGAACAATGTAGCTCTTTACAGTGAAGAGGATCCCGTGCTTACATCGGACTCTTTAGTCACATGCGTACCCATAAACAATAACTTTGCTTGATATGTCATGCTCGTTATCGCTCGCAACGGATAATTAATTTTTTTAAATGTATTCTTTGTTGTATATTGTTTAAATAGTTTTCATTAATGGAACTGTTTATACGCTGATTTGTTTTAGACCGTCTGTAGAATTCTACATCAGTTGAGGCAACTCTCAATCAATCTTTGCTGTTCTCATGGTTTAGGATTTATGCAAATGACTTAATAGTTCCGTACAGTTTCACGACATTACTAAATGGTTCTGCCTCATGTAGCAATGATTCAAGGTTTGTAGTTAGTCAGCACGAGATTGATGTCTTTTGCTCTGGGGCTGATCTGATCAACAAGTTATGATTGCAGGGTCGATAGTTGCAAATATCTGCTCCATCCACATAGGCGGGGGTCGGAATGTGGCTCTCAATCAGAACACAAACCAGGCCGACACGTTTAATTCTTGTTATACAGGAGACGAATGTGGACCAGAGGCCGCAGTAAATGACAAAAGAAGGACCAATCTCTATGACAATGACTGCACACACACAAAACTGAGAAGTGGAAACAGTCCTGTTTACTGGTATCTGAACTTTGCCACGCCCCAGTAGATTCACACCATTCGATTCTATCATCAAGCTAGCACTATGATTCGGGTAAAGAATGCCACTCTAAAGGCTTCCTCTGACAGTGGCGGTGTAGTGTTCCAGTCTAATGATATATCATATCCAAATGTTTCTATGAACACTATTGTAGTCACCACACAAATGCCAATGGCACACATTAAGACTGAGTTCTCACCGATCATTTCGCAGGCCGGCAGTGAACCGACGGTGTGTGAGGCGCAAACATTTGCAGACACCTATTGTCTGGACGGGTATTCTTGGTCGTTTTGTGCAGTGTATAGTGGGTGTAGCAAAAGCGGCGACTTCATCATTGGTACGTGTCACGGCAAATGCTCACATGGGGTCTATGGACACGATTGCTCCAGGTCTTGTCTCAGTGTCTGTCCTTTATGTGGGAAAAATCTTGAAAATGACTACAATGTAAACATCCTGGCTATACCTGTAATGACACTTGTCCCGATGGTAATTTTGGGCTACAGTGCGAACAGACGTGTTCTGATGGCTGTAACATCATATGTGACCCGGAAAGTGCATACTGCACGTGCAAGGAAACGTACTACGGGTCAGACAGCACTCTCAAATGTCCAGACAACTGTTTCAACGACACATCTGAACAGTCAGCCGGGAACAGTGCATGCAAGGGAAAGTTCTACGTGTCAGACTGCATTCTCAAATCTCCGGACAACTGTTTGAACGAAACCTGCGGACAGTTAATCGAAGCCTGCGTCTCGTATGTCAATGATTCACACGTTAAGAAGAGTCTGCAGACTAACCCAAGCATATGGATACCTCAATGTGTTTATGTGCTAGACTTGGCTCATTTCTTGGTGTTTTTCCGTGAAGACATGACTCATATCTTAATGTTTTTCTGTGCTAGTCATGGCTCATATCTTGGGGTGTTTCTGTGCTAGCCATGGATCAAATCTTAGCTTAAGTGTATGTTGTGTGTGTGTGTGTGTGTGCTAGCCATGGCTCATATCTAGATGTGTGTCATCTTAGTCATATCTCATATCTTGGTGTGTCCGTGTTAATCATGTCTCTTATCTTTATGTGCGTCTGAGTTTAGTAATATATCATAATTTAGTGTGTATCTGTGTTAGTCATGTGTCATATCTTTGTGTGTGCATGTCTGGGTTAGGGATATCTCATATCTTTGTTTGCATGTTTATGTTAGCCATATCTCATATCTTTGTGCGTACATGTCTGTGTCTGTCACATCTCATATTCTTGTGTGTGCATGGCTACGTAAGTCACATCTCATATCTTTGTGTGTGCATGCCTATGTTAGTCATATCTTATATCTTTGTGTGTATGTCTATGTTAGGTATGCGTCATATCTTTGTGTGTGCATGTCTAAGTCAGTCATATCTCATAGCTTTATATGCATGTCTATGTTAGTCATGTGTCATATATCTTGATGTGTGTCAGTGTTAGTCATGGCTCGTATCGCTGTGCACTTGTCTGTGTTATTCACATCTCATATCTCTGTGTGTGCATGTCTGTGTTAGTCACCTCTAGTGACTCGGGCAGATGGTGCTCGTAAACCTGGGAGGGTAGACCATCTAAGGGCAGAATCCCCCTACAGAAAAGACAATCTGCTGCCTTGCAGGAAGATTGGGGACAATCAAAGGCTAAGGAAAGCAAACCTGAAAAAATGCTGGCTGAAATCGGATGCACTGGGCCACTGGCGCAGAACACAGTGCAACGTATTAACGGGTGTTCAGTCAGAGTGGATCTGGCGGACTCTAAATGTGACGTTCTGTCTGTGGGGGCGATCAACACAGTTAACCTGACAGTTGACTTCATGTGGGAGTCTGGAATCCTACTCTGACTGAGTCCTGATCGCAGAGAGAGAGACCGTCTGTAAAGGCTATAACATTGACATTCTCATAGTATTTTAAAGAAAGTAAACAATAGAAAGTAAACAGTTGATAAACGCCTCCAACTTTCAAGTTGTGTAGAGACGCCTATGTCGAGAAGCTGATTTCCATTAATGTACGGTAAATTATTTTCTCCAGGAGCAAAAAGATCCGTAAATTCACTGAGATCAAAGGAAAGTGCTGCTTCATGATGAAGCATACTTCCTACATCATTAAATTTTGTGAAATCGGTGGGACCTTGGAAAAACAAGGCCGGATGCAAAAAATCAAGTTTGTAAGTGCAGGGAAAGAGGAGATATTTCATGTTAATCGTGAACATTTAGATTTGAAACGACCAATAAGAGTTGAAGAAGTGGTTGGTTACTGTGGTTTAGGAGAGAAATGAAAGAGGTGATTAACTTTTTGATTGAGCAAGAACACAAAACATGATAGGAAACACTTGGTTTAAGCAACATTCAAGACGTCTGAGGATATGGTAAAGCCCAGGAGATAATCAACGTAATAAAATTGACTACATAAAGATAATCAATAGATATAGAAACAGTCTGGTATGTGTGAATACTAGACTAGCGGCAGATTGCAATAGTGACCAAGTACCAGCTTGGGAAAGCTTAGAGTAAAATTAAAAACAACAAAACGAGCCTCAGTTAATATCAAGTTTAAAATATTAGTAACATTAACCTTAAAATGAACATAAATTATTAATTTGTTAAAAGTTCCTCACTATTTTCTTGCTTTAAGCTATATTTTATTTGTTACAGCTGTACATTTGTTAAAGTTGTGCCTGTTTAACATTTGCTTGCATATCATGCATGTAAAGATATATTTGACATGACATTAATTTAAAGGCCTGCTTAATTTAAAATATTTACATTCCACAATATAGTATTCAGAGTTGATGTACGTGATATATATATATATATATATACTATTCTACTCTGATAAAAACTAATTAACAGATTTTTAAAGAGGAACTTGCTATATAGACAAACTATAAAAAAAATAATACCAAACCTATATGGAGTATGACATGGGGATCAACATAGAAAAGACAGTAGTAATTCTATATTTAATACAAATATCTTTTCTTTCGTTCTCATGTTCACCCAATGATTTTTGAAGAAATAAATCATTCTCTTTCTCATCCACCCTTAGAAGAACATTAAGTGGTCATAGATACCTTGTGTTAGAACTGGAGTCATCAGTCACTAGACACTGTGAGACTTGCTGAGGAGGGGATCTGAACACCTATGGACATGTTTGGAGCGCAATGATGATGACCCACAAATAACTCAATATGTTATGGTTGTGGTTTGCAGGAAAGCTGTGATAATTGTACTTTTCACCCAACACATCCGACTTCAGCTTAGCATTTTTGAGTGTTAGGTTGCCTTCCTTCTTGACCCATATGGCCAAGCTGGTTAGTTTGTTTCTAGGGGCATCACGAAAAGAAGAGGTGGAGTAGGATCTGGAAAGTTCAGGTTCCTGGTGCAAGGAATCAGCTATGAGGATCACACTCAGCTGTAGCTCAGCCACCTTTACTCCTGATATAAGAGATTTAATCCAAATGTTTATCATTAGTAAGCTTACCCCTTTTGGGACGTAGTTCTCACGATAGCTACTCTAAAGTTTTCTCTGTCTTGTATGAGGAGACCAGCATCTGCAGGAATCAAAATCCAGCTCCTCTGTTATATCTTGCACCCACTTCTTATTGGTCTTCCTCCCCTTCATCCAATGGATACTGTGACTGTTCACCATAATGATCTTCTCTGGGCCATTGTCTCCTTTTTTTAACAAAAAATTATTATTCTGTTTGTTCTTATATTCTTTATCAACCAGTTTTCTTGAGGATTAAATTGTTGCAAAATGTTTGTTTTTCTTTTCTATATTTTGTGTACTTTTCTGTAGCACTTAAGTTTAAATGTATTTCAGCAGGTCTGTCAAATGTCCACATTAAGCTTTTTTCAATCTTGTTACAGGCTTATAGAAACTTAAGTTTTGTTGTAATATAAATCTCTTGCCATTTTGTTGGGCAGTTTTTTGTTTCATTCTTTGCTGTATCAGTCTTCTTTTGATAACTTGCAAATCTTTCTGTCTTTTGATAACTTGCAAATCTTTCTGTCGTATGATAACTTGCAAATCTTTCTGTCATTTGATAGCTTGCAAATCTTTCTGTCATTTGATAACTTGCAAATCATTCTGTCATTTGATAACTTGCAAATCTTTCTGTCATTTGGTAACTTGCAAATCTTTCTGTCATTTGATAACTTGCAAATCTTTCTGTCGTTTGATAACTTGCAAATCTTTCTGCTGTTTGATAACTTGCAAATCTTTCTGTCATTTGATAACTTGCAAATCTTTCTGTCATTTGATAACTTGCAAATCTTTCTGTCGTTTGATAACTTGCAAATCTTTCTGTCGTTTGATAACTTGCAAATCTTTCTGTCATTTGATAACTTGCAAATCTTTCTGTCATTTGGTAACTTGCAAATCTTTCTGTCGTTTGCTAGAAATGAACCAAAGTATTCACAATTGTTTACTCTGTCCAATTTTTGCCCAATAAAAAATATCATCTTTTTGCATCTGTAATCCAAGCATCAAAATAGGAGGCCATCACCACAAAAAGGGAGCTCCTAAAAAACATCAGAAAGAAACAATCAACATTTTTCAGGCACATCATGAGAAGAGGAAAGTTGGAATACTTGGTTACAAGTGCAAAATACAGGGAAAGAGAGATTACGGATGACAAAGAAAGAAAATACTAGATAGCTTGATGTCATGGCATGGAAAACAGTCAACAACAGAATTGATATAATGCGCGGTGGATAGAAAACTGTGGCAGGACATGATTGTCAACGCTAACCTGTATGGCACATAATGATGATGGATCCAAACATAAAAAAAAACAAAATAGTGCAATTCAAATAATTTATATTTCAAGATTAAATGATTAAAGGAATACGATGGATTGTAATGGCAATAAAGGCAGAGGATGGTGTTTGAATGTATACTGATAATTAAAAACTGATGAAAAAGTAAAACATGAAATCTTAAACCATGAAAGGCAAGATATTTTTTTTATAAATATAGTAAGGAAAACTGTAACTACTCTTTTTGAGTTATTGTTGTAGTATATTATGCTTTTGGTTGTAATGATAATAACAATATTATTTTTTTTTTTCATTTTCAGCCTTTAAAACTGGTGGCTCGATTGTTCTTTTGGTTGCTATCTGAAGCTGTTTTGTGAGTATCTATCTATCTATTGACCTTTCGAGCCGTAAGAGGCCCATAGGGCGTAGACCAAGATACACCTTCTCCTATATGAATTTTTGTTCTAGCAGTTTTCTTTTAAAGATATTTTATTAAATCTCGCCATCTGTCTCTGTTCTGTGCAAGCAGTTCTATCTCATTGAGGGAGCCGATTCCTGCTGCTCTTGCCTCTCTCATCAATGTTCTTCTCAGTGTCTCCCTGGGTCTTCCTCTTTTTCTTTTACCTGTTGTTTCCCATATGAGGGCTTGCTTTGCTATTCGATTATTATCTCTTCTCATCACATGTCCAACGTATGACCATCGTCTTTTCTTTATTACTGAAGATATTAGTGGTTGATTGGCGATTTCTCTAATTTCCTCGTTTGTTTTGAATTCGTTCCATTCTATACCAAGTATTTTCCTTAGACATTTATTTTCGAATGCGTTCAACTTTGTTTCTATATCTCTTGTTGTTTTCCAGCTTTCACACGCATACATAAGGGTTGATAGTACATTTGATTTGAATAGCCTAAGTTTTGTGTTTGTGCTAATGAGTTTTGATTTCCACAACTTTTCAAGGCTTCTGAAAGACATTGCTGCTTTGTGAGTATACCTAATATTTAATCTTCATTACTAGTCCTCTCAATCTTGTCAAATATAGACTTTCAGCAGATGCTTGTTTCTGTTTTGGGTTAAATTTTCCAGCATTTTCACGTTACCTTATTTCTTTATGTCCTTTTTAAACTCTGTTCGCCACATATTTCTTGGTCTCTCTGTGTTTTAATGGTCTTGTGACTTCTAGAACACGGCTTGTTTTGCAATACTTTATCCTCTAATCGGCACATTTGTTTGTTTTTTTTAAAATCCATTTCATATTACTGGTTTTGTAACACTTAATGACACCTCATATGTGACACGCTTTGACTGTGATATGTTTAATTTATTTCAATACTTTCATTAATATGAAAGATTTGGTTTGTATCAAAATTTGACACTATGCTAACTATGTTTGACATATATGACTTCATTTATGGAGACTGCTAAATAACTAGCTCTTGTCTTGTATGATCGTATCTTCTGATTATCTGTCCAAATATTCTCAAGTAAAGATTTCCCTAACTTTGTAACACAGTAGGCTCTACATCAAACAAAATTGGGGAACTGGTTGGTCTCGAGGTAAGACACCGGCCTTGAGATAGAGAGGTTGTGAGTTCAAATCCTGGCTGCACCAGTTCAGATTTTTATTTATGATTTCTCTCTGTGGCAACCACCCCTGGTCTCAGCAGCGATGCCCACCTTGAAATGTCAATTACTCATCGATGGAAAAAATATGATTACCTCCAAAGACGGAGTTATTTGCCTGTACGGCGAGGGACCCCTGTGCACACGGCTGCCAGTACAAACAAATGGATTAACACAAATTCAGTTCCTAAAATTCGGTACTAGGGACTTCATCAGAGGTAAAAAAATAAGCTGACAAACGCAAATAAAAAAATAAATAAAATAAAATAAAATAAAATTAGACCTAGCTTGTACACCTTATGTCTTTAAACAAAAAAAGGAGCAGCATCCAGTCATGGTTGATGTGGAGGCCAACGCACTCATCTTGTACAACACTGATGAGAAAGATGCAGTCATCTAAACAAACAGATCTGTAATATGACACCAAAGGAGTGCATGGGCATTTACAGCATGTTCTGCAGGTAGAACAGTCAAAGAAGACAGTGGTATATGTTATGACCACAAATAGCATGATGATGGAGGTGATGGCAGTGACCAGAGCATTCATCTGGTTGGAGTCACAAAACTACATCTACACCTGTATTCTAAGTGATTCAATGAGCATGATATGAAAAGTGGAGGCAGGCTCTGTATGCAGGCAGTGGATTGAGTCATTACAGAACTATGTTATGCAGAATCACCTTTGTCTATGTCCCTGGACAAGTGGCAGTACAGAGAAATGAACAAGTGGATAATCTAGCTAGCTGTGATGTCATTGTAGACAGTCAATCAATGGATCAGACGGATGTCAATAATGCCTGTGAGATGCAGGAAGGGCACAGGGCTTCAACATTCATGAGTTCACATTTCTCCTTTGGATAAAAGAGATGGGAGTAAAGGGGTACATCCAGAAATTAGAGACTTTGTGGGCACATAAGAGGACTTATCAACCAACACAGAACTGGAATCATTAGTCGCTGGATGCTGTGGAACATACTGAGAAGGGGATCTGAGCACCTAAATTCAAAGTTGACTTTAGTGCAGCAGTTAATTGTGGACAATGAAGACATGTCGATGTGACTCATCAATCATTGTCTAGATGGGAACACATTTTTTATTAAACTAAATGAATATCATGAAAGAGAAACAGAAAATAAACTTAAATATGGATGGCAGACAACAAAAACAAGTGGAGGAATTTAAATATCTAGGAAGTCTAGTGACAAACGACAATTCACAAGCAGCTGAAATAGACTCAAGATGCAACATAGCTTATGAAATCATCGGACAGGTATCACCACTATTGCCCAACAAAGAAATATCTAAAGGCAAAACAGACATTCTGCAATACAGTTTTCATCCCAACATTGTGCTACCTTGAGCCTAGCTGCAAGAACAATAAGAAAAATAACCACTACTGAGATGAAATGTGTTATACGAATGACAGGAAAGAGCCTGAGAGATAGATCAGAGATGAAATGTGTTATACGAATGACAGGAAAGAGCCTGAGAGATAGATCAGAGATGAAATGTGTTATACGAATGACAGGAAAGAGCCTGAGAGATAGATCAGAGATGAAAAACTGAGAAAAATCTAGGGATAATTCTCGACAAACAATACATAAAGAAATAACAAATAAAATGATTTGGCCCTGTGATAAGGCAGAAAAAACAAATCACTACACGAGCCTTCCATAAATTGAGAACACCAAACCCAAAGGTCAAACACAAAAAAGTTGGATTAATAGAATATTGGAAACACTAGGAAACATGACAGTAGGTGAGGCCAGCAAAAGAGCAAAAAATAACCATAAATTATATCTTCTCTTAATGTTGAAAGGTAAATGAGGAAGTAAAGAATAAGAATACTCAAAATACAGGAGTCAGTGAGGGCACTAGCAGGAGGAGATGGAAGAGGTTATAAATAATAAATGTGTTCAAACATTTAGATACAGAAGCCATCACCATTGACACTTTTTACATCTGCTGAAAGTGACAAGCACTTCGGGGTTTGCAAGGAGAGGTCATTTGTGCCAATATTTGCAAGGAGTACAGTGAGAGGTCATTTGTGCCAATATTTGCAAGGAGTACAGTGAGAGGTCATTTGTGCTAATATTTGCAAGGAGTACAGTGAGATGTCATTTGTGCCTATATTTGCAAGGAGTACAGTGAGAGGTCATTTGTGCCAATGTTTGCAAGGAGTACAGTGAGAGGTCATTTGTGCCAATGTTTGCAAAGAGTACTGTGAGATGTCATTTGTGCCAATGTTTGCAAGGAGTACAGTGAGAGGTCATTTGTGCCAATGTTTGCAAGGAGTACAGTGAGAGGTCATTTGTGCCAATGTTTGCAAGAAGTACTGTGAGATGTCATTTGTGCCAATGTTTGCAAGGAGTACAGTGAGAGGTCATTTGTGCCAATGTTTGCAAGGAGTACAGTGAGAGGTCATTTGTGCCAATGTTTGCAAGGAGTACAGTGAGAGGTCATTTGTGATAACCAGTATCCTTTGCTCTAAAATAAACTTTTCTTTTAAAAACAAAAATTTAAATAAAACGAAATTGCACAGGACAGATCACACTTCTCTGCTACATTTAAAATTGTCAAAACCAAAATGGAAAAACCATCTGATTTGACAACAGGGGTAGAACATTTTTGAGGGATACATTGTACGAGTAAATATTTTTCTTTGTTCATTCTATTTGCAGATTATTATCCAAGTGGAATATCCTCGATTACATAAGCTCAAGCTTGGCAGCTGGATATGATATTCTAACGAGTGGTAATGTAAATCTTTAATTCTAGACCTGATTCTGGCATTTCAAAAGTAATTTTACTAAATATGATTATATACCATCAACCTCATTATGCATTAACAGTATTTTCATATTGTTCAGTAATTTCTCTTTAATTTGATTTGTTCTTTTACAAGTTATTCTGTCTAAACTTGTAAATTACTTAGAATTTAAGATTTAAAGAGTTACATTATGTCAATAATTTGCATATTATAAATTGAGTATCAGTAACACAGTTGTAGCCTGTTGGCTGGCAATGAAAGAAGTACAGGTTTGATCAATGTTTAACACTCTTTGGTGGCCCACTTAAAAATTAGCAAATCTTGATAAATAGGTTGAGGAATGTAAATAACAGTGAGGCACATCACTGGCCCAAGCACCTAGCACAGAAAGGTCTAATACTTTAACTCCACTTGCAACTGATAACATGTCTAGCACTATTTGTTTACAAATAACTGTAAAGATAAAACAGTGTCATTGATTGTCTTTATTAAAATCAGTTTCAGCTGCATGTGTCAAAGAAATGTGTTTTTTGAGAATCTTCTTTAAAAAAAATACATCTTTTTTTAATGGAAATTTAAATAAAATAAATTTATATGCTAACATTGCATGCCCAAGCAGCTTGTGTAGTGAACTTTTGATTTATTCTTCATGTATACTTTTCAAGTAAATCTACTTGAAGCCAAGTGAGTTTAATTAAAAACCATAAATATAACAGCTTTCTGTAAACCACTCATATAACTGCTTTCTAAAATCTACACAATGCAAGTTTTGACCAACTAACACCCTTTTAAGGTATCGTGTGAAAGTGAAGTAATCATGAAACACTGAAGAGGAAGAATACAATTAATCAAGCATGTTTCATTAGTCTGTTGCCTGTTAAGTTGAACTTGTTTGTTATATCTCTCAAATGTTCAGCTTATCCTCTGACTGTGTCACTGGTAAACATTGGTCAATAATCAACATTCTGTGATTAAACAGACACAGATAGCTAGTGCATAATAACAAACAACCAAAAATAATATAAGAACACAAAATGTTGTACAAAATGAAGTGCAAGCTGGTAGAAATCCTAAAAGATTTATTCATATGGAAGATTTAGAAATGAAAGCAGAAAACGTATTATAGCATCCATAAAACAGTAAACACTGTTATCATACAATATATTAATTGACACATAACTCAGACGTTATTACTACTATCATTATTCTGCAATGTTTGCTGGATTCCTCATTTTATACAAATACCATGCCTACTGGTGTCGGTGATAATGTCACTCCACAACTTTCTATCTCTACACTTTTTAATCATGTAAATTGTTGACTTCCTGCAAAACCTTTTTCTTAAACTGTCCAGGATCTTTTCTTTCCATTTCACTCTATCTTTTTTTCCCTCAGTTTTTAGTTGCCACAACATATTCCAGCTGTTTCAGCAAAATTTGGTAACAAAAGCATTGGCAGTTCTGACAAGATTAAACAATATATAGAAAAGCAAAATCTCCCTAAGCACAAAGATCAGATAGTTATGAATGGTGGTGGAATCTGTATTCCTACATGTCTGCGAACCATAAAACTCAGATACAAATCTATCTTCTTCTTCTTCTTTCCTCATTTGCCTTTCAGCATCGAGTGGTCATACACATCTATGGTGGGATTAAAACCTGGACCTTCTTGTCCAGAGGATGACATCTTATTTCTAGCCCACCTAGCCTCCAAGAAATTCATTCAATTATTATTAAAAGAACTTTAAAGAAAATGCCAACACAACTTTAAATTGCTTTCATAAACTATATTTATTTTGTATTAGCATTGATAAATATCTGAATTTCTTAAGCAAACTATTTTAATGCTTACATTCTTTTGTTTTTAAATATTTATTAAGAAAAATTTGGTTTAATCTAATTAATTATTTTTTGTTTGTTTTATAACTCATCATCAACAAGTGCCATCTCCGCAACGAAGGTTGGCTACCATGGAGCGCCATTCTGCTCTGTCTCTTGCTTTGATGGTGCAGGTTGTCATAGGCTGGTTTGTCCATCTTTTGATGTTACTCGTCCATGTTAGTCTTGGTCTGCCTCTGCCACTTTTACCTTGTATTTTCCCCTCCAGGATTACTTTTAGTAGGCTGTTGTGTCTGTTAACATGACCCAAAAATCACATTTGTCGTGTTTGAATTGTGTTTAGTAGTTCTCTTTTAATTTTTAGTTGTTTTAAGACTTCATCGTTTGTTTTCTTTTCCTTCCATTCAATTCTACCTATTCTTCTATATATCCACATTTCAAAGGCTTCAATTCTCTGTTCTGTTTTCTTGACTAATGTCCATTTTTCTGCACCAAATAGGAATATTAAGAAGACATAGTATTTTGCTATTCTTAGTTTTAGCCCTGGTGTTATTTGTTTTAATAACTTCCAGAGAGTAGTCACTCAGTGGATACCTTCACACTGTAATATACACGGAAATGAACGTGCAGACAAATTAGCTAAAGAGGGAGGGGGATTACCACAAGAGAACCATCCAGTCAGTTATGATGAAGCCAAATCCATCATCAAAGATCAGTATCATGAAAAATGGAGACGAGAACACCCTAAACATAACGAGAGTGACGGATACCTCCAACTATCAAGGAGTGATCAAGTCATCATACTTTGCCTCTGCACTGGTCACAATAGAATGAGAAACCATATGTTCCCCAAATTCAAAATAGTTAAAACCAGCCAATGCCACTGTACACTGGACAACATGACAACAAAACATGTTCTACAGGATTACCCCCAGTACACAGACCTGAGAAGGACAATGTGGTCCACACCCACCTCCCTGGAAGAGAAACCATATGGGGCAATCGAATCACTTAAACTGACAGATGACTTCATAAGAGAGTCTGGAATCCTACTCTGATTGAGACTTGATTGCAGAGAGAGAGAGATTTGTTTTGATGTTAGTATGTTCTTCATGTAATTAAAATTACATTTTGTCATTCCTGTTCTTTTGTTTATTTCAGTTGCACATTTTCCATCACTGGTTATAGTATGTCCAAGGTAGTTGTAGTTCTCAACTGCCAGGTCTATTCCTTCAATTTTGATATCCACTTGTGGGTTTTGAGTATCGGACGGCTTTGCTTTCATCTTGAGTAGTATAATCCTATCACTGTATGTCCAGTGGGTACTTATATATTTTATAACGAGAAGTAAATTAACCATCATTATTCTTTAAATTACATTTTTTCCCACTAGATTGTGGTGACTGGATCACAGAAGAAGTTGTACGATATATTTGTGGGTTTGTGGTTGACGCAAATACTGGACTCAAAGCTGTGGTGGAGTACAGCACTAGCAGATATTCCTGCATCCAAAGTTTCAAACGCTATACTCTCAATTTAAATGTTTTAAATTCTAAACCAAAGCAGTACCAAATGGCAGACTGCTCAACCCAATGTGCCTCTAAAAATAAAATGTAAGTTTTATATTCCTCATCATTCTCAACAGTATATTTATTCTAGGTGTGTACTAGTTATTTATTTAGCAAAGGAAATCTTCCTGCATTTGAGGGTGTCTCAAAGATTGTATATGCTACATTAAAAAACTAAGTACTGGTTGGTCTCAAGGCAAGACGCCAGCCTCAAGACAGAGAGGTTCAAATCCTGGCTGCACAAGTTGGGATTTTTATTTATGATTTTTCTCTGCGGCAACCATCCCTGGTCTCAGCAGCGAGGCCTGGCTTGAAACGTCAATTACTCATCAATGGAAAAAAATGAGTACCTCCTAAGACGGAGTTATCTGCCTGTACGGCAAGGGACCCTAGTGCATACAGCTGCCAGGGAAAAATAGATTAACATGCAAAATTTTGTTCCTAGCCTCTAGGGACTTCATCAGAGGTCAAAACTGGCGAACGGGAAAAAAAAAATTAAGTTACAGCTTATTGATATTTTTTGACATCACATTTCAAAGTTTCTTGGTTATGTTGTGTAAGGACACACGGCACATTTCAAAGTTTTTTGGTTATGTTGTGTAAGGACACACTGCACATTTCAAAGTTTCTTGGTTATGTTGTGTAAGGTTGATCTAGGTGTAAATAAGTATTGCAGTATAACTGTAAAAGGCAATAACAGAGATAAACAATTGTGCAATCACCTCAAAACATTGCAATTTAGTGGAGGACAAAATAAACAAAATAGAAAGAAATAGTATGATTAAAGCTTTATGTAATTAATGGACGACCAAAATGTGAATTACATTTCGGCTCAATAGGCCTTCAGCAGGAACAACAAACAACATACACACACAGATATGTAAGTAAATAAAATGAGCCCTACATAGCTAACTAATAATAAAGTATCTAAAACAAATCATTTCAAACTAGAATGAGAAATCAAAATGAAAATGTCTTCCTGCGTTTATTGGTGTGGCCTGAAGGAAAATGAATGAGGGCTAGGTTACTCGGTGTAGTTGACCAGCTAATAGGAGGGTCAACAAAATACAGGTGGAAGGGTTCTAAATATACATATATATATGCCTCACCCCCTAAGAATTAAGCAGTAAAGCAAGTATTTTACAGTTCAGGAAATGAATGAAATGGAGATGCTCATTGTTCACAATGAGACAACTACATAAATGAGCTATCATACTCGTACACATCAGCTTAAATTTCTAGCATTTATGAATGTAGTCACGGCTTTTAACACGTTTTAGTTTAGTTCAGCCAACAGATTATCTTCATTGCACGTTGAACAGCTCCGTAATACTCAGATCCCCCAGATCTCCTCCCCATCATCTCTCCACTCCTTCCTGAGCATGCTGCAGCTGGTGACAATAATCATTACCACACCACACACTAACAAGAACACTGAAGATAATTTCAACTCAGAAGTATGAAACTCCATAGCACCAGTGAAGAAAGTGAAAATAGTGAAGAGGAGTATTATTTAGTAGATTTTATTTCTTAATATTTTTGTTTCGACATTGGCCATATTTAAATGTTGTGAAGGCAATATTGGCATTAAATGGTATGACAAGAATTACTTGGAAGATCTAGATTTTGCAGATGATATAGTGCTCCTAAGTGACAATATCAACAAGATGCAAAATATCACTGATGCTCTATTATCCATGGCAGAGAAAATTGAACTTGAAATCAATAGGGATAAAACAAATGTGAAAAATAACAATACCCCAGTGGGTGATATATCTCAATTGCCAGACATTGGAAAGAATAGACCACTATATATATATTTTTGTAGTAATATAGATCAAGAAGGTGAAACAAAGAAAGATCAGAAGCAGGATCACAAAAGCAGCAATGAATTTTAAAAACCCGGTCAAAATAAAGAAATAAAAACTACTAAGCAAGAAAACAAAACTTAGAAGTTTCATCTCAAACGTATTATCAACACTTACCAATGGATGTGGAAGCTGGAAAACATGAAACAAGATTGGAAAAAAAATTAAACGCTTTTGAAGATAAATGCCTAAGAAAAATACTCTGTGAACAATAGAATGAATTCAAGACTAATATTGAAATTAAAGAATTGGCCATGCAACCAAAGATCTCATTTACAATTAAGGAAAGAAAATGGACATATGTCAGATATGTGATGAGAAGAGACAACAAGAGAATTCCAAAACAGGCTCTTCTATGGGAAACATCAGGATAAAGAAAAAGAGGAAGACATAAAGATTCACTAAAAAGAACACTTATAAGAGAAGAAAAGTTGACAGACATAGCCTACTTTGAAAAGATTGAACGTCTCACGTAGAATAGCATTGTGTGGTGAAAAACACTACAAGCCCTAGCTAGCATCAAACAGCATGGGAAGGATCAAGATCAAGATCGGTCATATTTAGCCTACTGTTTTTTACTTTTACAAAGGTTCTTTGAAGTGCACAGAGGGCATATAGGACCTGTTTTTGGCCATTATCCAAAGAGGCTAGATGTCAGATCTCTCTATCCAGGTAGCAGGGGATGGCAAATCCATGAAGAAACATTGATATTGAACAGATTCTCACTGTCTGTGGTGAACTTCTATCCTGGGACCTTTTGACCAAAGGCTGACACATTTTAGCAATAAACCTCAAAGCCCTTAACAAATTATTAGCAAATCAGAGAATGTATTAATACATAGTAAATTATGTGAAAATGTGTATACACTTGTACCAAAATGTATTTATTTTTTTTTTATGCCTAAAGTGGGTGAATGATTTGAGATAACCACCACAAGAAGCAAAAAGGACAGACAGGAAAATGTTGTGAAAATAGTGAAATGTGAATAAGGTGTCACTTGGATAATCCATTTTTCTAGCATCAGGCACAATTAGCCTAACTATCTTAGAAGAAGATGCAATAAGATCATTACCTGTACTTGTGAGAATATACTTCATGTTAATAATATGCTTATATCCAAAATAGCTTCCCTGTTGTGATGAATGTTGACACATGAAACCTGTTTTTAATTCTCTCCATAATCCAGATCATATGAAGCTCACTGGCTGAATGAAACCAACCTTGTGTTTGTGGTTGTTGACGCCAGCTGTGTTTGCAACTCCAGCCAGTTCATGGATGGGGAGAGCAGTGTTGAATCTCTCTCAAACAGATTCATATTTACTGTCAAACCAATGGAAGTCAAACATATCCTTTGCTTTATCACAAATTACAATTACTGCTAATATTCTTATTTATTGACACAGTTATTGCAGAGATAAATGGAAATTATTGACAAATGAATACTCTGCCATTTTATTTGTGTCAAACATGGGTGACAATGATGCCCTGTGCAAATAGTGAATTCATGGGAATTACATAATTGTTGGTTTAAGCAAACATCTCGATAACATTTTAATCTGAAAACTTTAAACTTAACTTTTGTTTTATCTTTTTCTTATGTTTACTAAGCAAACCTTTTTTTGTATCAAGTAAGAACAAAACACTTTCTTTTCTTATCTGGTAGTAGTACTTTACCTTTGATGATTTTTGTTGACTTCTGTCTGAACTGCTACAGACATTCATTAATACCTGTTTCTTCTGGATTGTTGCCTCTCACTTTATTCAACCTATGACATCTTATGTGATTAGACAGTCAGTGTCCATGGACAACAGTGACCAAAAGTATTATAAGCTGAGGTGAAATAAAACACTTGCCTGTACATGTACAGTGATTGCACTGGGCACATGACTTTCACTCTCAAGCATAAAGTGGCATACACACAACTACTTCCTGGCAAAACCTCTGTTGCCCGTGCGCTGCCGGGGCCCGAAAGGGGAGTAAAGAAAGGGCGCTGTACCCTACCAGGCATGTTCGTAAGAGGCGAGAAAGGAGGGTTAGGCATGGGACTGGCTATCCCATACTGTAAAAAAATAAGCCGAAAAAACTTCACAAACATGAACAAGAAAAATGGAATAATGCCACATACAAAAAATGTTTTTTTTTTCTGTCTTATTTTCCTATTCTTTAATTTCTCTAGCTGAATGTAGATTTTTAATTCACATTTTTGCTTAGGTAATGGTCATATTTATCCTACTATTTGTGACTTTTAACTGCCAGCAGTTCTTTAATGTGCACATGAGGTCTCAGTTTTTCACTGTTATTTGAGAAGGCTATCCATATCTCACCTCCCAAAGACAAGGGGAAGATAAAGCCATGAAGAAACCATGGATTTGAATTAAAGATCGTCACTTCCTGTGGTGACATTTTACCAATAAACTAGTAGTGGATAAGATTTTCCCCTGCGGACGTAACTGCATAGCCTGGACTTAAGTGCTCTGTACCAATTCTGTCTTATTCCCTAACGGAAGATTCAAGATCAGGGATGATTTCACATGTGTGTCCCACAATATAATTTATGCCATCATATGCCAATGATGTCACATGACTTATATTGGTGAGTCTGGTTGACATTCAGTGGACAGGTTTTGTGAACACCTTTGAGATGTACAGCAGAATCCTGGCACTCCAGTTGCATCCCACTTTAATTCTTCAGACCACAAAGGTAAAGATGACATCCATATCACTGGTATTGTCTGTCCTCTGCCACTCCAGAGACCACAGTTATTTGTCTTGGAGAATCATCTTATAGTCCAATTGGGTTCACTGACCCAAGAGGCATTAATGTATCACACTCTTACATATAGTTTCCCTGTGGCTGTCCCTTCCCTATTGCATATTCTCTGTTGCTCATGTTCGAGCGCATTATTATATACACATGCTATTCACATCTCTCCTCAACTAGTCCACATTGCATCACTTCATCTGCCCTATATATATTATATATATATATATATATATATATATAACTCCTCTATGCCACCTCTATCTTTCCTCCTCTCTAGTCTGTTTCTTGCGCCTTTTGTATGCACGTAGACCTGTTGTTGGAATCTTCTGTTACTGTGTGCTGTGTGTGCACATTTTCACTTTTGTGCATGCACTTACACCTTGTGCACACTTCCATTCTTGCCACATCAAAGCATACAAGTAAGACTTTATTCTTTTTTTCCTTTCATTTCTCCTTTTAGTTTGATTTCTTAATTATTGAAAAAAAATTTTAATACATATTTGTATGTGTTCTGTATGTTTGTTCCTGTCAAAGGCCTATTGAGCCGAAACGTCATTCTGGTTTGTGTTGTCCACTTGTCACATGAAGCTTTAACAATACTATTTTTTTCCAATTTTTTTTCCATTTATATTTTTTCATTTCTCCTCCCTACCAATAAACTACCCAGCTCTCAGCAAAGTATTAGCAATAAATTTAGTCAGAGAGTGCAGTAACAAATATTGGATTATGTGAAAAGTGTGCTACAATTATACCAAAATATAATTCTTTAAATATGCTTAATGATTGTGTGAATAGTTTGAGATAGGCTGTCTTATAGAGTAAAATTTTGTGGTGAAAATAATAAAATATGAACTTTTTGTTAGTAAAATATACCTTTTCTTGATGTAAATTTGGAGCCACGATAGCTCAGTGGTTAGTGAACTGGACTACAAAGGACAAGAGGTAGGGTTCGATCCCAACCGATGGCTTCCAGGTTCACCAAACCTTAAATGGTTACCGGATTTTTTTCTGGAAAAGTAAAGTAGCACGAGCGTAATACCGACACATTACCCCAAAAAATATGTGCTGAAGGTCTGTAGAATTTATGGTTGCTAACACCATATTCTCTATACGCCACTTGACGTGAGAGGGGCTCTTTACTTTTTTTTTACTGATGTAAATTTCCCATCATAATAAGGTATTTTATTTGTAGTACAGCAGTTTAGAAGTGTACTTTAATTATTATGCATTCCTAATGTTCTCCAGTATGTGAAAATACAAACTATTCCAATCATTTGCAGCACAGATCAAAAGTGAACAATTGTGTAATGTATCAGCTGAGCTGTGATTTTAAATACTAAATATAAGAATAAATCTCTCTAAACTCAGTTTACTTTCAAATACTAGATGCTTTCCATGATTTTTTTATTCTTGCTCATTCTCATGACACTAGACATCACATAGGGCCTATAGTGTTTTTCGCCACCTATCTCAATTCTTGGTGAGATGTTTGATCCAATGAGTCTATGAGGAGCCACGATAGCTCAGTGGTGAGTGACTTGCTGAGAAGGGGATCTGAGCACCTATGGACATGTACAGAGTGCAATGAGGATGATCCGCAAAGAACTTAATAACAAATTGTGTTTGTTCAATGTTATATGTAGAGGAATAAGAATATTTTTATCCCCAGCATTTTCAAGCTGAAATTCACAAAAGTGGGTGCTGGATATCTAATATTTTTTTAGAAAACCCACAGAAGTTCTTCTAAAGTGAGCTCTTCGATGGGTCCCTTATGGCTAAAACACTAGAGAAAGACCAAGAGAAAAATGACAACGAATGGCTGATAATAAATCTTAAGCAAAATGCTGCTCTAGATGTAGGCTTCAGAAAATGCACAAGACAGATATCAACTGTATCGGTACCTTTATGTGCCAAAGGATTAATTGATTCGTTTTCAAGATGACAAAAAATTCTCTAGAATATCCAATCAAGACTTTTATGTTTTAAAGAATTAAAAATAGTTCCTTGACTTTTAGCACATGATAATGATACACAGTGTCATATTCTGCTCAATTTTTCTGAAGAACTGAAGAATGTGGATGACACACGAACCCTCAACACAATCTGCCTTGACTCTACAAATGAGGTTAGTTTCTGGAGTTTATTTGTTTATTTATCAAATATTCTTTTGGCTTCATGTTTTTGTTTCCCTATATATATATATATATATATATATATATATATATATATATATATATATATATATATATTTATATCAGTAGTAGGAAACTCTTTGTACAGAGCTTCGCAGCAGGAGGCAATCTGATCATCAGAAGTAGATCCTCGAGCAAGTGTTTCGGCCCTTTAGCTTCTTGACACTCTAGGGGAGGTGGGCCCGCCTGGGTCATGACTCCCAGGCATCGACCTCCTGGTACATTGTCACTAAGGCTTACACCGTATGTTCGGCACAAAATAACTAAACTTTTTACACAAAACTTTCGAAAATAGTTTAACTAATCTAATCTTATGTTCGGCAAAAAATAACTACCACTTAATACATAAAACACTCGAAAATAGTTTACCTAACCTAAGGCTTTTGCATGTTCGGCATAAAATAACTACATTTAATAGGCAGCACACTCGAAAATACCTTACCTGTCTTGGTTTATCCTAGCACGTTTCTGCTCTTTCCAGTTGAAATAACTTGGCTACTATTGACAACACAATTTTATAGACCCGTCAGTGTCTGACTTTCGTGGGAATTCAGCATCCGCTGGTTATATATATATAATTAGATTTATAGTTAGAATCGAAGGTTATGGGAGTACACTCAGTGTAAAAATCCGGAGGGAGGGTCCCAAAGGCAGTAGACGGCGTTAACCGTCTTTCTGGCATCCCTGCACCTTCTTCAATTCCGAACGTATGGACTTTGTCCCTCCTTTGTAAATCCTTGAAACGAAGTCGAGAGGGGGGTAGTGCGACTGGGTAAAGCACTATCTCCATATTCCGTGCCCAGGCAGAGTAGGCAAAGTGAAATGAGGAAGAAAGCACCAATGTTTAAACTTGGCACATGGAACGTAAGGAACATGTGCCCTGGACTTGCTAAAGCAAACACACTGAAAGAAGGGCAAATGAGAACAACAGCCCTCATTGTTAGGTATGGAACTAAATAGGCTACATGTTGATATTGCTGCCCTCCAAGAAACAAGACTCTCAGACTGTGGTTCTGTAAAGGAAGAAAATTATACTTTTTTCTGGCAAGGTCTAAGCCCTGAAAAGCCACGTCTACATGGAGTAGGCTTCGCTGTACATAACAAACATATAAACTCCATAACCACGTCAAAAGGAGTGTCTGAACGCTCAATGATACTTCAGCTGCATACGAAGAGTGGATTAATAAATATCATTAGTGCCTATGCACCAACGTTGGCTGCATCAGGCGAAGAGAAAGACAACTTCTACCAACAACTTCAAATGATCATTGACTCACTTCCAAAAGATGAGCTATTATACATACTCGGTGATTTCAACACACTCACAGGATCTGATCATTGACTCACTTCCAAAAGATGAGCTATTATATATACTCGGTGATTTCAACGCACGCACAGGATCTGATCAGCAATATTGGCCAACATGCCTAGGTCATTACGGCATTGGAAAAATCAACGAAAATGGCCAGAGACTCCTAGAATTCTGTTCAGATAATCATCTATGTGTAACTAATACCTACTTTAATGTGAAACACAAGCATAAAGTAACATGGCATCATGCTAGAAGTGGTCACTGGGACCACTAGACCTAGTTCTTACACGTAGGCAGTCTATAAATAACATCAGAATAACACGAACATATCACAGTGCAGACTGCAATACATACCACGCTCTCGTCATCAGTAAGATCAAAGCTAGAAGTAGTCGTATTTACAAATCAAGAGAGCCTCCAGCAGCCAAGATCAACATCACAGTGACAATGATCTCATCAAATAAAGACATTTTTAGATCTAAGTTTGAAGAACTTGCAGAAGAAGCAGAAAATTCATCAAGTGTGTACTCTCTGAAAACACACATCTATAATTGCGCTCTATCTACCTACGGCCAAAAACGGTTCTCAAAGAACGACTGGGTAGAAGAAAATTCATCAAGACTAGACCCACTAATAGCTAATAAGAAAAAGGCACTACTGAACTTCAAAAATAACCCCAATCAAATCCCCAAGGATCAGCTCAAACATGCGCAAGCCACCCTACAATGCGAAGCAAGAAGATGCGCAAATGAATACTGGAACAATCTTTGCTTTGAAATACAGAAAGCCTCAGACAGGGGCGACTCAAAAACCATGCATGACAAGGGCAATAAGGCCCTTGGACCAAAAATAACCAAATTAGCCCCCCCCCCCCCCCCCCCCCAAAATCCAAGTTTGGAGAACCTATTACTGACAAGGGATAACAAATGGAAAGATGGGTTGAACACTACTCCAACCTATACCATGATGACAGACCAGCAAGCACAGTTCTAGCACAATTAATACCAAAATATCCTACAATGACTGAGCTGGACATTGAGCCTACTATGAACGAACTTGCTGAAGCTATAAATGCCCTCTCAAGAGGAAAAGCTGCAGGAAATGACAACATTCCCACAGAGATACTAAATGAAAACTTAAACGTACTACTTCCACATCTATACAAACTGCTAATCAAATGCTGGAGACAAGGAGAAATACCTCATGATATGAGAAATGCTAAGATCATGACGCTGTACAAAAACAAAGGAGACAGGGGCGATTGCAATAATTACAGAGGCATTTCTCCCCTTAGCACAGTCGGCAAGGCTTTTGCTAGAGGCATACTAAAACGTCCACATAGACTTGCAGAACGGGTGCTTCCCAAGTCTCAATGTGGCTTCAGAGCCGGGAGATCAACCATAGACTTGATTTTCACACTTAGACAACGGCAAGAAAAATGTTGAGAACAAAATATGCTGCTCTATATTGCCATTGTGGATCTAACAAAGGCCTTCGACTCAGTAAACAAAGATGGGCTCTACAGGGTGTTAGAAAGCATAGGCTGCCCACCTAAATTACTTAAGATGATTATGTCCTTCCATGAAGACACGAATGGTAAAATCTACTTTGATGGAAGTTCATCAGAGAGTTTTAAAGTCAACAACGGAGTGACACAGGGATGTGTTCTCACCCCCACCCTTTTTGGTATATTCTTTGCTGCCTTCCTAAATTACGACTTCGAAAACAGCTCAGGAGATATTTACATTCGCACAAGATCAGATGGCTCACTGTTCAACTTAGCACAACTAAGAGCAAAAAGGAAAACAAATGTTGCCCTACTTAAAGAACTTTTATTTGCTGATGATGCTGCCCTAGTCGCTCATAGTGAAGCCACCCTGCAATCGCTGATCAACAACCTGGACAAAGCATGCAACCTTTTTTTACTGTCAATTAATGTTCAGAAGACAGTAATATTAAGTCAAGGCAACATCAAACCTCTATTAATTACTCTAAAAGATTGTCCACTAGAATCAGTTCAGAAATTTACATATCTTGGATCCACAATTACGCAAACCATTCCTCCTGATGAAGAAATAAACTGTCGAATTGGTAAGGCAGCTACAACCTTCGGCAAACTCACAGAAAGGGCCTGGAACAACACGAAACTAACACTAAAGACTAAACTCTTAATATATCATACTTGTGTGCTTAGCACACTATTATATGGATCTGAAACCTGGACAACATACTCAAACCAGGAAAAAAGACTAAATGTCTTCCACATGCGATGTCTCAGCAAAATAATGCACATCAAATGGCAGGACAAAATAACCAACTTATCTGTCCTGCGACATGCTAAGACACCAACAATCATGTCGATGCTCAGAAGTCGAAGACTAAGATGGCTGGGGCATGTCCAGCGAATGGAAGAAAAGCGCATTCCTAGGCAAATACTATATGGTGATCTAATACACAGAAAAAGACAAATCACAGACCTAAACTGCGATATAGAGATATCTGCAAATCATCTCTGAAAGACTTCTCCATATGTGAAAATGACTGGGAACATCTGGTAAGTAATTGCACATCATGGAGAGCATGTAAAAGGAACGGTATAACATCATTTGAGACTATGCTAAGGCAAAACTTAGAAGAGAAATGACTAATAAAAAAGGATGGAAAACCCTGTGGATCAGTGGGCCTGACTTGTTCATTCTGTGACCACTTGTGTTTGTCAAACATTGGTAGAATTAGCCACGAGAGAAGATGTTCAACAAAAACAAAACCTCAAAAAAAATAAACAATAGCCTCCATTAGACTGTCTGACAAGACGAAAGGGGCCATATAATAATAAATATGTCTTAACATATGGAGGCCATAGCTGGAAATCCACTCAAGCTATAAAAAAAAAGAAACTGTCTTTAAAATTAAATTCCTTCAAAGACTCTTGAACATAAATTTGAGAGATTTTACACCAAATGAAATTATTTTTAAAAAGAAAAACCAAGCAAGAATATGTATAAAAAAAACTATACGTGATGAAGATTGAAGTACATCTTGTGTATAGGTCATGTGCTCAGAATGAAATAGGACCCCCACACCAAGCCTCTTTGCAGACACTGGGGGGCAAATCTGTCAATCTGAAGGGGCATGTGACTATCTTCCCAACCCGGGATGAAATTTGCACCCACACCATCATTTTGCAACTTCCCTCCATGGCACACTGTGGCTCTGCCTCTGCTATCCATGTTCATTTCTGCAGGTGGTGGAGTCAGGTAGGATTCACATCAGTCCACTCCCAACCAGCTACTGTCTACTGGCCCTTTCCCAACCGCCTACTGTCTACTGGCCCTTTCCCAACCGCCTACTGTCTACTGGCCCTTTCCCAACCGCCTACTGTCTACTGGCCCTTTCCCAACCGCCTACTGTCTACTGGCCCTTTCCCAACCGCCTACTGTCTACTGGCCCTTTCCCAACCGCCTACTGTCTACTGGCCCTTTCCCAACCGCCTACTGTCTACTGGCCCTTTCCCAACCGCCTACTGTCTACTGGCCCTTTCCCAACCGCCTACTGTCTACTGGCCCTTTCCCAACCGCCTACTGTCTACTGGCCCTTTCTCAACCGCCTACTGTCTACTGGCCCTTTCCCAACCGCCTACTGTCTACTGGCCCTTTCTCAACCGCCTACTGTCTACTGGCCCTTTCCCAACCGCCTACTGTCTACTGGCCCTTTCTCAACCGCCTACTGTCTACTGGCCCTTTCCCAACCGCCTACTGTCTACTGGCCCTTTCCCAACCGCCTACTGTCTACTGGCCCTTTCCCAACCGCCTACTGTCTACTGGCCCTTTCTCAACCGCCTACTGTCTACTGGCCCTTTCCCAACCGCCTACTGTCTACTGGCCCTTTCCCAACCGCCTACTGTCTACTGGCCCTTTCCCAACCGCCTACTGTCTACTGGCCCTTTCCCAACCGCCTACTGTCTACTGGCCCTTTCCCAACCGCCTACTGTCTACTGGCCCTTTCCCAACCGCCTACTGTCTACTGGCCCTTTCCCAACCGCCTACTGTCTACTGGCCCTTTCCCAACCGCCTACTGTCTACTGGCCCTTTCCCAACCGCCTACTGTCTACTGGCCCTTTCTCAACCGCCTACTATCTACTGGCCCTTTCCCAACCGCCTACTGTCTACTGGCCCTTTCCCAACCGCCTACTGTCTACTGGCCCTTTCCCAACCGCCTACTGTCTACTGGCATGTGCTCTGCTCTTTAAGGGGTACCGTTTGTATTGGCATGGCAGAGGATCATCACATTCTGGGCCAATTGTATCTGTGTGACATACCACAGGATGGTTGGAAATAGAGCATGGTGGTTTTCTCATCAACCTGAAGCCGTCAGTCCTCTGTGTGACATACCACAGGATGGTTGCAAATAGAGCATGGTGGTTTTCTCATCAACCTGAAGCCGTCAGTCCTCTGTGTGACATACCACAGGATGGTTGCAAATAGAGCATGGTGGTTTTCTCATCAACCTGAAGCCGTCAGTCCTCTGTGTGACATACCACAGGATGGTTGCAAATAGAGCATGGTGGTTTTCTCATCAACCTGAAGCCGTCAGTCCTCTGTGTGACATACCACAGGATGGTTGCAAATAGAGCATGGTGGTTTTCTCATCAACCTGAAGCCGTCAGTCCTCTGTGTGACATACCACAGGATGGTTGCAAATAGAGCATGGTGGTTTTCTCATCAACCTGAAGCCGTCAGTCCTCTGTGTGACATACCACAGGATGGTTGCAAATAGAGCATGGTGGTTTTCTCATCAACCTGAAGCCGTCAGTCCTCTGTGTGACATACCACAGGATGGTTGCAAATAGAGCATGGTGGTTTTCTCATCAACCTGAAGCCGTCAGTCCTCTGTGTGACATACCACAGGATGGTTGCAAATAGAGCATGGTGGTTTTCTCATCAACCTGAAGCCGTCAGTCCTCTATGTGACATACCACAGGATGGTTGCAAATAGAGCATGGTGGTTTTCTCATCAACCTGAAGCCGTCACTCCTCTGTGTGACATACCACAGGATGGTTGCAAATAGAGCATGGTGGTTTTCTCATCAACCTGAAGCCGTCAGTCCTCTGTGTGACATACCACAGGATGGTTGCAAATAGAGCATGGTGGTTTTCTCATCAACCTGAAGCCGTCAGTCCTCTGTGTGACATACCACAGGATGGTTGGAAATAGAGCATGGTGGTTTTCTCATCAACCTGAAGCCGTCAGTCCTCTGTGTGACATACCACAGGATGGTTGGAAATAGAGCATGGTGGTTTTCTCATCAACCTGAAGCCATCAGTCCTCTGTGTGTGCTGGTAGGGGTCTCAAAGTGATTTTGAGCTGCAAACTCCAAGCCATCCATGGGGGTCCCTATATAGGTTGTATTAAGACAGAGGGAAAGGAATCTCACTCAAGAGAGAGAAAGGGTGAGTGAATGAGGACCATGGCATGTACCATGCACCAGCAGGCTCTGATCCTGCATCTATAGGGGATCACCTTCTCTTTGCCCAGTTTTACCACTGGAAACTTGGTCACATCGAAGACCAAATTTTCAAAAATAGGGGGAACCACATGTAGGTGTGGTCTTGGGTACATTGCCTGATCAACAACAAATGGGTGACAAAACAAAGAAGACTAAAGAAACTCTAAGAAGAACATTATAGGCTTAAGAAGAAAACAGTGAGTCATCAGACAAGGAGAGTTATGATTTCTCTCTCTTCAGCCCAGAATGAAATTGATAAATATTTATGCCTGACTGGTTAGTGCGCTCACTATTAATTACAAGAGTTTGAGTTCAATTCTCAAATGTGAATATTTTTTGGGGTCAACAAGACTTCAACAAAGTTCATCCAGCCTATAAAACTTGAGGTAAATAGGAAAGGTAGTCCGATAACAATTGTCATTGGGTAAGGAAGTGTTAGTGATTTCATTGCACTAAGCCTCAGTTTATGAAGTGGAGTGGACATTTACCTTCCTTGATGCCTTTTCTCAAAATATTCATCAGCATGCAGTGACTAACTATCATTTTAGTGTTGGTTTGAACATTTCTTTCATTTGTCCACAATATTACCACTTGTTGCCTCCAGTCTTCACCTCCTGTTCACTCTTCTCTAGATAGTGATGTGGTTTCACTTCTTTCATTCTAGCTGCCTCTCAGAGGTTGTTCATGATTGCTGCCCTATCTATTGGCTGTTCATCTAATATGATCACTAAACTGGCCAATCTATTCTTTCTTTTATCTCAACACCAGCATGATCTGAGATGAATAAGAAGGTAACACTGCAGATCTTTTAAGAAGGTAACACTGCAGATCTTTCAAGAAGGTCAAGAAGGTAACACTGCAGATCTTTCAAGAAGGTAACACTGCAGATCTTTCAAGAAGGTAACACTGCAGATCTTTCAAGAAGGAAACACTGCAGATCTTTCAAGAAGGTAATACTGCAGATCTTTCAAGAAGGTAACACTGCAGATCTTTAATCTCTAAATTGACTGCAGCCATTGTCTGTGGATGAGCATATTCGGACTTTGTGGGTCAGGCTCATCTAGTTACTCAAACGCAGACACGAGTGTAGTTTTAGTGATTATAACAGGATAGAAGCCAATTTCATGAACATGATCTCCATTGTTGAACAATTGGGCATCAATATTTAATTTAGTGCTATATCATATTGTAACTTGATCTTCTTCTCCACTTTCTTTAACTCCCCTTTGAATGACCGTTGAGATATAGTTATCATACTTCTGATATTTGTAGCCATTGTCATCTTGAATCTGTCATAAAGATTTTTACCATGCTGTCAGTCCATCTTATAGGATCTACTTGGTCTGCATCTCTCCCTTATTCTCTTTTTGTATACACTTTGCATGGTGTGGAATCACAATGCATTCATTTCCTTTAGGTTGGCAAGCTTAACACTTTCCGTACGTTTCGACACACTGTGCACCATGTTGATTTCAGCCGCATGCATTTCACCTCATAGTGCGTCATTCTGAATTTAATTAGTGTGTACCATCATCAAACCATATTCTTTTTAAATGTCTTGTATCATCTTGGCATTGGTGAAATCTAATTCCTTGTTTAATTATCTAAAAATGCATTTATAATATGTTATATAAATATTTAATATGTAGATTGATTCTTAAAACCATGACAAATTTTGTCCCTGATATCTCTTCCATTGTACTGATAAAAAGCTTCCGTAAGAAAGGGTTAATCACTTACAAAAATTCATTCGGAATCAAAATGAACATTTTTTTTTCAAATTTGAATCACTTAAATTTGTCATATCTTTATCTCTAAATACCACATGTTTGTTGTTATTAATGTACATAACTCCATTATAGATTATGTTATTAATGTACATAACTTCATTATAGATTATGTTATTAATGTACATAATTCCATTCTAGATTATGTTATTAATGTACATAACTCCATTCTAGATTATGTTATTAATGTACATAACTCCATTATAGATTATGTTATTAATCATTTTAAATCTGTTATTTTCTAAGTATTATTTTCTATTAACATAATCCAATTCATTACAGAGTTAAAACAGTTTAAAATGCATCCATGTTTATTGCAAAATTAAGAATATACAAAAAAATTACAATAGAATTACCTTAAAAATAATTATCTTTATTCTTTCTTTCAGACTAACATAACATGCAGCCAATCAGCAGCCTTCTTTCACAGTCATGTGACCTCATTTATACCGTTTGCTATTACAGTATTAGTTTTGTTCATAAACTACTGCAGCCACTGACAGTGACCGCAACCTTTGTTTACGTTCTACAGAGAGTGCTTCATGCCAGAGACTGTGCCAGTACTTCCCAATATCTTCACAAGTAATCATTTTGTCTTTGTTAGCTGAAAGTCTACATTATGTTTGTTATCTAATAATTATTTTATGTGAAATAATTGATTTTAATAACAATGTGCACTTAACAAACAAATATAGAAAAAGCAACAATAAAAAAACAAATAAGCAAGAATTTGACCTAAAAAACATAAAATTGAACTGACAATAAAGTAAATTATACATTAAATTCCACTAACAGATGAGAAAAAGTAAAGAAAGCTCACAATATCATATTTGTCTATCTATCCATTGTCCTTTTAAGTCAGTATATCATATAATGATATTGTATTGGAGAGTATATGTTGTTAGAACCCATATTCTCTTCCCTAACCATTAGCAAATGTTTGGCGATGGGATCATTTTATGCTGAATGGTCAATGGCATGTCTCAAGAAAAAAAAGATTATTTATCTGCTAAATTTGGAAATTAACGGATTCTAATGAAGCATAAAAGACATGCTAACATTATCTTTATGCATTTTCCCCTTTTGCAGGAGGCTTTTTGTAGGGAAGGGAATTAACTCAAGGCTAAGAAATAACAGCCAAATTCTCATTACAGTTGCTGTTAGGATATGGTTTGCATTTAACATCTAACAGACAAAACTTTTGACCATACCATAGATCGAACTCACAGCCTCTGAACTTAAGAATAGCAGATTTTTTATTCCTTTGATCACCTGTTCCTCGGGAGAAGAGTACAGATGTAAAAAAAATAGTGATCAAGTAAATATCATGAAAATGATACTCTTGGAATAGAAGCTCTATCTCTCAGTACATTTATTGTCTTTCTGCAATAAAGCACAAACTACTTATTACAAAGCAAGATATAAACAAAATATTTATTTAAAAGTAAGGAGTAACTGTAATAAATTTAATGTTGTCTTGACTCATAGCCAACCACTATGAACATATCTTAATAAACTGCTACATGAGCATTTCTGTATAATTTGGATTTCACTCACAGTCTTTTATCTAATCAATTTGTGCATATATAGTTTCTATGGAATTATGTGTCAACCTGTTAGTTTCATTTATGCTAAAATACATATGGTTTGACACCTCAGAGAAATGATTATGGAGATATAGAGCTATTAAATGCATATAATTAAATGTTCAAATTTAGTACTTGCATGTATAATAAGTAAAAACAGGTTTAAAGTCAACTGATTCTAATGAAATCATATTTACCTAACATATTTGAACATTCTTAAGTTAGACCAGTTAAGCTTATCTTTTGCACGTTTGACACCTTTCACCAAGTCTAAGCTGCTATTATCTTTTTACCTGAACTTCCATTACAGGCACTTGAAAGACCTACCTACATCTGCTAAGGAGCCAGTAGTGGGGTGTGGTAAAGCTGGTAGCAAGGAGCCAGTAGTGAGGTGTGGTAAAGCTGGTAGCAAGGAGCCAGTAGTGAGGTGTGGTAAAGCTGGTAGCAAGGAGCCAGTAGTGAGGTGTGGTAAAGCTGGTAGCAAGGAGCCAGTAGTGAGGTGTGGTAAAGCTGGTAGCAAGGAGCCAGTGGTGGGGTGTGATAAAGCTGGTAGCAAGGAGCCAGTAGTGGGGTGTGGTAAAGCTGGTAGCAAAGAGCCAGTAGTGGGGTGTGGTAAAGCTGGTAGCAAGGAGCCAGTAGTGGGGTGTGGTAAAGCTGATAGCAAAGAGCCAGTAGTGGGGTGTGGTAAAGCTGGTAGCAAGGAGCCAGTAGTGAGGTGTGGTAAAGCTGGTAGCAAGGAGCCAGTAGTGGGGTGTGATAAAGCAGGTAGCAAGGAGCCAGTAGTGGGGTGTGATAAAGCTGGTAGCAAGGAGCCAGTAGTGAGGTGTGGTAAAGCTGGTAGCAAGGAGCCAGTAGTGAGGTGTGGTAGAGCTGGTAGCAAGGAGTTGGTAGTGAGGTGTAGTAAAGCTGGTAGCAAGGAGCCAGTAGTGAGGTGTGGTAAAGCTGGTAGCAAGGAGCCAGTAGTGAGGTGTAGTAAAGCTGGTAGCAAGGAGCCAGTAGTGAGGTGTAGTAAAGCTGGTAGCAAGAAGCCAGTAGTGGGGTGTGGTAAAGCTGGTAGCAAGAAGCCAGTAGTGGGATGTGGTAAAGCTGGTAGCAAGAAGCCAGTAGTGGGGTGTGGTAAAGCTGGTAGCAAGGAGCCAGTAGTGAGGTGTGGTAAAGCTGGTAGCAAGGAGCCAGTAGTGAGGTGTAGTAAAGCTGGTAGCAAGGAGCCAGTAGTGGGGTGTGCTAAAGCTGGTAGCAAGAAGCCAGTAGTGAGGTGTAGTAAAGCTGGTAGCAAGGAGCCAGTAGTGAGGTGTAGTAAAGCTGGTAGCAAGGAGCCAGTAGTGAGGTGTGGTAAAGCTGGTAGCAAGGAGCCAGTAGTGGGGTGTGATATACACTGCAAGGTATGGTGACAGCCTCATAAAAAGGAATACAACAAGATACTGACATTTTGGCCTGCAGCCTTCTTCAGAATACGTGGACAATGACAACAAACGGTGAGGCACAAATATCTATAGCTGCATGTCAGATGATAAAGTTAGGGAGAGGTGAACGCTACCATCCGACATGTAGCTATAGGTATTTGGGCCTCACCGTTTGTTGTCGTTGTCCCCGTATTCTGAAGAAGGCTGCAACGTCTGTATTTTTTTGTATTCCTTTTTTGTAAAGCTGTCACCATACCTTGGAGTGTATACCACACCCCACCACTGGCTTCTTGCTACCAGCTTTACCACACCCCACTACTGGCTCCTTGCTACCAGCTTTACCACACCCCACTACTTGCTCCTTGCTACCAGCTTTACCACACCCCACTACTGGCTCCTTGCCACCAGCTTTACCACACCCCACTTCTGGCTCCTTGCCACCAGCTTTACCACACCCCACTACTGGCTCCTTGCCACCAGCTTTACCACACCCCACTTCTGGCTCCTTCACACCAGCTTTACCACACCCCACCATTGGCTCCTTGCCACCAGCTTTACCAAACCCCACTACTGGCTCCTTGCCACCAGCTTTACCACACCCCACTTCTGGCTCCTTCACACCAGCTTTACCACACCCCACCATTGGCTCCTTGCCACCAGCTTTACCACACCCCACTACTGGCTCCTTGCCACCAGCTTTACCACACCCCACTACTGGCTCCTTGCCACCAGCTTTACCACACCCCACTTCTGGCTCCTTCACACCAGCTTTACCACACCCCACCATTGGCTCCTTGCCACCAGCTTTACCACACCCCACTTCTGGCTCCTTCACACCAGCTTTACCACATCCAACTACTGGCTCCTTGCCTCCAGCTTTACCACACCCCACTACTGGCTCCTTGCCACCAGCTTTACCACACCCCACTACTGGCTCCTTGCCACCAGCTTTACCACACCCCACTACTGGCTCCTTGCTACCAGCTTTACCACACCCCACCACTGGCTCCTTGCCTCCAGCTTTACACACCCCACTACTGGCTCCTTGCCTCCAGCTTTACCACACCCCACCACTGGCTCCTTGCTACCAGCTTTACCACACCCCACTACTGGCTCCTTGCTACCAGCTTTATCACATCCCACTACCGGCACCTTGCTACCAACTTTACCACACCCCACTACTGGCTCCTTGCCTCCAGCTTTACCACACCCCACCACTGGCTCCTTGCTACCAGCTTTACCACACCCCACCACTGGCTCCTTGCTACCAGCTTTACCACACCCCACTACTGGCTCCTTGCTACGAGCTTTATCACACCCCACTACTGGCTTCTTGCTACCAGCTTTACCACACCCCACTACTAGCTCCTTGCTACCAGCTTTACCACACCCCACTACTGGCTTCTTGCTACCAGCTTTACCATACCCCACTACTGGCTCCTTGCTACCAGCTTTACCACACACCACTACTGGCTTCTTGCTACCAGCTTTACCACACCCCACTACTGGCTCCTTGCTACCAGCTTTACCACACCCCACTACTGGCTTCTTCCTACCAGCTTTACCACACCCCACTACTGCTTCTTGCTACCAGCTCTACCACACCTCACTACTGGCTCCTTGCTACCAGCTTTACCACACCTCACTACTGGCTCCTTGCTACCAGCTTTACAACACCTCACTACTGGCTCCTTGCTACCTGCTCTACCACATCCTACTACTGGCACCTTGCTACCAGCTTTACCACACCCCACTACTGGCTTCTTGCTACCAGCTTTACCACACCCCACTACTGGCTTCTTGCTACCAGCTTTATCACACCCCACTACTGGCTCCTTGCTACCAGCTTTATCACACCCCACTACTGGCTTCTTGCTACCAGCTTTACCACACCCCACTACTGGCTTCTTGCTACCAGCTTTATCACACCCCACTACTGGCTCCTTGCCACCAGCTTTACCACACCCCACTACTGGCTCCTTGCTACCAGCTTTACCACACCCCACTACTGGCTTCTTGCTACCAGCTTTACCACACCCCACTACTGGCTTCTTGCTACCAGCTTTACCACACCCCACTACTGGCTTCTTGCTACCAGCTTTACCACACCCCACTACTGGCTTCTTGCTACCAATTTTACCACACCCCACTACTGGCTTCTTGCTACCAGCTTTACCACACCCCACTACTGGCTTCTTGCTACCAGCTTTACCACACCCCACCACTGGCTCCTTGCTACCAGCTTTACCACACCCCACCACTGGCTCCTTGCTACCAGCTTTACCACACCCCACTACTGGCTCCTTGCCACCAGCTTTACCACACCCCACTACTGGCTCCTTGCCACCAGCTTTACCACACCCCACCACTGGCTCTTTGCTACCAGCTTTACCACACCCCACCATTGGCTCCTTGCCACCAGCTTCACCATACCCCACCACTGGCTCTTTGCTACCAGCTTTACCACACCCCACCACTGGCTCCTTGCTACCAGCTTTATCACACCCCACTACTGGCTCCTTGCTACCAGCTTTATCACACCCCACTACTGGCTTCTTGCTACCAGCTTTACCACACCCCACTACTGGCTTCTTGCTACCAGCTTTACCACACCTCACTACTGCCTCCTTGCTACCAGCTTTACCACACCTCACTACTGGCTCCTTGCTACCAGCTTTACCACACCTCACTACTGGCTCCTTGCTACCAGCTTTACCACACCTCACTACTGGCTCCTTGCTACCAGCTCTACCACATCCCACTACTGGCTCCTTGCTACCAGCTTTACCACACCCCACTACTGGCTTCTTGCTACCAGCTTTACCACACCCCACTACTGGCTTCTTGCTACCAGCTTTACCACACCCCACTACTTGCTCCTTGCTACCAGCTTTACCACACCTCACTACTGGCTCCTTGCTACCATCTTTACCACATCCCACTACTGGCTCCTTTCTACCATCTTTACCACACCCCACTACTGGCCTCTTGCTACCAGCTTTACGACATCCCACTACTGGCTCCTTGCTACCAGCTTTACCACACCCCACTACTGGCTCCTTGCTACCAACTTTACCACACCCCACCACCGGCTCCTTGCTACCAGCTTTACCACACCTCACTACTGGCTCCTTGCAACCAACTTTACCACACCTCACTACTGGCTCCTTGCTACCAACTTTACCACACCCCACTACCGGCTGCTTGCTACCAGCTTTACCACACCCCACTACCGGCACCTTGCTACCAACTTTACCACACCCCACTCCCGGCTCCTTGCTACCAGCTTTACCACACCCCACTACCGGCTCCTTGCTACCAGCTCTACCACACCTCACTACTGGATCCTTGCTACCAACTTTACCACACCCCACTACTGGCTCCTTGCTACCAGCTTTACCACACCCCACTACCGGCTCCTTGCTACCAGCTCTACCACACCTCACTACTGGATCCTTGCTACCAACTTTACCACACCTCACTACCGGCTCCTTGCTACCAGCTCTACCACACCTCACTACCGCCACCTTGCTACTAACTTTACCACACCCCACTACCGGCTGCTTGCTACCAGCTTTACCACACCCCACTACCGGCACCTTGCTACCAACTTTACCACACCCCACTACCGGCTCCTTGCTACCAGCTTTACCACACCCCACTACCGGCTCCTTGCTACCAGCTTTACCACACCCCACTACCGGCACCTTGCTACCAACTTTATCACATCCCACTACCGGCACCTTGCTACTAGTTTTATCACACCCCACTACCGGCTCCTTGCTACTAGCTTTACCACACCCCACTACCGGCTCCTTGCTACTAGCTTTACCACACCCCACTACCGGCACCTTGCTACCAACTTTACCACACCCCACTACCGGCTCCTTGCTACCAGCTTTACCACACCCCACTATTGGCTCCTTGCTACCAGCTTTACCACACCCCACTACTGGCTCCTTGATACCAGCTTTACCACACCCCACTACTGGCTCCTTGCTACCAGCTTTACCACACCCCACTACTGGCTCCTTGCTACCAGCTTTACCGCAGCGCTGCTATTAGTTGCCTGTTCCCTACATCTGCACACTCTTTTTTCAGCTTCATGAAGCAAGATTCTTGAAATTCTTGCTCAAACAAGAGAAACCATATGGTTGCATTTCTTTGTTATAATTTTGTGTATAGTTTCCTATCACCACAATTAAGATAATATTCATTATTAGATCTGATAATGCAGCACTCCAAGCAATCTCATAGGTCATCAGTCACCTTCAACAAAATATTATCAGTTTGCTGTTGATTCACACTCCTGGGTCTCCTTTGCAGGTTATTTTTTCCTATTTTGCTCAGCGTAAATGATAGTAATCAGTAATTATAAAATACAATATGAATGTATTAATTATTGATAATTTCTAAGTGAAATTAGAGACCAACATTTAAAACAATGAAATAAATAACTTTGCTTTTTGAAGATGCATTTTCTTATAAGCAGAAAGAAGAATTGCAAATTTTGACATACAATATTGAAAGATTCATGAAATTATCTCTATCGTATCAATTTATTATCTTTCAATTGAAGTTGTTGTCTGTACATCTTGTGAAATCGTTCATTTTTATGTCAATATCTATGATTACCCATTTACAAATTTCAGTATATTATAATCTATAATGTAAATATTATTTTTAATCCATTCATCAATCATGCTTTGCGAGTAATTTTATTCAGTTATTTTGTTGGTACCCCTTATCACAAAGAACTGTAGTGAAAATTTATTGAATTATTTTTCCTCCCTCTTGTTATTCAAAATTGCTATTATTATTTTTATTAATTTAATAATTTATTTTATTAAAACTCTTCTGACAGCTGCTTTTTGTTCCCCCAAAACTATTATTGCTGCTAATTGTAAGAAAATTAGTTGCATTTCATGTCACTATTTAGCTATATATGCTTTTTTTCTAAACTGACATATTGTGCAAAATTACAATAAGTTGCTGCGATATCTATGACAATAATATGCTGATTAATTATGTGGCCTTGTTATAATGTATGAGTGCGGCTGATAAAGAAGTCAATGCTGATGTACAATGTGTATGAAGAGAACTATTTTTTTTTAATGTGTATTTTTTTTACTTTATTTGTATTATGTAAAAGTTTTCTGTTCCTAAATGGTCCTTACAAAATAGTTTAGAGCACATATTGTGTTTACTCATTTACAAAGGAAGGACTCGGTAAATATATGGTCTTTAAATATCCAGGAAGATACTGTCAAATAAAGCAATTTATCTCCTGAAAGTACTTTTTTTAAAATCAGGTAGGTATCATTCCATTATATTATTAAAAACAATTTCTTTAATAAGTATTTGTATGATCCAGCATGCAGACTGTGTGACATGCTTAACATAAGTACAGAGAAATTAATTGTGCAAATATATTGCGGGCCAAAGAGAGCATATACAGTACTATCATTTGGTAAAAAAAAAGACAACCTAAAATAAACAATTTTTAATAGTAAATTTCAGTAAGACCACATAGACTACTAACCAAGCTTGTATTATATCCAACCTCAGCTATTAACGATTAGATAACAGGATTCCAAAAACGAAAGAATAATGTTTACATATAAAGTACACATTTTTAGGGAAAAATACTTTAAAATATTTTCCTAACATATAGACCTACAGAAAAATATCTTTTTTAACATCAAACAGATATACCATTGGTCATGGAAAAAAGAATGAACACTATATTTCCCATAAACCATTGACAGCTTGAAGAAAACCTTTACTTTTATTCTTTTGTTTCAGGAGGTAATAAGTTTCCATTCAAATAGTCCTACCTGTGCTGACTTTCAGCTCTTGAAGCTTCTTACTTCTGTTTCCTGTAGCATTGAGTTTTTTTTTATTATGGTTCTTTATTGGGACATCCATCATTTCCATCTGATGTATTTGCCCACCAATTACTTGTTATGCCTGAACAGGTGTGTTGTGTTCTGTTTACATAGAAGATGTGATATCTTCACCTTTCATCTCACCTGACATCGCAGGTGCAGTTTTAGGTTGAGATTTGCTTTCCCTCTTCAGTTCCTAATCTCCTGGCTGACAGATTAGTCTGTTATCATGTCCACCAGAGGGTGGTGGAGTAAGATCTTCACATTATTAGTTCATTGATCTTGTTGCAAATGGTGAAATATGATTCATTGTCTGCTTTAAGTCCATGCATTACCAACACCTTGGCCCCAATCAATTCCTTAACAACAATAGTGATTGTTTTGTTCAAATTGATGTATTTCTGCTTTAATAATCTATTTGCTTGTTAATGTATTCAATTATTTTGTTCTTTTGTCAGTTTAGAAATGTTTTCGTTATGGATCCAGACACCTCTGAGCTGACACCCTTTAGCCCAAGTCAGTTTAGTACTATATATTACATGAGGTGCAAACAATGTGATTTTGGTCTTATTTCAATTTCCTTAAGTTAGTAAATACCAAATATTGATACTAGCATCTATTTTGGTATATTTTAACATGAATTTACACTTTATGTGTGATAGATTATTTTTGTTCCACATGTGATAACTGCTTTATCATAAGAATAACTTGATTGCTTACCTAAATTCATTAATTCACTCTAATGCGTGAAATATAAGATTATATTCATATTAATGTGTCCAGGTGTGTGTTTGTTTCTTTCTTGGCTCTATATTAAACCTGCCTATATTTTTATCACAAGTATGCCTTTCTATCTATTCAGTTGTTTGTTTATTTTATTATTTATTTTATTGAGGCATCAATTACAAGGTAGAAATATGTTGTTCTATTATAGCCTTCTTTATCTGTGTTAATCCGTGATCATTTTAATATATTAATGCCTGTGAGTTTAAATGATCATTCAAAAGTATATATAAATATATACATATGTATATATACGCATACGAACATATGTGAGGATGAGTCAAATGAAAACTTCAATAATTTACTCACAAATATTTATTTTTAAAATTCTTGTAGGCCTACACAAATAGATACTTGTTTCATATATTTTCCACTCTGTTCTTTTAAAGTTCTCCACCATTTATATGATTCATGAATGTCTCCAGAACTAATGTATTTTGGTCAATTTGCCTGACCTTAATGAAAAGCAACTTTCATGGAAGTCATGCCATTGTAAAGCTTTCTAATTCATTCATACACTTCCTGCAGTGCTTAACTCTTTTCATATGTTTCGACGTACCATGCGCCATGGTGATTTCTGTCATGTACGTTTAGCCGCATGGTGCATCACTCTCAATTTGATTAGTGTAAACTATCATCAACCCATATTTTTTTTTACATGTCTTGTATTATCTTGGTATTGGTGAAATCTAATTCCTTGTTTAATTATCTAAACATTGATATATAACATGTTAAGTGTTAGATAAATATAAACATGTAGATTAATATTTAAAATCATGAACAATTTTGTCTCTGAACTCTCTGCCACTAAACTGATAAAAATCTACTGCACTGAAAGAGTTAACATTGATCAACACATTGAAGCTCCATTCATCAATGAACTGCATCATGCTTCACTTCTGAAAACATACATGAACAATTCACATCTCTGGTGCATACCTCAAATCTAACAGTCAATATTACACTTTGACACTGTTATTGTAATATCATGCTGTTTGTTTATACTGTGCTACCATTTGTAAACCCTTCTTCCTATCACCAGTAATAGCACTGTTTCTTAGTGCATTGTGTAAAGTTTTTCTAATTTTCTTTGCCATTTAAATGCTTTCATTTGACTCATCATCACACCATCAGAGCATTTATCTGTCTTGCTGTTGTTATTTTTCTGTGAAATAAAAAGGTTAATAAAATGTCCTGTTCAATAGATGTAAAATAACAAAGCATTTATAGTAATTGTGGTGATTTGTGATTTTAATTATTGAATATAATACCATTTTAAACTTCATTATTATACTGTTGATCACATGATAAAGTGTTGTTGAAATGACCTCAGCTCATTAAATTCTATTACCATTGCTAAATTTATAAAATTGTATATATTACATTGCAGATTTAATCTTATTATCATGATTTTATATTTAAAATCACATCTGAAAATAAATCTTTCATTTATTTGTAATTTCACATATGTGATTATATTTAATCTGGTCATTTTCATGGTCTTATTTTACATTTTTTTTTAAATGATTAAAAATTGACATTAGGTTTTATCTACATAAGCTTCAAATAAATATTTGCTTTAAATAGTCCATTAAAATCATGAACTCTCTTCTACTCTTCCCCACTGCACCACTTCTTTACTGGAAGGATTTACTGAACCATCTCTGTGTCTTCCGGTACTGATTTCTGTAGTAATGTTATTTAATAAACTGACATTGCCATTCTAATGCATGAATCACAAAGCAAACCTTCAAAAATGGAAACAACAGGAAAAAGAAAATGAGGCTATCATCACAAGAATTTGGAAATTAAAATAGAGGCAGACCCAAATTAACCTGATGGAAAGTAAAGGGGCATGATGCATATTGTAGGCAATGTTTTCAAGAATAGTCTTGCATTGAGGAAGAAGAGAATAGACACAATACTTTACAAGTCACCACAATGCATGTCAATCACTGACTGTTTTATTAGTTCATGTTAGTTCAAGGAGACTTTGAACACGACAACCTAAAAAGTTGTAGATCTGGACAGAGAGAGAGAGAGATTATTTCATATGGGCAGTGTTAAATGCAATGTTCTGTAAACAACATGCAACCTGATGAATGATCTGGGACAAAAATAACATGAAGTATTCTATAGTGAACTTTCTTAACGTGATTGATGACAGAAGATTCAGCAAATCCCTAAAACAGGAGGTGATGTGAACATCATTGAGCTTGAAACATCAGACCCATAAAGTATCTTGATTAATCATAATACAAGTCTATTAACTTCACCTTCAGCAGACTGCAGCTGTAAGGTCACATAGACCAGTGCTCTTCAACTGGATGCTACCACCCGCTAGTGGGCGATTTTGACTTCTAGGTGGGCGATAATAACAGAATAGTTATGCTTTTTTAATGATATGTCAAATATAGACTTGGTGGATGATCGGGGAACTTGATTCTCTCTCTCAATTTGTTAAAACATCAATAGCCAGAAATCCTAATAATTTTGTCTCTGAGTACAACCTCAATTAAATTGACAAGACCGGTCAGAAAAACTGGTTTGAGTCAGAGGGGTGTCCATTGTAGTGACTGCTTGGCACCTATCTTACCATTTTATCTATGACAACTGATATACTTGTGCACATCTGCAGTTAGTATGATCCTATCAACACCAACAAATACACTTCTCTTCCTGAATGTTTGATCTTTTCTATCTTCTTCTGTCAATCCTGTATTGACAACTAAAATGATTATTTAGTTCATGATTGTTCTGAAAGGATTATAACCGATTCATCATCCGATGCTGTTGGATATATAATTGGAGTGTCTTACATGTCACATCTGATTTGTTCCAACTATTTTTATTAATTTGTGACTTTAACAAATCTGAAACAATGTCTCAAAAATTAGAAATATACTCTTGGCTATTTACCTGAATATCTGAAAATGGGATTCATTGAATCTAATACAAACAAACAGTAGATGGGATTCAATGAATCTATTACAAACAAACAGCTTCCAAAGTGATTACTATACCACAAAACATTTTATAATGAAACAATGAAGCCAAGTCAATTGCAAGAGCATCTTGCAACAAAACATCCAAAACATAAAGATAAGCCTTTGGTATATTTTCACAAATTTATTTAAAAGATTTCAAAATTGTTTTACAATAACAACATCATTTAATAAACAAAAGATAAAGAATCAGGATGGATGCACTGTATCTATCATATATCACAATTAATTGCAAGAAGTGGTAAAGGTCATAACATTGGAAACATTTTCATAATCCCATTTATCAAAGAATTGATCTCAACTGTAATGCATCAGGACCAAAATGAAGTTATAGAGACAGCGATACACCCCCCACAGTGATACAGCAGTAATGTAATGCATTGATGAAATAGTGGTTAATGTTGGGAAAAAGCTTACAAATGTTCTCAAAAACTCTTCATTCTCTATGCTGTTGGATGAGTCTACTGTTACAGATAGTAATGCTTTATTGGGATGGCATATGTGAGGTGTCTTGATGAAAACAATACATTACAGAAAGAACAAGAAGCAATGTTATTCACTATCAGTTTGACTGCAACAGGATTATCAATATTTACTGCTGTGAATTTGTACTTTGCAAAACATCATATAGCATTTCCGGTCATTTCTGGTGTTTAATCAACAGCGTTGATTGTACAGGAGACCGTCATTGGTGATCTGACCAGCCTTCTTTAGCAGACATCTCAGTGAGAACTACAAAAGCCATGGACACCTTGGGCCTTATACCAGTTGAAAATATAAAAGAGCAACCACAAAATAAACTCTTTAGCAATATTATTGCTTGTGCCACTGAAGGGGCGCCATCAATGATTGACCATTATTGTAGGTTCATTGTTTATTTGAAGGAAGAGGTAGCACATATTTTGTATGATCATTGTGCGATACATAGAAACATCTTGTTGTAGAACACTTGAGCACAAGCCTGCACTCATCATTATGTATTCAAGCTATTAATAAGATCAATTCTAATGCTAAAAATGATAGAATGTTTCAACAGCTGTGCCAGAATAACAATATTAGGTTATAATTACACACAGAAGTGTGTTAGCTTTCAAAGGGCACATGCATGACTTTTTTTGTTGAATTGTATGAAAAAATCACACTCTTTTTTTTTACAGTGAAAATGAGGCTGCTTTCTGTCAACAATTACAAAAAATAAAGCAAAATACATTTTATTGGGCAGGGATCTTTACAGAAATTTAGGGAAATGAATTTTACAGTTGAAAGGAGCCAGTATAATATTAATAAATTATAAAGCTGTTGTGTCATTATTTATAGAAAAACTTGGCCATTTCCAACATAATATTCAGAAAAAAGAATGTTATCAGTTTGTAGAATTGTCGTCAATAAAAGATGATGTGACTCCAGAGGAGATAGAAAGGTACAGCAGCAACTTTATTTAACTTATTCGGCTATGGAGAAACAAGTTAACAATATTTTGAACTTGAAAGTCTATGGGTGGATGGTAAATCCTTTTACTGCAAATGTTGTTGAGATTGATAGAAGATGTCAAGGAGAACTATTGCATCTGAAAATTGACGAAGAGAGCAAAGCAATTTTCAATAATGATGGATACCTAAAAATGTGGCAAAATAAAAATATAACCTGCCTTATATCAAAATATGTGGAAAGTAATATTAAATTTACCGTTACCATTCCCTACCTCATGTCTAGTGGAATCAAGTTTTAGTTCTGTGAGTCATATTGTCACCAAACACAGACACTCTTTGAAAGTCACTAAAAGAGGAGACCAACCTTTATTCCTTACAAAAATAGAATTTAATATAAAAATTAAAAAATAAAATTAAAACAGAACATTTAGTTGCTCAGCATCAGGTTCAAGGATCTCATTAAATGAAATGTCAGTGACATTGATTTTTATTTCTTCAATTATGGAAGTTTCTTCATATAGAATTGAGTGGGTGGTAGATAAAAATTAATCCATGAAAAAGTTACACAAGTGGTCGCTGGGTATAACAAGGTTGGAGAGCACTGAGTTAGACAATCACACCTAGCCATATCTACGTTATGCAATGTAATTTTAAAATGCATGTTTTTCTCAAATATTGTCCCTTAATTTGCCCTTAAGTTTATATTTTCTTCTGTTCATCTTCCTCTTCTCAGTGGACACAAGCTCTGTTTAACTTCCTACATGTCAAACTAATTAATGTGGTGCTGGTAGAAAATGTTACCAAAGATTTCCAGCTTCTTTTTCTTCAAGTTTAGCCACTTAAGGTGGTTAATGTTTAACCATTGAAGGTGGTTGTTTTAAGCTGTAGATATAAACTTGTCTAAATTTTAATAACTTTCTTTGGTATGGGATTTCTCAGAAGAATGTTGAAAGTTCCTGAACAGTTAAAAAGACCAATGAGGACATTCTCAAAGAGGCCAACACAAAAAAGGAGCTCCTAAAAATTATCAGAAAGAAACAATCAACGTTTTTCAGGCACGAGAAGAGGAAAGTTGAAATACGTGGTTGCTACTGGCAGAGTTCAGGGAAAGTGAGATCGCTGATGATGAGGAGAGAAGCTACTGGATAGCTTGGTGTCATGGCATGGAAAACAGTCAAGAACAGAATTGATATGATGCACTGTAGATAGAAAATTGTGGAAGACATGATCGCCTACGCCAACAGGTGTGGCACATTATGATGATGATGTCTTTGATACTAGAATAAGAAAATAGTTACTTATTGCATCTCTAACATTCTCACATTAATATTTGCTTTCATTAATATATATTACATTTTATTAACATTTTATATTGCTTTAATACATTCATTTTCACGTATATATATATATATATATATATATATATATGTACACACACGTTTTTCATTCACTATAGAGATGCATTAAATTTGTAATGACAATTTTTTTTTTTCATTTTTTATGAATTATTTTTAAAATATATTATAAAAGCTTTGTAATTAAAAAGAGTTGTTTTGTTTTAAAATCATTGCATACACAAGACAGTTCTATCTCATGTCCATGTATCTTAGTCTTTGATTAAAGTGAGTTACATTTGTATTAGCCTAAATTATTCATTTTTATAATATTAGAAATAAGAGCATGAAATCAACAATAAAAAATTACTTTAATTCTATTTACAGATACATAACTCATATGGCCTCATATTTCTGATCATTGCTATAAGATAGTAGAGAACCCTAGGATGCTTTTGAGATCTGTTTGTTAAATAAAAAAATAATTCAAAATTTAGCACTCTTTTTCTTACATTCCATTAAAAATATTTTAAAATGTTATGATCTGATTTATGTCAGAGGATTTTGATTTCAAAGTCAATGGTTAGGTTATAAGAACCAGAGGCTACCAATGTTGATACAGAACATAATTTAACTTGGTCGCCGTAATTTTATTCTCATTTTGATAATTAATACCACATACTTATATACTATGGAGCCGCGACAGCTCAGTGATTAGTGAATTGGACTACAAAGGAACAAGAAGTTGGGTTTGATCCTGATTGATGGCTTCCAGGTTTACCCATTCTTAAATGCGTATCAGATTTTTGCTGGGAAAGTAAAGTGACACGGGCACAATACTGACCACATTACCCTAAAAATCATGTACCGCAGGTCTATAAAAATTATGGTCACTAACAGCATATTCCCTAGACGGCACTTGGCACTTTACTTTATTACTTATATACTATAGCTATATCTTTGTTCAGATAGAGTAGTAAATGAAAGTTCATATACCAAATTAGAAAAAAAACATGAAAGAGATAATAAAAGAGGTATGACTACCAAGGTCATAAGATGCCACACTAACTGGTTAACTGATGATATTTAATGATTTATTGGTATGCTATATTTTAGAAAATATTTAAATTAAAAGTGAAAGAAGTGGGTGACTGGATAGTCTAGGGGTAAGATATCAGCCTCTGCAGAAGCAAGTTCCAATTTGAAATCCTGCCACAAGCAGTGGAAACTTTTTCCTCCAAGTCCTTGGTTTCTTCATTTATCTGCAAAGTGAAAGCTGATGTCTAGGCCTTTCAGATAAAGCTGCAAAAACAGAAGCCCCTAGTACACTTTGGCTTTGTACATACTAAAGTACCCTTGAGAGTTAAAAACCAAAAAGTAGACCACTGTGGCCACTCTGCAAGCAAAAAGATTTATTATAGTCTACTCATGCCGAAGATGGGTGCTTTAGGTTGAAAGATATAAATATCAGAACTCATGGATATCTAGTGACATGATGCATCTATCACTTCTGGGGGGGGGGGGAATGCTTAAGAAGAAGAGAAAGAATCAACACATTCCATGGAGGGAAAGTGCCAGACATCAGCTGGAACTGGAAACTGTCAGCGACTCATAAGCTGATGGCTTGGGTATGGATCGGTGAACCAGACCCTACTGTCAGCGACTCATAAGCTGATGGCTTGGGTATGGATCAGTGAACCAGACCCTACTGTCAGCGACTCATAAGCTGATGGCTTGGGTATGGATCAGTGAACCACAACCATTCAGACCCTACAGTCAGTAGGTATCAAAGACAGAAGGCAACCCTGCACTCAAAGATGCTAGGCTGAAGTCGGAGGTGTTGGGCTGAAAGTTGCAAATATCACAGTTCTGCTGTAAACCTCAGCACAACGCATCTACATCCACTTAATGTCCTTGTAAGGGCAGATGAGGACAAGCAATTCCTTTAGTAGTCATCAGGTGAACGACAGAAAGGAAAAAGAAACATTCTCCATGGAAACAATTACTGTTGGATTTTTAAAACTAAGAAAATTGTTCAGTATAAGAGAGTAATCTATAGACAGATGAAGAAGATATTTTGAGATGGAAAAGCCTGAATTGAGAGTATGCTCCCTGGATTGGACTATTCTTAACTGAATCACTGCGCTCAATTGAGCTAACTCATTGATCGAAGTAAAACAAAAACGCACAAGTATACCTTCATTGCCTGTTCTAAAGTCATCCAATTGAGGAAATACTTTGAAAATACTTGCCACAAACATAAAACATGTTCATAGCATTGCAATTTTATTGTGTTAGACGATGCAATTAATTACAATTATATCACAATTTAATGACAGCAAAATTTAATGACAGCACAATATTTTGATAAAATAAAATTAATTATGTAATAATTTCATGAAACCACAATTTATTTTGATAGATAATGAAACTGAAGTGTGTCATAATTTCCTTAATAAACAATATTATTTGGATAGTTAGCAAAATTGAAATTGTGTAATAATTAACAAATAATCATATGTTAAATATTTTTCCTTTCTGCATGTAACATTACTCCCAATCAGGTGACCTGAATTTTATGCTCAGGACAATTATAAGTGCTCTTTTCTCATTGGGTTATTGTCTGTGTTATTTATCTTGAGCTTTTGCGTTTGTTTTGTGTCAGTTTGTATGCGTTATTTTATTTGTATAAATCTTTTTTTAAAATCTGAAAATGGGTATATATGGATTTAAGAATTGATGTTAGTTTGGTATGTTCATAAAACAGTTTTTGGTGCCAAGAGTATGTTGTTATTGTAAGCCAGGCAGCTCTTTCTATGTCCATTCATTGTTCAATTGTAATCAATAGAAGCAGAATGGAAGGTGACAGGATAGAGTAATAAAACAAATGTCACTGGTCCAAAAACCAGAGAGGGAAAGGCATTAGTCAAGTGGGATAGAAGATAATATTGAATGAGCAATACTAGATGGACCCATTAGAATGAATTAATAAAGCAAAACACTAAGGATGTTCAACACCTCACGCAGCAGATCATTGATGGTATCTTCAGAACACACATTAAGATGGTAAGAAGTTGTGTGGTTAAGTGGTTCAGGATAGTCAGATTATACCGGTTCTTACAGCACAGGACACATTGAATTGCATAAAATATGGGCACTACTAATACAATCACATACCTTTCAACTTGTAGGTTTCTCTCAAAAATTGACTTGCAAGCCTTACAAGGCAATTATTGCCATATTTCTTAAATCTGGCTTTAAAAAGCCAAGTTGGCAAGCCTGAATTTATTTGGTAAAGCAAATCCACTTGCACAACTCTTTACATTGTTTTTTTCTTATTAAAATAAATCTACACGTACATTTTGTTAAATATGATGTGTGCAGAACTGTGAACATAGCTCTACTTAAAAGTGAGCTACCAATCATATTGTATGAAGCTTGTTTCTTGAAATTGATGAGAAATACCAAGGCCATCCATTCCTGCTACATGGATACATGTAACCCAGTAACATGTAGTTTTCACTATCAACTTGTAACAGTCTCTTATAACTTCAACATAGATGAGATATTCTGAGGTTGAACGGGTCATGAGTCGCCAAGAAGAAGGCAAAAGAAATTGACATGCTCTGGGTTTTTTCCCCCATTTGTAAAACATTTTGTTAGCAGATGTACAAGTATCCCTTTAAAAGAAGATGATAGATATGTAATTATAATGAGGCTGAATCTCAATTAAAATTACTAAATCATCTTTTTCTTGTAGTAGTGAAACAAAGTCAGCACCTGCTATGTAATTCTTTTGAAAATCTAATTTCAACTGGCAAAGAAATATGAATAGGACAATTCTTTTCCAGATAGAAAATTTAAAAAAAATTTTTATTGCAATATACTGAAATAACAATAGCAAAGTTTGAATAGACACGTGACTGTAAATAAGGAAATAGAGCAGAGTGAGGTAAAATCTCAAGATGCAGGTGCATAGACAAAACAACAAAGTTTGTGTCACAAAAAGGCTTAACTAAATGACCCATTGCAGTCAATGAAATCATCGAAAGAAAAACTCCAATAAATCACAAACCTGTTTTTATTTCTTGATTATTCCAGTCTTGTTAGACGTCGCATAGGATTTGTTGTATCGCTGTCCATCTCTATTCTGGGCGAGATGTTCGATCTTATCTAAGGAGTCAATGCCTGTCAGCTTTGCTTCTCTTATAAGAGTTCTTTTTAGTGTCTTTTTTAGGTTTTCCTCTTTTTCTGTATCCTGATGTTTCCCATAGAAAAGCCTGTTTTGGAATTCTATTGTTGTCTGTAATCAGCACATACTCGACATATGTCCATCTTCTTTCCGTAATTGTAGATGTTCAATATTAGTCTTGAATTCATTCCATTGTACACAGAGTATTTTTCTGAGGCATTTGTCTTCATCAAAGTATTAGATAAAGTATTCAGATGATGCACATTAAATATATGTAGTATTATTCAACAAAACAATCTTAGAATACTGTCTTTTATATGTTTTTATTCTAGAATTTTAATACAAACCAATTTAGGTGGTCTGAAACGAAATTACAAGAAGTAGACTATTTGTTTATTTGACTATGTGATGAATGACATGAACTAAGAGAAAATAATCGGAACTTGAAAATGGCAATGTTAAATTAAACTGTAATCTATACATCATCATCAAGTGCCATGCATGCTGGTGTAGATGTTAATGTCTCTCCACCTCTCTCGATCTCGACAGTTATTTATCCTTTTTGTTGTTGACCTTCTGCCAAGCCATTCTCTTAAGCTGTCTGGTATCTTTTTTCTTTGCTTCCATCTATCTCTTCGTCCCTCAATTTTCCCAGTTGTTACAATACATTCCATCTGTTCCCTTACCATTACATGGTCAAAATGTTCATTGTTTCTTCCTAATATTGGACATTAGCACTCTTTTTCCTTTGGCCTCTTTCAGAACGTTTTCATTACTTTTCTTAGCTGTCCATAGTATTCTCAACATTCTTCTATAAACCACATTTCTACATCTTCCAGTCATATTCGTGTCTGTTGTTCTATTGTCCATGATTCACATCCATATGTTAAGACTAGCTCTTCATAATAACATTTAAGAACTCTATTATTACACATTATTATAGAATATAAATACAACTGTAAATGTACTAAATAACTTCACTCTGGCTGCTAACTTTTGTAAACATCAACAATGTGATTTGCGAACATTTAATGACTATAACAAGTTTAAATTAAAGTTCTGTTCACGAATTATGGCGTATGAGGAGTTATTGAGTTATGTGTGGGTCATCATCATTGCACTCCGAACATGTCCACAAGTGCTCAGATCCCCTCCTCAGTTATTGAGTTATGCACGGGTCATCATCATTGCACTCCGAACATGTTCATAGGTGCTCAGATCCCCTTCCCAGCAAGTCCCGCAGTGTCCAGCGACTGACGACTCCAGTTCTGTGTTGGTTGTTAGTCCTCTTATACGCCCACTAAGTTTGCCGTTTCTAGCTGTGCCCATCTTAACTCCCATCTCATTCATCCGAAGGAGTGACGTGACTCATGGTTGCTGAAGTCCTGTGTTTATCCCACTTCCCAAAGGGCAATGAAGATGTCCACCCGATCCATTGGTTGACTGTCCTCAACAATAGCGCAGCTAGCCAACCTGTCCGCTCTTTCATTTCTTCTTACTCCTGCCTGTCCTGGGACGTTCTGTGCTTACTTTCTGACTCGGTTCATCAAAGACATTCTGTGCTTACTTTCTGACTCGGTTTATCAAAGACATTCTGTGCTTACTTTCTGACTCGGTTCATCAAGGACATTCTGTGCTTACTCTCTGACTCGGTTCATCAAAGACATTCTGTGCTTACTTTCTGACTCGGTTCATCAAAGACATTCTGTGCTTACTTTCTGACTCGGTTCATCAAAGACATTCTATGCTTACTCTCTGACTCGGTTCATCAAAGACATTCTGTGCTTACTTTCTGACTCGGTTCATCAAAGACATTCTGTGCTTACTTTCTGACTCGGTTCATCAAAGACATTCTGTGCTTACTCTCTGACTCGGTTCATCAAAGACATTCTGTGCTTACTTTCTGACTCGGTTCATCAAAGACATTCTATGCTTACTCTCTGACTCGGTTCATCAAAGACATTCTATGCTTACTCTCTGACTCGGTTCATCAAAGACATTCTGTGCTTACTTTCAGCAATAGAAATGGAGATATTGTTAATAGCGGTTACTAGATAATCATTCTTCTTTTCAGAATTCATGAAGAAAAACATTCTGTCTTCTCTGGAATTCTAAACCTCATACACAAGCTCCCGCTTCAGTCTTACCAAAAGTAACATCCCCTCTGCATTACCTGGCCAACACCCTGCATACAGCACTTTTGTCCAATCTGGCACTTGTGCCTCTTCTTTAGATAGAATGCAATTTTCCATGCCATGTTTCAAGCTGTCATAAATCACTGTAGGATCAACAATTCGTATTTGTTATTCGATTGTCAATCCTCTTCTCTAAAGTTACTCCTTCAAATTTCACCTGTCCGTACAGATTCACGATCAAGAAAGCTATTAATAGATTTCCTTTCTCAAATAGCTGAGTCTGCTTTGATATGCATGTTAATATGAGTTTTTGAAAGTAAGATCCTTCGTTGTTCAACATTAATCGCTGGTAACTCCAGAAGATCATGACACATCGGCGCAAGATAAAAAAACAAAACAAAATCAAAGTTATTATTTTTGTCAACTGTCCTTCAAAACTCTATCAGTTGTTCTTCTTTCTCTCTAGTTTTTCATCAATAAAATAAGTCACTAGTGATTCATTGTCTTTCCCTACCGCAGAAGCACTGAATCTAGAGGACAACGGTATCGACTTCTTGCGACTTACACTTTGTACTGAGACCCTAATCGGATTGAGAATGGTTCATGATAGTATTACTCCACCAATAGTAGAATTGTGCAGTTTGTCTATTTCGCCCCTCCAACTAAACAAGTCAAGCTTGTGTAAAGCTAATCCAGTGGTTCCCAAAGTGTGCGCCACGGCTTTCAGAGGCGTTGCCAAATTTTGACTAAAGCATTGAGTCGAGGATATTGTCGTGTGCCTACTCAGTGGTTAGAAATGATAAAGTGAAGACATCTACATACATATGTACATAGGTATATATTTGTAGAAGATCAACGCGTTTTTTTACAGGACAGTTCTGTCATTATTTATCATCTGGTATGTCCTATCAGAGCTTTCTCTGTAAACTGGTGTACTTAAAGTTCCTCTAATATTGAAGACTTGCAAGCCAGGAACTTCAACTACTCAACTTAGTTCTCTGGTTTTTATATTAATGGAATGTTATTATTTTATTATTATATTATTATTACTTTATTATTATTTTATATTATTTTATTATTATTATTACTTTATTAATAATATTATTTAATTATAACTACATGTACTTTATTATTTTAATTTTATTATTATTATTACTTTATTATTATTTAATTATAACTATTTTATTATTTTAATTTTATTATTATTATTATTATTTTATCAAGCGAATGTGATATTAACAGTAAAATGTCTCCAGAAATTACTTGAAATGGTTTATTTAAATTATTGTGCTCTATTCACCAGCAGCCGTTCATTTTGTGCTGCAAAAATCAGCTTTCTGGTCTAGAGTCCATCGGGCGGGCAGACTTTCGTGTGCGTGTCTTTGTTCGTTCTAGCGAATAGGTGTTCTATTTCTTCTGTGTTTGCATCACAATCACTCTGACGATTTCGGTTTTCAGTAATCGGATTACTTTTAGGATTAACTCAGCGGTTCCCAATTCTGGCACCTGTGACTCTCTTTCCATACTGAGCATAAACCGACGGTAGCCACATATCAGTTTCAATCATATAAGTCGGATAAGTTCTGATTTCCCATCATCATCAAGTGCCATGTCTGCTGGCGTAGGTGATCATGTCTTTCCACAACTTTCAATCTCGACAATTATTTACCATTTCTGTTGTTGACCTTCTGCCAAGCCAGTCTCTTAAGCTGTCTGGTATCTTTTCTCTTTGCTTCCCTCTATCTCTTCGTCCCTCAATTTTCACAGCTGTCATAATATAATCCAGCTACTCTCTTCTCATTGCATAGCCAAAAAAAATGGTGATGGTTTTTTCCTAATTTTGGATAATTAGCTGTCTTTTTGTTTAGGACTCTTTCAGAACGTTTTCATTACTCTTCGTGGCTGTGAATGGTATTCTCAACATTCTTCTATAAAATCACATTTCTACAGCTTCCCCCCCCCTCCCCTGATTTTCTTGTCTGTTCTATTGTCCATGATTCACATTAATATGTTGCGACTGGCTCTACGTAATATTTAAGAACTCGTTTTCTTGTTTCCATTGTCAAAAATGAATTGCACAGTATCTTCCACATTTTTTTTGGAAAAGCTGCTTTCGCCTGAGCCATTCTGCATCTCCATTGATTCCCCATAGGATATACAAAACAATACATGACGACAGAATCAACACTATCCTGTAGAAACTCGTTGAAATACTAAAACATATGAAGCCTACGTGGATGTCGTCATTTATCATTTCTAACCATTGAGTACCCACCCGACAATATCCTCAACCGGATAACCCTAGTCAAAGTTTGCCGGTGCCCCTGGGATACGCTGAGCACACTTTGGGAATCATTGATTAATTGTTCTCAGCCATTGTTGTTTTGTAAAATGTAGGAGCGGAAGAGTAAAATGTGTAATTGTACTATTCCTGGAGTAAAACTATTATGAAACAATCTCATCTCGTTTACTATGGTTGTAGAAAATACAAATCGCATAAAGTTTACACCGCTCATGTTAAACAAGATATCCACTGTAAGTGACTCCTTGTCGACTACCGAGTGAGTATCCGTGGAGATAGGCACAATCATAACATATATAAAATATTAAATAATATCTGGGACTCCGAGTATCTGTTCTAATTGATATTTTGCTTTGCACGGAACATGAAAACAGCAGAATCTTCTTAGTCATGACATTTATAACAAGAGGTAGTCCAGATAATCACAAATGTAGAAAATTATAACAAAATAATCAATGTTGGATATTTATAACTTTCTTCTACCTTTTAGCTCCCAGTGGAGCATAGGTCTTCAACAAACACTTTCCAAGTCGTTCTGTTTTTTGCAATTCTTTTAAGATCATTCCATGTCTTCCCCATCATCTTCATCTCTGCTTCAATCTGTCTTCTCCAAGAATTCCTTGGTCTTCCTCTTTGTCTTTTCCCCTGGGGATTCCAAAAAAGGGCCTGTTGTGTAATACTCTCAGTTGGTTTCCGTAGTGTGTGTCCTATCCATCGCCATCGCCTTCGCTGTATTTCTTTATCCACTGGTATTTGACCGGTACATTTCCATAATTCCACGTTTGTGACTTTGTCCTGCCATTTCCATCCCTTTATTCTGCGCAAGCATCCATTAATGAAAGTCTGTACCTTCGTGATTGTCAATTTTGTTATTCTCCATGTTTCACAGCCATATAATAGAACCGACTTAACATTGGAGTTGAAAATTTGTATTTTTGTATTTAGCCTAATTTCTTTGGATTTCCATATGTTTCCCAGTGCAATGAAAGCTCCTCTTGCTTTTGATATCCTTATTTTGGTATCGTTTTCTGTTCCTCCCTCTTTATCTATATTACTGCCCAGATATATATAAGATTGTACGTCTAGTAGAGGTATTTCTCCTAGTTTTATTTGGTTATTGCCAACTGCATTAATTCTCATAATGTTGGTCTTATCTCTATTAATCTTTAGTCCTAGCTGTTGTGATCTCTCATCTAATATACTCATTTTATCTTGCATCTGTTGGTGGCTGTGTGATAGGAGAGCTATGTCATCAGCAAAGTCTAAATCATCAAGTTGTTTGGTCAGTGACCACTGGATCCCATTTCTGTTGTTTTGAGTTATTTTCATAATCCAATCTATGGCCAGTAGAAAGAGAAATGGAGACAGAAGGCATCCTTGCCTTACTCCTGTTCTTATTTCAAATGCTTCTGTAAGCTGTCCTTCATGCACCACACTACATTTTGTTCCTTCAGACATTGTTTTTATCAGGTTAATAAACTTTATGGGGATTCCATAATGACTCAGCAACTTCCAAAGCATTCTTCTGTCTAAACTATCAAATGCCTTTTCGTAATCTATGAATCCAATATAAAGTGGGGATTTTAGTTCTAAACTTTGTTCAACTATTATACGTAGAGTAGTTATTTGATCAGCACATGATCTGTTCTTCCTAAAACCTGCTTGTTCATCTCTCAAGTGTTTCTCTATAGCCTCTTTTAGTCTCTCCAGAATGATTCTGCCTAATATTTTTCCTGGCACTGATAGTAGCATAATTCCCCTATAATTTGTGCACTCCTGTAAACTTCCTTTCTTTGGTAGTTTGATCATATAACCTTCTCTCCAGTCTTTAGGTATTTCTTCCCTCTCCCAAATTTTATCCAATAGATTATGTAACATCTTGGTAGAGGTGATAATATCTGCTTTGATGGCTTCCGAAGGAATTTCATCTGGTCCTGTGGCTTTACCATCTTTTAACAGTTTGATGGCTTTCATTATTTCTTCTTTGCTTGGTTTTCCGCAGTTAACGTGTAATTCTTCTTCTGCTGGTAGTATATCTGGAGGATTATTTGAGCCAGGTCTGTTCAAAAGTTCTTCAAAGTGCTCCTTCCATCTCTCCATTTGTTCCTTTATATTACTAAGCAGATTTCCTTTCTTATCTTTGATAAAGGCGTTGATCTGTTTGTATTTTCCACCTAATTTCTTTGTGCTGTTGTACAGTTCTTTCATATTCCCTTTATTTGCTGCTTCTTCTGCCTCTTTAGCTAATTCATCTATATATTTCCTCTTATCCTTTTTAATGCATCTTCTCACTTCTTTGTTCACCTCTGTGTAAGCTTCTTGTGTCTTGGCTTTATTACTTCTTGTTTTGCTTTTATTTATGTCTGCTTTCTTGTTCTTTCTTTCTTTAATTTTATCCAGGGTCTCTGCTGTCATCCATGCCTTATTCTGGCGTTCTCTTTTCCCCAGTGTTTCTTCGCATGTCTCTTTCCATATATTTTTTACCTGTTTCCAATGATCTTCTATATTTATTGTATTTTCTAGTTGTTGGAGGACTTGGTATTTGTTTGATATTGTGACTGCGAATTTATCTTTAATTCCTTGTTCTTTAAGAAACCCTACATTGAAATACGTTCTGCCCTTATTCGTTGTAGTATACCTTTTTAATTTAATTTTAAGTTTGGCTAACAGAAGATGATGATCAGAAGCTATATCTGCCCCTCTATATACTTTTACATCCTGTAAGGATGACTTAAACTTATTATTAATACATATGTGATCAATTTGATTTATAACTTTATTTAAATCATAAAGTGTCACACTAAATAACTTGCAATTGTCGTTTATAAATATAAATATATTGTAAATAGCAGATAACAATCATTATTTACTTGTATGTTTAACACTAGGAGTTTGGTTGTAATCTGGCGTTCTTCCAGTCCATACTGCTAAAGAATCACAGGTCGAGTCTAATTGATAATGCTATGACAAATGAAAAAGGTATCTCAGCGCACCATAGGCGTAGCTAAGGATTTCAGCGCCCCCCACCCCCTCGTGATAAGGTGTGAGCCATAAAGGGGTCCTTCCCCCTACATGTTTTCAAGGGGAAATAGAAAGAAACACAGGGCAGAACAAAAAAAAAATATAAAATGAGGAAAAGCTGAAAATAAAAAAAATAGTTTCACTTCTTTATGGCATTGTTCTTTGTTTTTATTTATTAAGTTTTGTTGTCCCAGTTATAAACAGTTTACACCGACGTGTCAGGGCTTTGATTTCATAAACAGTAATATGCACTAAACGTTCACATTAAGTATTCACCATTTTTTCTTATTGCCGACAATAAACATTTTCTGTGGCTCACATATATATGCTGTTTGCTCCCTAGCAGTTTCTGTGGCTCACATATATATGCGGTTTGCTCCCTAGCAGTTTCTGTGGCTCACATATATATGCTGTTTGCTCCCTAGCAGTTTCTGTGGCTCACATATATATGCGGTTTGCTCCCTAGCAGTTTCTGTGGCTCACATATATATGCTGTTTGCTCCCTAGCAGTCACATCACTTTTGGCAGGTTATTTTTTAGTATTTAGTTTAATAACAACAGCTCAGGAGTTTAACATAAGTTATCGTTGAGACATTAATTACCAGGTCACTTCTTCTTTCCTTCCTCATTTGCCTTTCAGCGTCGAGGGGAGATATAATTTGCGGTCTTTTGCTCTTCTGTTCGCCTCTGCTGCTGTTATGTTTCCTAGTGCTTCTAATATTTCATCGATCCATCTTTTTCGTGGTCGACTCTTGGGTCTGGTATTCTCGCGTTTATTGAGGGCTTGTTGTGTTCTGTTTTGATCTTTCTGCCGTGTCACATGGCCAAACCATTTTATCTGTTGTTTCTTTATATATTCTATGGCGGGGGCTATTCCTAGCTTTTTTTCTCTCTTCTTCATTTCTGATCTTATCTCTCAGACTATTTCCTATCTTTCGTCTGACACATTTAATCTCAGTAGAATTTATTTTTCTTATTGTTCTTGCATCTAGGATCCAGGACTGGCATTGGTAGCACAACGTTTGGATGAAGATTGTATTGTAGAGTGCCCGTTTTGCCTCTAGAGTTATTTCCTTGTTGGACAATAGTGGTGATAGTTGTCCAATGATTTGACAAGCTTTGATGCATCTTGAGTCTATCTCTGCTGTTTGAGAATTATCGTTTTTCACTAAACTACCTAGGTATTTGAATTCCTCTACTTGTTTTCGTTGCCTGCCTTCTATAGTTATGTTTGAGTTATGTTTATGTATAGTTATGTATACTAGGTGACTGTCACTAGTAATGTGCCATGTTGGCATGTCCCAGTATTGGTTGTTGCCAGATAAATGTATGTGATTGCTGAAGTTAATACTATATAATTACTGTTACTTGTGGAAGTCCCGTGACATTGAACTTTTAAGGGGACGTCTATTTCCAGCAGGATCGGGTTTAATCCCAATACGAGCAGTTTTTTAAAAATAAATTTGTAATGTGACCTTTGATCTCACTATGACTCAGTGTTTCGTCCTATCGTAGAGGGCCATTACAAACGCTGACTTCGTGCTCAGGTCGAGCGTGCAAATGAACTCATTCATGACAGTTGAAAACAGAAAGTAATCGAGCTGAATTGATGATGCTCTGGATAAACACACATTTTACAAATCCAGTGTCATGGTGTATCCAGTAATATGGTGTATTCAATATCATGGTGTATCCAGTAATATGGTGTATTCAATATCATGGTGTATCCAGTAATATGGTGTATTCAATATCATGATGTATCCAGTATCCATGCGTTCTTCATCCCAACGTTGTGCTACCAATGCCAGACCTGGACTCTAGATGCAAGAACAATAAACAAAATAACCACTCCCAAGATGAAATGTGCTAGACGAATGACAGGAAACAGCCTGAGAGATAAAATCAGAAATGAAAAACTGAGAGAAAAGATACGAATAATTCCCGCCATAGAGTACATAAAGGAACAACATATTTTTCCCTACGTGATAAGGCGGAAAGATCAAAACACTACACAACGAGCCTTTAGTAATTGTTGCGACAACACCAGACCCAAGGGACGACACGAACAAGATGAACTGATGGAGTATTAGTAACACTAGCCGAAGAGCAAAAAACCCGAAATGACATCTCCCCTCGACGCTGAAAGCCAAATGAGGCAGAAAAGAAGAAGAGTATCCAGAGACAGAACATGCGCTGCTTCTGAAATTACCATACGGACATTAGCTGGTGATACCACCCACTTTATGGTGCATTTCTGGATAAAATAACATTCACTTTTGTAGATTCATTTCTGGATAAAATAACATTCATTTTTGTAGATTCATTTCTGGATAAAATAACACCGGTAGATTCATTTTTGGATATTTACACCCCAGAGGGATTGCTAGAATTAAGGAATGAGTTGGTCTGAGAGACAATAAACACATCACAGAAATAATAAAACAAGATTTAACACAAAAGGAGTTCAACAGAGGAGAATTGGGATTGAAGCAATTGGTTAAGTGAAGAAAAACCCGGATGTACAAGTAAAAACATAGCTGCCTTGTTAAACTACAGATAATTTGGTGTTGGTACCCATATTTTAATTGTGTAAGACCAACGGAACATTATTAAGTGATTTGGTCAGTATCCAGACATGTAGCCTTACTTCAAGTACCTTTTTTTAGTCTGAGTAAACTTTAATCTATCGATTAAAAAATAATAAATACCTAGACCCTTGTGATCAGATACGAGCACATTAACCATCGACCCACAAGGCTTCCTGGGTGTCAATTACACAAGACCTATTTTTGATTACCTGATGGGAACATAAATAAGTATTTGAGTCTAGTATTTGAAACCCACATTTGATTGGTTGAAAGATAACAAGGTTGTCAAACAATTTTTGATTAGTTGAAGATTTGCAAGAAACTTATTTAGTCTTTTAAAGCGCTTATTTTTAAATTTTTTTTTAACTAAATGACTTGGTAGTTGGAAGGAGGAGAATGAATGTGTTCTCGGAATATTTTCTTGGTTTCCTAATGAGGTGGACTCTGCTAGTTGACACTAATAGCTGTCCATTGCAGGCGATGTTAGCAGTACCAGACAATTGTTGATGAAGTGTCTGTAGTGTGTCCGCCTAGGTGACTGTTTATCCTGATATGTGCACAGAAGTCTGTGAATTAGAATCAGACGCGATTCAACTCAGGGTCTTCACTTGCTTTCGGCCCTTCCAGCCTCAACAACTCCATGTTGTATACATAGATTTAATGTATCAGTATTTTAAAATACATATTATGTTTTCCGCAGACATTAGCAGGAACTACTTTCCAACTCGCATGCTTTATTATCTCTCTTTACAGCATCAACCATTTATTTTGATATCATTAAACAGACCTACATTTTAAACTGTTTGAGAGGATTTCCATCGTTACTCTAAAATAGGAGGGATTTTTTAGATAAACGGATTTACTGCGGCCAATATGTATTATTTATGTTTCAAATAATTATTACTCTCGCATAAATATTTCTTCTGGGAAAGAATACTCGTCTTGATATCATATAATACCGAATAGAATTCATACATTACTCAAGAAAATGGAACTTGTATGAAGACCACCAACATAGCTGTATGTGCGTCACTGATAAAAGCTCGCGCCGTGACCTACTTAAGATCACAGTCTGACCAAGATTATGTTTGTGAATGTGTTTGTAATTTATCGTGGCAGTATGTTTCCTGACATCTTACACAACCTTGACTACACATATAGTCATACACATATATATATTAAAACTTCGTTCCCACTGTAGCATATGATGTTTTTTTTTTTTTTTTTCAAAATGGACTTCTTCATTATAAATGGTTTTTTCCTGTTTAATCTGCCTGAAATATATTAACTCACTTTCTGTACATTCAGTTTCATTGCGTGCATGTGTATTTTATTTTAAAACGTTTGAATTTGCAGACATCATGAAGTAATCTCCAGAAAAATACATTGTTTGTAATTTGGTTACTCTTGAGACTTTCTTTTTAACAAATGATAACTAACGATTTGTAACGTTAGCATTTGGAACCAGTGCTTATAAACAAATAAGACAACTGACGATAACATGTTGTTTCCAAAAGATGCTTATTTTCTGGCTTGGTTTCATTCCAAGACGCGAATACAACCACTGGAGTCAATCAAAAATAGAGTACAAAGATGTTTATACAATATTGTGCATTGTACACTCTAGTTAGTTTGTCTTGGAGTCAGGCTTATGGTGGCGAGAGATTGGCCAGGATATGACATGGTGAGACAATGAACCTAATTAAAAGTTACATACAAATGTCGTTAACAGTTCACGATGTATGCATTATAATTATATGATACGATCAGATATGTTCCCACGTCATCAATGTACCGTGCGATATTAGTAAATGACATGATCAGAGTACAATTAACACAGTTATTGATTCATTTTCATACTGTAGTTTGTACAACTTTTATCTAGATATGTTATATGCTCTTTTGTAGCAAGTTTTCATCCTCATATATTAGGCATTGGTCATCTGCGAAGAGTAGCTAGTTGATGTTGGAATTTTCCACCTCTAAGTTTTTATTTGGTTTCTTCTTATTGTTGGCTGTATTAGGTTAACACAGCAAAAACAGAGGCTATGAGAATAAGCAAATTAAGACACCCACTAAATATTAAGATCAAAGATATAGAAATAAAACAAGTAGATGAATTCAAGTATTTGGGCACAATGTTTACAGAAGATGGAAAACTAGATAGAGAAATTGACATGAGAATACAAAAAGCAAATGCTGTCACATACCAGCTTTCACCATTGCTAAGACATCCAAACATTTCTATAGCAGCTAAACAACAAATGATAAATAGCATTTTCATACCAACTTTGTGCTATGAAAGTCAAACATGGACCCTTTCTAAATCACATTTAAAAAAGATCAATACATGTGAGATGCGATGCTTGAGAAAAGTAACAAACAACACAAGAAGAGATAGAATACCAACTGAAACCATAAGAAAAATGGTAGGAATAAAACCCTGCCAAGAATATATAGAACAACATCAACGTAAATGGTTTGGTCACCTGGTCAGAATGAATACTCACCAATCACCATCAAGGGCGTTCTTCTCGAGAATGCATGGAAAAAGACCAACCAAGAGGAAGACCCAGAAGAAGATGGATAGATGCAGTGACAGAGACATGTAACAACAAAGGAAAATCACTAATTCAGACAGTTCGAGCAGCTCAAGAACGACAAATGATATAAACCACGACACATTTTCGGTACCAGTGAGAAAGAGAAAAGAAGAGAAGAAAAAAGAAGATTGATGAACCTGATAAATTTTCCGCTAACATTTTACAAAATATTTGAATATTCCGTGTAAGTAGCCTTCGGACTGATTGTACTGGAAAAATATGCAAAGGGAAATGATAGTGGAATTGTAATACTGGAAGAAATGTTAACTGATTAGCACGAATGTAGTATGTCAAATTGTGGTGAAGACATGTTATCAAATAAAGTTAAAACCAGAATTGATTATGATGAGTTGATATCTCAGTGTAACACACAACCATATTTTACAACTTTGCGGATAAGACACCGACAACAAAAATAAACCCATGTTGCCACTCACAAAGTGTGGCAACTATTTCTTAAAAACCGGAAATCAGAATATAATCAAAGAAACGAGACGTTTTGCTTTTGATTTTTAAATTCTTTGCTTGGGTAGATCTACCGTTGGCTAGGACATTTTACTATATGACGCTAAAACCAATCTAACATACTAGCCTGATGATGTTGATAATGATACTGACCCATACATCACGTAATACAATCTAGAAATGCACGTATCAGCATACATCAATTATGTTGGTAAGCTCTTTGTTTTATCATTTTCTCTTCATGATTCTTTATCATTCATTGATTGTGGTTTCATTAAATAAACATAACGCGATTTTTTTATTTACGCAGCTGCTATTTCACTTCGTTTATGTCGAGTTATGTAACTATTTTTTTTTTTTTGGGGGGGGGGGTTTCTTTTCTTATTTTGTCACCAAAAACATTGAAAGCTGTACATTCGGTGTGAATGATTGTTATTATGTGATCATATTAACGTTCTGAATTTATTTATAACTAATTGTATTTTCATTAATTAATGTTATTATTTACAATATTGATACAAATTATTGTTATAAGAAATTATATTAAGATAAAAAAAAAGACATTGTTATAATGATAATATTTTGTGTCGCTTATTGCTTGAGATGTATGTACTAACCAAACATGACAGTGGCATCAATTTGCAAAATTACGGCTTTACAACTTTTGTGGTTGAGTGTTGTCTGATTTCGTGAGTGGTGAACTGTGTCTATAATGCTAATACATGTATGATAACTTTTCTTTGAAATATATTCTTATCACTAACATGGGTTGGCTTTTTGCTTATGTTGATGTTATCATTATTGTTGATGTTATCATTATTGTTGATGTTATCATTAATGTTGATTATGTGTTGTTGATGCTGAACTGGTACTGCTTGTAAAATGTTTGTCCAAACAAAGAATACAAACATCAAAACAAATAACACCAGGGCTAAAACTAAGAATAGCAAAATATTATATCTTCTCAACATTCCTGCATGGTGCAAAAACATTGACATTAGACAAGAAAACAGAACATAAAATTAAAACCTTTGAAATGTGGATTTCTTTGTGGATTTATAGAAGAATAGGAAGAATTGTGGGGAAAGAAAGGAAAATAAACGATGAAGTTTTCATCATCATCGAGTACCTTCTCCGCAACGAAGGTTGGCTACCATGGATCGCCATTCTACTCTGTTTCTCGCTTTGATGGTGCAGGCTGTCATAGATTGACTTGTCCATCTTTTGATGTTACTCGTCCATGTTAGTCTTGGTCTGCCTCTTTTACTTTGTATTTTCCCTTCCAATATTACTTTTAGTAGGCTGTTGTATCTTTTAATATGCCCTACAAATTTCATTTGTCTTGTCTTAATTGTATTTAGTAGTTCTCTTTTTACTTTTAGTTGTTTTAAAACTTCATCGTTTGTTTTATTTTCTTTCCATCCAATTCTACCTATTCTTCTATAAATCCACATTTCAAAGGCTTCAATTTTCTGTTCTGTTTTCTTGTCTAATGTCCATGTTTCTGCACCATACAGGAATATTGAGAAGATGTAACATTTTGCCATTCTTAGTTTCAGCCCTGCTGATTTTTGTTGATGGAGTTTTAAAACAACTAAAAATGAAAAGAGAACTACTAAACACAATTTAAACAAGACAAATGATATTTTTAGGTCATGTTAAAAGACACAATGGTCTACTAAAAGTAATATTGGAAGGGAAAATACAAGGTAAAAGAGGTAGAGGCAAACCAAGACTAACATGGACAAGCAACATCAAAAGATGACTAGTCAGACTATGACAGCCTACACCATCAACAAAGCAAGACTCAGAGTGGAATGGCGTTCCATGGTAGCCAACCTTCGAAGCGGAGACGGCACTCAATGATGATGAAACATAGATTGCTTATATACAAAAAATATTTAATGGGGTCTGCGACTACAAAACATATTTAATGGGGGTCTGCGACTACAAAACATATTTAATGGGGGTCTGCGACTACAAAAAATATTTAATGGGGGTCTGCGACTACAAAACATATTTAATGGGGTCTGCGACTACAAAACATATTTAATGGGGGTCTGCGACTACAAAAAATATTTAATGGGGGTCTGCGACTACAAAACATATTTAATGGGGGTCTGCGACTACAAAAAATATTTAATGGGGGTCTGCGACTACAAAACATATATAATGGGGGTCTGCGACTACAAAAAATATTTAATGGGGGTCTGCGACTACAAAAAATATTTAATGGGGGTCTGCGACTACAAAACATATTTAATGGGGGTCTGCGACTACAAAAAATATTTAATGGGGGTCTGCGACTACAAAACATATTTAATGGAGGTCTGCGACTACAAAAAATATTTAATGGGGGTCTGCGACTACAAAAAATATTTAATGGGGGTCTGCGACTACAAAAAATATTTAATGGGGGTCTGCGACTACAAAAAATATTTAATGGGGGCCCATGACTACAAAAAAAAAACATATTTAATGGGGGTGCGCGACTACAAAAAGTATTTAATGGGGGTCCGCGACTACAAAACATATTTAATGGGGGTGCGCGACTACAAAAAGTATTTAATGGGGGTCCGCGACTACCAAAAGTATTGAATGGGGGTTCACTACTACAAAAATTATTTAATGGGGGTCCGCGACTACAAAACATATTTAATGGATGTCCGCGGTCAATAAAAGTTTAAGAACCGCTGATGTACACTATTTACTACAGCTACTATTAATTGATTACGAGCGTCTGGCGCAGCAAACCCTAGTTCACCAAAACCAAACTTAACTTTTAATTGTTCTCGGAAACAAATTATTAAACTTGGTCACGTTAATAAAATTTGGTTAAGGAAGCCAAATCCAAGCCAAAAAAGTATACAGTGACGAAGTCAGACACGTGACCTAGAAAGGTGTAAGATGTTACAGGTCGTCAGCAAATTGAGACACAACGCGACCACGACCGCCTTTATCACGGCCAGCCACGAAATGTTGGTTACATGATGACTAAGTTCATGTATTTACTAATTGGCGTGATTGTTGGATTGGATTAGACGTTGACGAATTACTGACTAGGATATACAGTTGAATGGATGGTTGCTGAGTTGTGAAGTTGTATTTGTTGGTTTCTGTGTTTTATTGAGTTCGATAATTGATTCATTACAGAGTCATGATGTTGGATGTATGATTAGGTAACTAATTATACAACACACTGGCAGTTGCCATTTGATTTATGATTGTTTACTAGTGTTTACATTCATTTTGAAACTCAAGACACTGATCATGAAATTAACAGTCTTTCATTTAAAAATAGCTTTTGGTTCATTCTTTAAACTTTCATTAACCAATGTGACCTGCCATTGTTTTCATCCATCACAATTTGTGTGTTGCTTCTATAACATTTAATTCATCATAAATTCTAATCCACGCAAATTGCAAATACTTTCCAAATTCTCTCACTGATTCCAAACCCGACATTAAATACAACTCTTCTATCGCCACTTAAACTCGCGTAGAGACCTGCATTAGTTGCTCCCCTTGTGAGTAGAAATAATGTCAACATATTTCTGACCATCACGGACACGATTCATTCAATAGCAATATAGCAAACATAAACAATGGTGTCTCCTTCCACCTTTTAAAATTGGCCTTTAATGGTACTGCTTTTATCAAATTGCGGTCCGTTAAACAGTTGCTTGCAACTTTTAATGAATGTTAATTGTTACAAACTGAAAACGTTGTGTGGCCTAGGTAATACAACTATATTGTTTTGTATTTGATTAGTGAGCAGGCACTTAGCAGGGCATTTGTAAATCAGAAAATGGCTTTTAACAAAGTAAATTGAAACAAACAGTGGGCCTTATGTGAAGTTGATAGAATAAAGGGCAAGTATCAGGCACAAGAATATCACCTGTATTTGCTTCGGTCATTAAATTGGATAAACATTTTCAACTTCAATGTTAAGTCAGTATTATTATATGGCTGTAAAGCATGGAGAACAACGAAAATGACAATCGTGAAGATACAGACCTTCATTAATGGATGTATCATCATCATGAAGTACCGTGCCTACTGGCGTAGGTGATCATGTCTCTCCACAATTTTCGATCTCGGCAGATATTTATCATTTCTGTTGTTGACCTTCTGCCAAGCCATTCTCTTAAGCTGTCTGTTATTTTTTCTCTTTGCTTCACTTTATCTCTTCGTCCCTCAATTTTCTCAGTTGTTACACTATATTCCAGTTGTTCTCTTCTCATTACATGGCCAAAAAATTATGATTGTTTCTTCCTAATATTGGAAATTAGCTCTCTTTTTGCTTTGACCACTTTCAGAACGTTTTCATTACTCTTCTTAGCTGTCCATGGTATTCTCAACATTCTTCTGTAAAACCACATTTCTACAGACTCCAGTGATTTTCTTGTCTGTTGTCCTATTGTCCATGATTCGCATCCATATGTTAAGACTGGCTCTACATAACATTTAAGAACTCTTTTTCTTATTTCTCTTGTTAAAAATGGATTGCATAGTATCTTCCTCATTTTTTGGAAAGCTGCTTTTGCCTGTGCCATTCTGCATCTCACCTCTTTCGTACATCTTCCGTCTGAGGTTAACAAAGTTCCCAAATATTTAAATTAATTTACCTGTTTTTCTATTGTTGTGGCGATTCACGATTGTACAAAGAAATTACGACGGCGGTTTTCTGTTGCCTTCTGTCGGGTTGTTTACGATTAGTTCCGCTAGCCTTTGACTAAAAAGTCTCACCCACAAGGCAGTGGGGTTGTTTTATTTCGGTGTACCCTTCCTTAGCCTTTTACTCTCCTGAGCTTACTTGCAAGGCAGCAGGGCAGCCACAGGTTGTACTGTTTACTGCATACTTTAGCAGGTAAAATTACCTGACCTGACATATTTAATCAAGTGGAGGAATTCACATATCTAGAAAGTCTAGCGACAAACGACATTTCACAAGCAACAAAAATAGATTTAAGAATGTAACAAAGCTTGTCAAATCATCCGATAGCTATCGCCACTATATTGCACGATCAAAATCCTAGACGCAAGAGCAATCAGAAAAATAACTTCTACTGAGATGAAATGTCAGACGTTTAAAAGGAAACAGCATTAGAGGTAAGACCAGAAATGAAGAACTGCCACAAAAGCTAGGAATAAATCCCGGAATTGACTTCATAAAGAAACAACAGATAAAATGGTTCGGCCACGTGACAAGATAGAAATACAAAAACACAACAAAACGAGCCTTGATAAAGATGAAATGCCAACCACGAAAACGATGGATTGATGTAATATTAGAAGCACTAAGAAACATAACAGCAGCGGCGGAGAACTGGCAGAGCAAAACACGCACATTATACCTTCCCTCGATGCTGGAATGCATGCGAGGAAAGGAGGAAAAAGAAAGTAGGCTTCATGAGACATTCTATTTATGTCGGTCAATAAATCACGATTATTTTCCAAATGAAAGGTTACCTTATCTAGCTCAACATTTTGTACGTGGTTTGTGTTAATCTCAGAAGGTAAGATTTGTGTTAATCTCAGAAGGTAAGATTTGTGTTAATCTCAGAAGGTAAGATTTGTGTTAATCTCAGAAGGTAAGATTTGTGTTAATCTCAGAAGGTAAGATTTGTGTTAATCTCAAAAGATAAGATTTGTGTTAATCTCAGAAGATAAGATTTGTGTTAATCTCAAAAGGTAAGATTTGTGTTAATCTCAGAAGGTAAGATTTGTGTTAATCTCAGAAGGTAAGATTTGTGTTAATCTCAGAAGGTAAGATTTGTGTTAATCTCAAAAGATAAGATTTGTGTTAATCTCAGAAGATAAGATTTGTGTTAATCTCAGAAGGTAAGATTTGTGTTAATCTCAAAAGATAAGATTTGTGTTAATCTCAGAAGGTAAGATTTGTGTTAATCTCAAAAGATAAGATTTGTGTTAATCTCAGAAGGTAAGCTGAAAGCCAAATGAGGAAAGAAAGAAAAAGGAAAGATAACATCAACGAATGGATGGATATACCTCTACTTTGCTGATTCCCAAAGAATAGATTAATGCATACATTAATAGAGAAGGCTGCTGAAATCTGTTGGAAGTGTTCCAGCGATCGCGAAAGTTATCGGATAAAGAAACATGCGATGACACAGTATGTTCCCTATATGTGCTACTTGCCGATGTTAAAATTGAAGGCCAAGATGTTTTCTTAATGTGAATTAGTTATTGATGGCGTAGCTATACGGAGGAGGAGGCTGGCTGGTCCCGTGTGTAGGCTGTCCTGATGAATAAGGAAGATGGTAGGGGCTCGTGTACCCAGGAGGTAAAGGTTTAACCGAGGCATAGCCGAGTGGTTCCGTTGATGAAATTTGTTGTGCTGGAAATGGGAGAAGTAAAATCACCAAGGTTATGATGTATCAATTAAAATCGTGACAATTAGGAAAGCATAATAATAATAGACGATCGATTCACTCAATAAAAATAACTGTAACAAATATTTGGAGAAACCTACATGACATATCTATTGTTGAACTAATCATTTATAACACAATCTACTCAAATAAAATTCGTAAAGGTAAAGGTAATGTACGAGACTTGAATCGGCGTCTTAGCACGCGAGTTTTCACCCATATGTGCTCGGGCGCCTATCCAGAAGGGTTCGGAGACTTCTGGACAGTGTCGCTTCAAGCATCGAAACTCACGATGCGAGTTATCATTTTTCACCTTCCCAGAGTGTTACCCTGGTACCCATTTCTGCCAGCGGCTGGGTCGACCGTGGGGGTATTTTTTTATTTCCAACCACGAGTACAACTCACACTGCTTCCAGCGGGAATAGAACACGGGGTGTCCGAACTTCGGTAGCCCATCCGGGTGGTCTTCCAAACTAGGCAACCGAGTTCCCCATAAAATTCGTGTTTAACATAAATAATAAATGGACACATGCATTAGAAGTGCATTGTGATAAAAAAAAAACGCACTTCAAAAGGAAGAAAGAATAAAATAACACACTGAGCGGACAAGAGAGATGGGTTTTGCGTTCGCCAGCTTGTACCTCTCACGAAGTCCCTAGAGATTAGGAACTGAATTGTGTGTGTTTAATCCGATTTTTTTCTGGCAGCCGTATGCACAGGGGTCCCTCGATGCACCAGCAGATAACTCCGGTTTAGGAGGTACTCATATTTTTTCCTTCCATGAGTAACTGACGTTTCAAGCTGGGCCTCACTGCTGAGACCAGGGCTGGTTGCCACAGAGAGAAATCATAAATAAAAAACCAAACTGGTGCAGCCGGGATTTGAACCCACAACCTCTCTGTCTCGTGGCCGGCGTGTTGCCTCGAGACCAATCAGTTCCCCAGATGGTTATTATTATCTGGTAAGAGGAATGTGTACATGATCTCTCTGACGGCTCAATAGATAAGGCACAATTGTACACATCAGCTTCAGTTATTAGGATGCTAGAAAAATACGTCTTTTTCATCAAACACATTAAACCAGACCATAAGTTTTAGTGTATGTTCACTCTATCATTACCTTCTCCAGAGCATACAATTCTTTATGTGTTCACTCTATCATTATCTTCTAAAGAGCATACAATTCTCTATGTGTTCACTCTATCATTACCTTTAGAGAAGAAAACTCTCTGTGTTCACTCTATCATAACCTTCTAAAGAGCATACCATTCTCTATATGTTCACTCTATCATTACCTTCTAAAGAGCATACAATTCTCTATGTGTTCACTCTATCATTACCTTCTAAAGAGCATACAATTCTCTATGTGTTCACTCTATCATTACCTTCTAAAGAGCATACAATTCTCTATGTGTTCACTCTATCATTACCTTCTAAAGAGCATACAATTCTCTATGTGTTCACTCTATCATTACCTTCTACAGAGCATACAATTCTCTATGTGTTCACTCTATCATTACCTTCTAAAGAGCATACAATTCTCTATGTGTTCACTCTATCATTACTTTCTCCAGGGCAGAAAACTGTTCACTCTATCATGACCTTCTCCAGGGCAAGAAACTTACTATCTATTCACTATATCATTACCTTCTTCAGTGCAGAAAATTCTCCATATCATGACATTGCACAGCTTACCGTAAGCTCATGACCATCGCACGTTATAGCAACCACATACAATTAATGACCATCGCACGTTATAGCAACCACATACAATTAATGACCATCACATTAAAAAAAGACAACTACTTACCATTATTGACTATCACACAGTAATACAACCACTCACTACTAATGACGATCATACATTATGATAACCACTTATCATTAATTACCATCACACACTATGGCATCTATTTACCGTAAATGTACCATCACACATTATGACAACCACTTACCACTAGTGGCCATTGCACATTATGACAACCACTTACCACTAGTGGCCATCACACATTATGACAACCACTTACCACTAGTGGCCATCACACATTATGACAACCACTTACCACTAGTGACCATCACACATTATGACAACCACTTACCACTAGTGACCATCATACATTATGACAACCACTTACCACTAGTGGCCATTGAACATTATGACAACCACTTACCACTAGTGACCATCATACATTATGACAACCACTTACCACTAGTGACCATCACACATTATAACAACCACTTACCACTAGTGACCATCACACATTATGACAACCACTTACCACTAGTGACCATCACACATTATGACAACCACTTACCACTAGTGGCCATTGAACATTATGACAACCACTTACCGCTAGTGGCCATTGAACATTATGACAACCACTTACAATTAGTGAGAATCACACATTATGACAACCACTTACCACTAGTGACCATCACACATTATGACAACCACTTACAATTAGTGAGAATCACACATTATGACAACCACTTACCACTAGTGACCATCACACATTATGACAACCACTTACAATTAGTGAGAATCACACATTATGACAACCACTTACCACTAGTGACCATCACACATTATGACAACCACTTACCACTAGTGACCATCACACATTATGACAACCACTTACCACTAGTGACCATCACACATTATGACAACCACTTACCACTAGTGGCCATTGAACATTATGACAACCACTTACCACTAGTGACCATCACACATTATGACAACCACTTACCACTAGTGGCCATTGAACATTATGACAACCACTTACCGCTAGTGACCATCACACATTATGACAACCACTTACCACTAGTGACCATCACACATTATGACAACCACTTACCACTAGTGACCATCACACATTATGACAACCACTTACCACTAGTGACCATCACACATTATGACACCCACTTACCGCTAGTGACCATCACACATTATGACAACCACTTACCGCTAGTGACCATCACACATTATGACAACCACTTACCACTAGTGACCATCACATTATGACAACCACTTACCACTAGTGACCATCACACATTATGACAACCACTTACAATTAGTGACCATCACACATTATGACAACCACTTACCACTAGTGACCATCACACATTATGACAACCACTTACCACTAGTGACCATTGCACATTATGACAACCACTTACCGCTAGTGGCCATTGCACATTATGACAACCACTTACCGCTAGTGGCCATTGCACATTATGACAACCACTTACCGCTAGTGGCCATTGCACATTATGACAACCACTTACCGCTAGTGGCCATTGCACATTATGACAACCACTTACCGCTAGTGGCCATTGAACATTATGACAACCACTTACAATTAGTGACCATCTCACATTATGACAACCACTTACCGCTAGTGGCCATTGAACATTATGACAACCACTTACAATTAGTGACCATCACACATTATGGTAAACACTTACCGTTAATGACCATCACTCGTGTAGGCTGTACAAGGACCTGACCACCACGCTTTTTCTGTTGTACTATGCAGAAAATGATGGATGCTAGGCAGCAGATGGCAACTAGACAGCCAACCACTATCCCTATGATCATGTACGTTCTGGGGAACGAGGCAATGGTAGTGAGGATGTACTTAATGAATGATGGCAATCTTTATATTTGACAACATACTGAAAATTGTTTAGTTAGTTTGTGATTGTCTGTTTGATAATTGTTTATTTTGTTGATTGGTTGTTTAATTGAACCGAGCCCATTGTAATTTTCATAGTCCTGGACGTTAGAGTCCCACCCACCCCCTCCTTCTCGTGGTCTCAACCTTGTCTCCCTCCCATGCAAGATAGTGGGCGGGGTAATACACACACAAACATGAGTCCTTGTCACTCCTTCGGATGAAAGAGATTGATGTTAAGATGAATGCAGCCAGAAATGAGAAACTTAGTGGGCGTGTCAAGAAGACTTATAAACCAACACAGAACTGGAGTGGTCAGTCGCTGGACACTGCGAGACTTGCCGAGGAAGGGATCTGAGCACCTACAGACATGTTCGGAGTGCAATGACGATGACTCGCGAATAACTCAATACACACATAAACACACATCTACATATGTATAGTCATTTTGAACAGAAGACGACACACAGAGCAGACATTCAAGGATCTCTGTGTCCGGCGATGTTTGTTATGAAGCACGAGACCCTGCACAGGACCCGCAGTGTAGACAAATAATCATACATGAATATTATTATGAAGGGAGACTTCCGAAGCGACAGATCAGTAAATCATTTCAGGGGAAGAGGTATGTTTACAACAGCAGGAAAACAATTACAAATAATCAAACAACAGAAACAATGGATGGTCCGAAGCAGGATCGAACTTGTACTCCTCAGCACAGCGCCTTGCCACGGGAAACTATCTCTTCACCCGCATTGTATCTCGCAACACGTCTCAGATATACATATATGGGACTTCCATCTCCAAGATGGTGGATCTAGTCCACGTCCTCTCGATCGCTGTAGAAAGTGCATCCGGGGTCCGATTAATTTCGGTTCTCCGTTGCACTTTTCTGCGTTAAAGTCAAAATGATGATATACTTGGAAATATGACGATCATCATTTTCGGGAGGACGTGGGCTTCGGGGTATGTGGTGGATAGGCGTCGGGAACCATTGAAGGCTATGCATAAAAAGTGTTCCATGTTGCAGTTTCCTCATATTCCCAGTCCATGGGGGACTTGTTGGTCTCGAGGCAAGACGCCGGCCTCGAGACAGAGAGATTGTTGGTTCAAATCTCGGCTACACCAGTTGGGATTTTTATTTATGATTTCTCTCTGCGGCAACCACCCCTGGTCTCAGCAGCGAGACCCGGCTTGAAATGTCAGTTACTCATCGACGGAAAAAACATGAGTACCTCCGAAGTCAGAGTTATCTGCCTGTGCGGCGAAGGACCCCTGTGCACACGGCTGCCAGGGAAAAATGGATTAACACGCAAAATTCAGTTCCTAGTCTCTGGGGACTTCGTCAGAGTTGAAAGCTGGCGAACGCAAAACAACAACAACAACAAGACATACATATATATGTATATACATATATATGTATATATATATATATATATATATATATATATATATATATATGGTGTACATATACAAATATAAATACAAACAATACAGTACATATAGACCTGCTATTTTCTGACCACGCTGCACTTGTCAGACAGTCATGAAGATCTCCAGAGCACGACAAGTCGTTTTTCGAATGCATGCAGATACTTCAAACTCACAATAAGTTTGAGGAAAACTAATATACTTGGTCAGGACATGGAAGCGGCACCTGCCATCTTTATCGACAACTACAAACTTGATGTCGTGCAGCAGTATAGCTACCTGGGGTCCATCGTCAACGACGCACTTTCATTAGACACTGAAATTGATACCAACATTCGTAAAGCTGGTACCACCTTCGCTCGTCTTTCTAGGCGCTTTGGCAAACTGATAGCTAAGACAAAGTCCGCAGTTTAAAAAAGCCTGCGTCATCAGTTTCTTTCTGTATGGCAGCGAATCATGGACAACGTATGCAAAACAAGAGAGAAGGTTAAATGTAATCCTTATTCGAAGTCAGCGCCGCATTTTTGGTATCACCTGGAAGGTTAAAGTGACAAACGTGGAGGTCCTCACTCGTACAGACCTCCCGAACATCTACACGATGAACAAACAACATAGTTTACGCTGGCTTAGCCACGTACACCGTATGAAAGATGGCCGCATACTAAAATACATACTCTATAGATAACTAGGAGATGCAAAAGACTTAGGTGGTACCCAAAACTTGCATTTATAGACGTGTGTAAGCGCGACATGAAGACTCTTAACATAAACCCTGCAGCCGGGAAAGACATAGTTGGAGACCACAATCTTTGGAAACACACTCTAAAGCTACAACTCAAGCAAGAGAAGACAATTTCGTTGAAAAAGAGAATACACGGAGGAAGAAAATAAAAATAAGATTTCCTAGGGGAGCAGCAAAATTCATCGTCAACTATGACTAACGGGGGATACTGATGTATGTATGTGTGTGTGTGTGTGTGTATGTGTATGTATGTATGTATGTATGTATGTATGTATGTATGTATGTATGTATGTATGTATGTATGTATGTATGTATGTATGTATGTATGTATGTATGTATGTATGTATGTATGTATGTATGTATGTATGTATGTATGTATGTATGTATGTGTGTGTGTGTATGTATGTATGTATGTATGTATGTATGTATGTGTGTGTGTGTGTGTGTGTATGTGTATGTGTATGTATGTATGTATGTATGTATGTGTATGTATGTATGTATGTATGTATGTATGTATGTATGTATGTATGTATGTATGTATGTATGTATGTATGTATGTATGTATGTATGTATGTATGTATGTATGTATGTATGTATGTATGTGTGTGTGTATGTATGTATGTATGTATGTATGTATGTATGTATGTATGTATGTATGTATGTATGTATGTATGTATGTATGTATGTATGTATGTATGTATGTGTGTATGTATGTATGTACATATGTATGTATGTGTGTGTGATGTGTGTATGTATGTATGTATGTATGTATGCATGTATGTATCTATGTATGTATGTATGTATGTGTGTATGAGTGTATGTATGTGTGTATGTATGTACTTAAATTACGTGTAGGAGGACATGTACACTGCCAGTAAATATACACGTGTACGCATATACCAGTGGCGTATTCTCTATGCTACTCCAGCTACCGCCGGTAGCCTGAACATATTAACGAAATACAAAAGGAAATGATAATTTATTTTTTTTTTTTAAATAATTATATTACAAATTTTCGAATATTCTATTACATATTTCATAGGCCAATATTATTTATTTACTTTGATTTGCATTTATTAAAGTAAAGTTTTCCTATGACCACTATAACGTTTGTGAATTGAATCAAAACTACCCTCAGATCGTACATGAAACCGCTAATAAGCAGCGGTACAGTTCTCTTCTCTCCGACTTAGAATTAATGACCTTGACATTCAACAATTTCCAGTGAAAATAATATGTGAGGAAGCTACCTATACAAAATGCGGTTTCATGGGTTATTTTTAGCTCTAGTCAATCAGAAGCGTCACAAAATGAAAGTGAAACTATGTCTGATTACCGGAACTTCCAAACCTATTTATAACTACGTTATGCACATCAGCATCTGTAGAAAGAACTTTTTATGCTCTCAAGAGAATCAAATCTTATTGTCGCTCAACTCAGACACAAGAACGCTTGTCTGGTTTGACAATAATGTCCATTGAGAAATCATTCCTTCAGAAACTTAGAAACCAACCCAACAGTACTTTCAATGACAAAGTCATCGAGACATTTTCGTCCCAAACAAGACGGATAGAATTTACATATAAATAAGTAAGTAATTTAAAATGTAGTGATGTCATTAGCAAATATTACTTCATGTTAGCCTGCTGAATATAATGTATGTCTTTATTTATTATGTCAGCAGGATGCCCAGACCCCAAAATCAGTATACGCCACTGGCTTATACACACCCGCACGGACACACACACACAAACATAACCGTTAGGATTAACGTAGCACTTCTCATTCTCTCTCTCTCTCTCTCTCTCACACACACACACACACACACACACACACACACACACACACACACACACACACACACACACACACACACACACACACACTCTTTATTTCAATTGCTGATGTTTCTCTGAATAAAATTGCGGAGAAACGCTTTCCGTTTTGTTAAAGAAAAATGTCTCTCAAACTGCTCATTTAATTGAGTTGTCTTCTCTTTCATATTTTATTTACCATAGTTACCATGTTGAAATGCTAATCGATACTAGCCAGCCCTACAACGCGAAGGGCAAAGACTGCATAAGGTAATGCATGGGATATTGATGCAGGTAATCGAATAATATGCTTAAGTAAACATATACACATTCATTATTACTATAAACACTTGATCTGCTCTGTTCGCTGAACTCGTTTGCTTTTTGTCTGGATGCGTGAAGTACCGCTACATCAGTTAGGGTTAGGATGGTCATGCTTTGCCCTTTTGAAAACAGTTATAGATATAAGCTAAGAGTGAAAATGAGTTACAAGAAATGTTAGTGAAGGAAAGCAAAAATAAAGGACTCAGCCTTAATAGTAAAAAGACTGAAGTAATGGTAACAACAAAGAAAACAACTTCACCTCAGTGCACAATATTAGACAAATGGAACAATATTAAAACAGGTAAATGAATTTAAATATCTGGGAACAATGTTAACCTCAGATGGTAGATGTATAACAGAGGTTTGACACACAATGGTTCAGGAAAAGTAGCTTTCCAAAAAATGAGAAGATACTGTGCAATCTCTTTTTGACAACAGAAACAAGATAAAATGTGTTCTTAAATGTTATGTAGAGACAGTCATAACATATGGATGTGAATCATAAACAATAGGACAACAGACGAGATAATTACTGGAGGCTGTAGAAATGTAGTTTTACAAAAGATTGTTGAGAATATTTTAGACAGTTAAGAAGATTAATAAAAATGTTGTGAAGGAGGTCAAAGAAAAGGGAGAGCTAATTTACAATATTTGGAAGAAACAATTATCATTCTTTGACCATGTAATGAGAAGAGAACAGCTGGAATTTATTGTAACAACTGGGAAAATTGAGGGACGAAGAGATAGAGGAAAGCAAAGAGAAAAGATACAAGACAGCTTAAGAGAATAGTTTGGCAGAAGGTCAACAACTGAAATGATAAATAACTGTCGAGATCGAAAGTTGTGGGGAGACATGTTCACCTACGGCAGCAGGCATGGTACTTAATGACGGTGATAGATATACACGATATGTATAGTAACTTACACTACAACAGTGTCGCTTATTACTGCGCCCGTCGTCGCCAACCAAACAGTATAATCTTTACTGTGTGAACTGATGTCTGCTTCAAAAGAACATTCATAATACTACGATAAATGTTTAAAGTATAGTTTTTTGTGCAAGATAAAGTGAAGTTGTAAAACCAAAGAATAAATAACCAGCGGGCGTACTCTACAAATCTAAATTATCATTTATGTTCGTCATTCTTCTTTAATCTGTCCTTCCTCATTTGTCTTTCAGCGCCAAGGGGAGATACCATTTACGGGCATTTGTTCTTCTCTTGGCCTCTGTTGCTGTTATGTTTCCTAATGTTTCTAATATTCCATCAATCCATCTTTTGCTCTTCTGTTGGCCTCTGTTGCTGTTATGTTTCCTAATGTTTCTAATATTCCATCAATCCATCTTTTGCTCTTCTGTTGGCCTCTGTTGCTGTTATGTTTCCTAATGTTTCTAATATTCCATCAATCCATCTTTTGCTCTTCTGTTGGCCACTGTTGCTGTTATGTTTCCTAATGTTTCTAATATTCCATCAATCCATCTTTTACTCTTCTGTTGACCTCTCCTGCTGTTATGTTTCCTAATGTTTCTAATATTCCATCAATCCATCTTTTACTCTTCTGTTGACCTCTCCTGCTGTTATGTTTCCTAATGTTTCTAATATTCCATCAATCCATCTTTACTCTTCTGTTGACCTCTCCTGTTGTTATGTTTCCTAATGTTTCTAATATTCCATCAATCCATCTTTTGCTCTTCTGTTGGCCACTGTTGCTGTTATGTTTCCTAATGTTTCTAATATTCCATCAATCCATCTTTTGCTCTTCTGTTGGCCACTGTTGCTGTTATGTTTCCTAATGTTTCTAATATTCCATCAATCCATCTTTTACTCTTCTGTTGACCTCTCCTGCTGTTATGTTTCCTAATGTTTCTAATATTCCATCAATCCATCTTTTACTCTTCTGTTGACCTCTCCTGCTGTTATGTTTCCTAATGTTTCTAATATTCCATCAATCCATCTTTTACTCTTCTGTTGACCTCTCCTGTTGTTATGTTTCCTAATGTTTCTAATATTCCATCAATCCATCTTTTACTCTTCTGTTGACCTCTCCTGCTGTTATGTTTCCTAATGTTTCTAATATTCCATCAATCCATCTTTTACTCTTCTGTTGGCCTTTGTTGCTGTTATGTTTCCTAATGTTTCTAATATTCCATCAATCCATCTTTTGCTCTTCTGTTGGCCACTGTTGCTGTTATGTTTCCTAATGTTTCTAATATTCCACCAATCCATCTTTTGCTCTTCTGTTGGCCTTTGTTGCTGTTATGTTTCCTAATGTTTCTAATATTCCATCAATCCATCTTTTGCTCTTCTGTTGGCCTTTGTTGCTGTTATGTTTCCTAATGTTTCTAATATTCCATCAATCCATCTTTTTCGTGGTCGGCCCTTGTGACTGGTGTTCTCGCAACGTTTATTTAAAGCTCGTTCTGTTGTGTTTTGACCTATCTGTCTCATCACGAGGCCAAATCATTTTATCTGTTGCTCCTTTATATATTCTATGGCGAGAATTATCCCTATCTTTTCTCTCATATTTTCATTTCTGATCTTATCCCTCAGGCTGTTTTCTGTCTTTCGTCTGACACACTTCACCTCGGTAGAGGTTATGTTGATTATTGTTCTAGCATCGCTATATAATTATATTAAATTCATAAATTAACAATTATTTTATGTAATTCATGGTTGAAGATATATCACGTGCACTTAATGATTGTTGAAGGCAAAATTTGAATTTGAGTAGGCTCGATTTTGTTCAATTTTCTTAAAATTTCGTCACCGATGTTGTCGATATTATTCTCAATACCACCTTTCTGTCATCAACATGTAGTCTAACAGCATGGGTCAAGTCATCAACATGTAGTCTAACAGCATGGGTCAAGTCATCAACATGTAGTCTAACAGCATGGGTCAAGTCATCAACATGTAGTCTAACAGCATGGGTCAAGTCATCAACATGTAGCCTAACAGCATGGGTCAAGTCATCAAGATGTAGTCTAACAGCATGGGTCACGTCATCAAGATGTAGTCTAACAGCATGGGTCAAGTCATCAAGATGAGGTCTAACTGCATGGGTCAAGTCATCAACATGTAGTCTAACAGCATGGGTCAAGTCATCAACATGTAGTCTAACAGCATGGGTCAAGTCGTCAAGATGTAGTCTAACAGCATGGGTCAAGTCATCAACATGTAGTCTAACAGCATGGGTCAAGTCATCAACATGTAGTCTAACAGCATGGGTCAAGTCATCAACATGTAGTCTAACAGCATGGGTCAAGTCATCAACATGTAGTTCAACAGCATGGGTCAAGTCATCAAGATGTAGTCTAACAACATGGGTCAAGTCATCAAGATGTAGTCTAACAGCATGGGTCAAGTCATCAACATGTAGTCTAACAGCATGGGTCAAGTCATCAACATGTAGTCTAACAGCATGGGTCAAGTCATCAACATGTAGTCTAACAGCATGGGTCAAGTCATCAACATGTAGCCTAACAGCATGGGTCAAGTCATCAAGATGTAGTCTAACAGCATGGGTCACGTCATCAAGATGTAGTCTAACAGCATGGGTCAAGTCATCAAGATGAGGTCTAACTGCATGGGTCAAGTCATCAACATGTAGTCTAACAGCATGGGTCAAGTCATCAACATGTAGTCTAACAGCATGGGTCAAGTCGTCAAGATGTAGTCTAACAGCATGGGTCAAGTCATCAACATGTAGTCTAACAGCATGGGTCAAGTCATCAACATGTAGTCTAACAGCATGGGTCAAGTCATCAAGATGTAGTCTAACAGCATGGGTCACGTCATCAAGATGTAGTCTAACAGCATGGGTCAAGTCATCAAGATGAGGTCTAACTGCATGGGTCAAGTCATCAACATGTAGTCTAACAGCATGGGTCAAGTCATCAACATGTAGTCTAACAGCATGGGTCAAGTCGTCAAGATGTAGTCTAACAGCATGGGTCAAGTCATCAACATGTAGTCTAACAGCATGGGTCAAGTCATCAACATGTAGTCTAACAGCATGGGTCAAGTCATCAACATGTAGTCTAACAGCATGGGTCAAGTCATCAACATGTAGTTCAACAGCATGGGTCAAGTCATCAAGATGTAGTCTAACAACATGGGTCAAGTCATCAAGATGTAGTCTAACAGCATGGGTCAAGTCATCAACATGTAGTCTAACAGCATGGGTCAAGTCATCAACATGTAGTCTAACAGCATGGGTCAAGTCATCAACATGTAGTCTAACAGCATGGGTCAAGTCATCAACATGTAGCCTAACAGCATGGGTCAAGTCATCAAGATGTAGTCTAACATCATGGGTCACGTCATCAAGATGTAGTCTAACAGCATGGGTCAAGTCATCAAGATGAGGTCTAACTGCATGGGTCAAGTCATCAACATGTAGTCTAACAGCATGGGTCAAGTCATCAACATGTAGTCTAACAGCATGGGTCAAGTCGTCAAGATGTAGTCTAACAGCATGGGTCAAGTCATCAACATGTAGTCTAACAGCATGGGTCAAGTCATCAACATGTAGTCTAACAGCATGGGTCAAGTCATCAACATGTAGTCTAACAGCATGGGTCAAGTCATCAACATGTAGTTCAACAGCATGGGTCAAGTCATCAAGATGTAGTCTAACAACATGGGTCAAGTCATCAAGATGTAGTCTAACAGCATGGGTCAAGTCATCAACATGTAGTCTAACAGCATGGGTCAAGTCATCAACATGTAGTCTAACAGCATGGGTCAAGTCATCAACATGTAGCCTAACAGCATGGGTCAAGTCATCAAGATGTAGTCTAACAGCATGGGTCACGTCATCAAGATGTAGTCTAACAGCATGGGTCAAGTCATCAAGATGAGGTCTAACTGCATGGGTCAAGTCATCAACATGTAATCTAACAGCATGGGTCAAGTCATCAACATGTAGTCTAACAGCATGGGTCAAGTCGTCAAGATGTAGTCTAACAGCATGGGTCAAGTCATCAACATGTAGTCTAACAGCATGGGTCAAGTCATCAACATGTAGTCTAACAGCATGGGTCAAGTCATCAACATGTAGTCTAACAGCATGGGTCAAGTCATCAACATGTAGTTCAACAGCATGGGTCAAGTCATCAAGATGTAGTCTAACAACATGGGTCAAGTCATCAAGATGTAGTCTAACAGCATGGGTCAAGTCATCAACATGTAGTCTAACAACATGGGTCAAGTCATCAACATGTAGTCTAACATCATGGGTCAAGTCATCAACATGTAGTCTAACAGCATGGGTCAAGTCATCAACATGTAGTCTAACAGCATGGGTCAAGTCATCAACATGTAGCCTAACAGCATGGGTCAAGTCATCAAGATGTAGTCTAACAGCATGCGTCACGTCATCAACATGTAGTCTAACAGCATGGGTCAAGTCATCAAGATGTAGTCTAACTGCATGGGTCAAGTCATCAACATGTAGTCTAACAGCATGGGTCAAGTCATCAACATGTAGTCCAACAGCATAGGTCAAGTCGTCAAGATGTAGTCTAACAGCATGGGTCAAGTCATCAACATGTAGTCTAACAGCATGGGTCAAGTCATCAACATGTAGTCAAACAGCATGGGTCAAGTCATCAACATGTAGTCTAACAGCATGGGTCAAGTCATCAACATGTAGTTCAACAGCATGGGTCAAGTCATCAAGATGTAGTCTAACAACATGGGTCAAGTCATCAAGATGTAGTCTAACAGCATGGGTCAAGTCATCAACATGTAGTCTAACAACAAGGGTCAAGTCATCAACATGTAGTCTAACAGCATGGGTCAAGTCATCAACATGTAGTCTAACAGCATGGGTCAAGTCATCAACATGTAGTCTAACAGCATGGGTCAAGTCATCAACAGGTAGTCTAACAGCATGTGTCAAGTCATCAACATGTAGTCTAACAGCATGGGTCAAGTCATCAATATGTAGTCTAACAGCATGGGCCAAGTCATCAAGATGTAGTCTAACAGCATGGGTCAAGTCATCAACATGTAGTCTAACATCATGGGTCAAGTCATCAATATGTAGTCTAACAGCATGGGTCAAGTCATCAACATGTAGTCTAACAGCATGGGTCAAGTCATCAACATGTAGTCTAACAGCATGGGTCAAGTCATCAACATGTTGTCTAACAGCATGGGTCAAGTCATCAACATGTTGTCTAACAGCATGGGTCAAGTCATCAACATGTTGTCTAACAGCATGGGTCAAGTCATCAAGATGCATAGAAATGGGAAGCTGCTGTAAAGCTGTTGATAATTATGACAAGTTAAAAGAAAGAAAAAAGTGGTATGACTAAAGCTTAATGTAGATGAGAAACGAAACAAAAGTAGAACCCAGTTTCAGCCAAAAGACCTTCAGCAGGAACAACAATCCACAACACAAATTAAATATAAGAATATACACAAAAATCTAACTATATGGCGATAATATGATAAGACTATTCTGCGTATATTTTTATACCTTTTTAGGTTGTGGTTTGTTGTTACTGCTGAAGACCTTTTGGCCAAAACTTATTTCATGTAACAACATAAACCATGCTTTGTAACACCATAAACCATGCTATGTAACAACATAAACCATGCTATGTAACATAAACCATGCTATTTTGCAATATAAACCATGCTATTTAACAACATAAACTATGCTTTGTAACAACATAAACCATGCTATGTAACAACATAAACTATGTTATGTAACAACATAAACTATACTATGTAACAACATAAACCATGCTATGTAACAACATAAACCAATGCTATGTAACAACATAAACCATACTATGTAACAACATAAACCATACTATGTAACAACATAAACCATGCTATGTAACAACATAAACCATACTATGTAACAACATAAACAATGCTATGTAGCAACATAAACTATGCTATGTAACAATATAAATTTTGCTATGTGACAACATAAACCATGTTATGTAACAACAAAAAACATGCTACGTAACAACATAAAGCATGCCATGTAGCAACATAAACCATGCTATGTAACAACATAAACCATGCTACGTAACAACATAAACCATGCGACGTAACAACATAAACCAAGCTATGTAACAACATAAACCATGCTATGTAACAACATAAACCATGACATGTAACAAAATAAACCATGCTATGTAACAACATAATCCATGCTATGTAACAACATAAACCATGCTATGTAACAACATAAACCATGCTACGTAACAACATAAACCAAGCTATGTAACAACATAAACCTTGCTATGTAACAACATAAACCATGACATGTAACAACATAAACCATGCTATTTAACAACATATACCATGCTACGGAACAACATAAACCATGCTGCGTAACAACATAAACCATGCTATGTAACAACATAAACCATGCTATGTAACAACATAAACCATACTATGTAACAACATAAACCATGCTATGTAACAACATAAACCATGCTATGTAACAACATAAACCATGCTATGTAACAACATAAACCATGCTATGTAACAACATAAACCATGCTATGTAACAACATAAACCATGCTATGTAACAACATAAACCATACTATGTAACAACATAAACCATGCTATGTAACAACATAAACCATGCTATGTAACACTCACGACAGGCAGCAGTATTTTGTTTTTCCAACAGAACAGCAGCCATTTTCACAGAACGTTTTCCCTCCTGCAATATCACAGTTGTAGCCACAAGCCACTGAAATGGCACATCAACTATTATGTACATATATCTCACATATATCTCACATATATCTCACATACATCTCACATATATCTCACATATATCTCACATATATCTCACATATATCTCACATATATCTCACATATATCTCACATATATCTCACACATATCTCACATATATCTCACATATATCTCACATATATCTCACACATATCTCACATATATCTCACATATATCTCACATATATCTCGCACACTGGTAGACGTGATCTGTCAGTTAGGAGCTTATATCGGGGTGTAGCATACACTCTTACAAGGTATAGTGACAGCTTTACAACAACAGAACACAACAAAATACTAACGTTTCGGTCTGCGACCTTCTTAAGAAAACGAGAACAACATTAACAAACGATGGAAAACATACATACTCTGCCGGAGGTGAGAGAATGAAAAACTATGGTGGTGTGTAGGTTAGCATTGTTTTATCACAAATAGAAAACACACAAATTTACTTGTTGTTAGTTTTGGCATAGCAACACACAAATGTCAAACACATACGATCTATATTGTTTAATGTGTATGGAAACATATATGATCTATATTGTTTAATGTGTGTGGAAACATATATGATCTATATTGTTTAATGTGTATGGAAACATATATGATCTATATTGTTTAATGTGTATGGAAACATATACGATCTATATTGTTTAATGTGTATGGAAACATATACGATCTATATTGTTTAATGTGTTTGGAAACACATAGGATCTATATTGTTTAATGTGTATGGAAACACATATGATCTATATAGTTTAATGTGTGTGGTTTCAGTAGGAGATCACCTCTGCTTGATTTAATCTCAACCTGGCATTTTAGCTGTACCTATATAAATGTTGCTACACGTATGAATGAAGATGTTCTAAGGAAACTTCATTCCACACATTCTTGAGATTGGTATTAGGGGTGGCTCATTTTTGTGACACTGAAGAATAACATCAATGTGCTAGAACAGTTAAAGGTTATGATATTGATTGTTTAGTCTAATGATGTTTACGAGAATAAATATTTAAACAATTTGACAAATGTAACTCTTTTTAGTGTAAAATAATCAATTGTAACAATTGAAGTTATGGCGCCTCATAGAATCATTTTCAATGTAGTAAAAAAAAGTAAAGAACCCCGTCACGCCAAGTGACGTATAGGGAATATGGTGTTATATGTAGTGACCATAATTTTTACAGACCTCCTAAGCAAATGATTTTTGGGGTAATGTGGTCGGTATTACGCCCGTGCCGCTTTACTTTCCCAGAAAAAAATCCGGTGCCCATTTAAGACTGGGTGAACACGGTAGCCGTCGATCAGGATCGAACCTGACTTCTTCTCCTTTGTAGTCCTATTCACTAACCAGCGAGCTACTGCAGCTCTCATTATTAATGTGCTGTTTGCAGACTTATACTCAAGTCATGTTTCAGAGATGACAAAATCTATGAAGACTACTAAAAAAATCATCAACAAACAGCAGAGATAAGCACTAATATAATGTTTATTTTTGTATTAGCGTTTGCTGTCTTGAATCTAAAGAAGTAGACTTGGCAACAAACAGTGGCGATAAGAACTGGGAATGTTGTAACAAAACAAAAACAGGGTGTTAGACAAGTTTGTGTGCTATCACTAAATCTGTTTAATATGTGAGATTATTTTAAGATCCGTAAGGAGCATGCCTGAAATAACTATTGAAGGTCATAATATACATAATCTAAGGTATGCTGATGATAGTCTTAATCGCTAAGAGTGAAAATGAGTTACAAGAAATATTAGACATGATAGTGAAGGAAAGCAAAAATAAAGGACTCATCCTTAATTGCCTAAAGACAGAAGTAATGGTAGCAACAAAGAAAAAGACATTACTGCAATGCACAATAAAGACACATGGAACAATATTAAAACTTGTAATTGAATTAAAAATCTAGGAAAATTGTTAACCTCAGATGGTAGATGTACAATAGAGGTGAGATGCAGAATGGCTTAAACAAAATCAGCTTTCCAAAAAATGAGGAAGATACTGTGCAATCCATTTTTGACAATAGAAACAAGAAAAATAGTTTTTAAATGTTATGTAGAGGCAGTATTAACACATGAATGTGAATCGTGGACAATAGGACAACAAACAAGAAAATCACTGGAGCTTGTAGAAATGTGGTTTTACAGAAGAATGTTGAGAATACCATCGACAGCTATGAAGATCAATGAAACCGTCCTGAAAGAGGCTAAAGCAAAAGGTGAGCTAATATCCAATATTAGGAAGAAACAATCATCATTTTTGGACATGTAATGAGAAGGGACCAGCTGGTATATATTGTAACAACTGGGAAAATTGAGGGACGATGAGATAGAGGGAAGCAAAGAGAAAAGATACCAGACAGTTTTAGAGAATGGCATAGCAGAAGCTCAACAACAGAAATGATAAATAACTGTCGAGATTGAAAGCTGTGGAGAGACATGACCACCTATGCATGATGATGATCTAAAGAAGGCTTTTGCCGAAACGTTGTAATTTTGCTATTCTCTCTACAGGTTTAGCTGCTTAATACAATTTAATGTTTATTTTCCACGACGGGCTTCAGTAGCTGTTTTCTGATATCACTATCTGTCCTTTCCTAGCCATGCAATCAGTTTTATCGCGATCAGGGCCCTTTCAATTGTGTCCCCCTTTTGTCACAGCATTGTTTTAAGTAAGAGTGTGGTCGATAAATAGTAAGAACAACCTCAATGGATCGGGCGGACATCATCAATGCCCTCCGAGATGTGGTAAAGGCTCAGGACTTCGACAACCATGAGCCTACGTTACTCCTTCGGATGAAAGTGATGGGAGTTAAGATGGGTCCAGCCAGAAACGAGAAACTTTATGGGCGTGTAAGAAGACTTATCAACGAATACAGAACTAAGGTCGTCAGTCGCTGGACACTGCGTGACTTGCTGGAGGGGATCTGAGCACCTATGGACATATTCGGAGTTTAATGATGCTGACCCGTAACAAACTCAATAACTCAATAACGACGTCCATGCATGTCCTATTTCACATATATTATGCCTCGTTTTCATAGTTTATATTACCAGCTGCTGGATGCTGGATTCCAAATTACTGCTGGCAAGAATTGCATTCTTATAGACTGTCGCCCTATTCACCATATCTAATACACAAAGGCTGAGATCCTTCAATACATCGAGTGTCTATGCTCAATATCACCACCACAAACGCAAGCCTAAAGCATCTATTTGCAAACTATAAAAGCGCAAGCAACCAGGACAGACCCCAGACTCCTACATTTTCCACTAATACCAGAGACCTGTCAATTTAACAGTCAAAATGAGGATTCAAGACATCTACATTATCCACAAATACCACCGACATGGTTTTGACCTTTTGTAGCATTCACTTAGGGTTAGATACTATAATATTCTTACTTTCACAAACTCGTATCCTCTTCTTTTTCTGTCATTCCTCATTCGCCTTTGAGCATCAAGGAGATTCTTATCAAACAGAGGTATGCAAACCGCTGATCAAACGTTACATTATTTGTATGCACTGCTTAATACTACCTCAGTTTCAGTTCGAGTACACCTTGTTTTCATTTCCCAATGTATTTGTTACCGTTCCATTGTTTGATACCTTTTATACTGACAGGATATTGCGTAGTTAGTGTTGGGCATAAAATCATTAACATGTTGGGCGAGATAAGGTTGGTAATAAGTGACAATTAACAACAACATAATGTGTAGCACAGCTTTACGGGTATCAGAGGGGATAAAAACATAGTTTTGATTACTCAAGATATTTACAACTGACACAACAAGGTATTACAACAATAATTATCATCATGAGGTCGCATGTCCTTCGCAGAACGTTGATTCACTAGAGCTAGGCTAAAAGAATTTCTGTGTCTAGCTAGATCTCCCACAGAATGTTCCATTCACTAGAGCTAGGCTAAAAGAATTTCTGTGTCTAGCTAGATCTCCCACAGAACGTCCATTCACTAGAGCTAGGCTAAAAGAATTTCTGTGTCTAGCTAGATCTCCCACAGAATGTTCCATTCACTAGAGCTAGTCTAAAAGAATTTCTGTGTCTAGCTAGATCTCCCACAGAATGTTCCATTCACTAGAGCTAGTCTAAAAGAATTTCTGTGTCTAGCTAGATCTCCCACAGAATGTTCCATTCACTAGAGCTAGTCTAAAAGAATTTCTGTGTCTAGCTAGATCTCCCACAGAATGTTCCATTCACTAGAGCTAGTCTAAAAGAATTTCTGTGTCTAGCTAGATCTCCCACAGAATGTTCCATTCACTAGAGCTAGTCTAAAAGAATTTCTGTGTCTAGCTAGATCTCCCACAGAATGTTCCATTCACTAGAGCTAGTCTAAAAGAATTTCTGTGTCTAGCTAGATCTCCCACAGAATGTTCCATTCACTAGAGCTAGTCTAAAAGAATTTCTGTGTCTAGCTAGATCTCCCACAGAATGTTCCATTCACTAGAGCTAGGCTAAAAGAATTTCTGCGTCTAGCTAGATCTCCCACAGAATGTTCCATTCACTAGAGCAATTCTAAAAGAATTTCTGTGTTTAGCTAAATCTCCCACAGAATGTTCCATTCACCACAACCCGTCTGAAAGAATCTGTCTCTAGCCAGAAATTCCACTTTTTCTGTTTCACGTGCAGGGATTTCATGATAGTAGTATAGCAGGAAGGATTTGGGTCGAATTTAGGTGCTAAATTAACAAAGATATATAGTAGGCGCGCGGCGCGCCTAATGTACTATAGGCGCAGGGGGGAGTTAACCGTGACCGCTGGTCCCAGTGACCCCGGAAGTGACCTGTTTATGTCTGGTGTATGCTGACTTTGGAGTTCTTTATGTACTTGATCGTTAGTGATAGGTTAGTAGATTATACAACATCAATGAAAAACAATCAATATAAAACAGAAGACAAAGATATATTTTATTCTTTTATTATCTCAATAGGTGTATAACATACAGTGGATATTATATATCATTACAAACATATTCAGTACATTGAGTAAATATATAGTACAAGGATAACAATTATTTATAGCTATGTAGTTGGGCGGCTGCTTAGATTTGTGTCATCGATGAATCATAATGGGTGATACTGTTAGAGATTGCTAGGTAGTCTAAGCTGGTAGTGTAAAGAGTTAAATATCTAAAGGCGTAGTCGAGACGTTATCATCAGCTACCTTTCTTTTTATATAGAAGTAGGAAAGAGCATTTCTTGTTTGACTGTAGGAAAATATGGAATTATTTAAGACTTTGAAACCTACATTTTTCCCACCCATGGCCTTTTGCGTAGCGAGAACCTCTAAAAACATATCTTTATCTAATTTGTTGTGTTGCTTGCTTAGCCCTTTACAACTGATTTTATCGTAATCCCCACTACAGTGGTACGTCTTACTGCATAAGCTAACAAGAGCTGTCCCTTCGTACTCTAGTTTAAAAAGGCCAGGTGTTCGTTTGGTGTACGCTTTAACACCCTTACAGTTTATACAGTCTGTTTTGCTAGTATGTTCATCGCAAAACTCGGCAGGAAACCAGTCTTTATATACACTATTAAACTCATTCCGCAGTCCTGACTTAACTATGTCCTCTAGCTTAGGGGCGCTTAAGGCTAAGTATAAACTATCAGTATCTGTTTCACATAACTGAAAGTTGGACCTATCTACAAACTTATCTAAGAACTCGAAATAAAAATCTAACATACGAAGCTTTGCATACTGATAGACGAAGAAACCGATTTGTAGGGGCAAGTCCCAAACTGTTTTCTTTTTCTCCATCTCAATTTCAAAAAGATCCGCCCCTATTTCAGTCATCTTTTTAAACCGGGAATTATTAATCATTTTCGATATCTCATCCCCCTGAACATACGAGACAGCGCTATGATTGGCCTTATTGGTTAGAGTCTTCCCATAGGCTGAGTTTCCTAAGAGCTTCATCGTATCACTTACTATAGATTGATTTTCGTCTAGATCACCAGCCCGCCTAGCGTCAGAAACCATTTCTCCAAACTTTTTAAAACAACTAGACGGTTGATATTCTATCACCTGATAAATTTTTGTTACCTCCAAGCCGTGGTCTAAATACCATTTTAACAGTGGTGTTGCCAACAAAATTTTTTCCCCGACATAACTACCTATTAGGGTGCGACGAGGGGTTGACAACAAGTTATGTTTGAGGGCATATTCACCCATAAACGGGCCAATATCATCACGCGTGACGTCAATATTTTTGAAAATTGGAGTCATCTCACTGAAATGTTCCTTCAGGCGGTCGGGGACGTGTAGATCACATTCCACTAAACCAAAACATGTCCCATCTGAAACAGAAGTCAGAATCTGTTTATCACTGAGAGGGAGCCCTTCTTTAGAGTAAGAGGGTCTAGCTCGGGGGATGGCTTTAGAAAGGAAAGCTCTAATGGTTGGGTCAGACTTTTTCAGAGCCTGCCACTCACATTCCCACATAACTTCTACTGGGACTTTTACCTCCTCGGTTAGGTAGGTGTGTATCTCACAGGTTTTTTCAAACAGCTCGAACAAGGGCTTATTATTAACAGGGTTTCTATCTTTATCTTTGGTGAGGGGACAGTCTTTGTGACCATGGTACAGACAACCATGAAAATTGTAGCCTCTTTTATTGGATTTATCCCACCCATCCACGGGGATGTTTCTATCACCTAACCGAAACTCCCTTCCATTAAACTGAGTTTTCAACTCCACCCCTTTCCGGTGGGCGACCCACGTTAGCCACTCTCTACTTTGTTGGACATAATAGTTATCTTTTTCGACCCTAAACCCGGTCTCCATTCTTCTAATAATTGGATAATCTGTTGGCATTGGGTTCATCAGAGCCCAAAGATACAACGCGTTGGCATCGTAACCTTGGATAGATTTGACTACCTTTCCGCCCCTAATAAACGTTTTGCCTACCTCGTGATACCTATGGAAAATTATAGAGGGACCCCCGACGATATTATCTCTAATCATTGTGTGTAGACTCGCCTGTTTGCTCGAACATAAACTAAACATTACACCCCTATCAACGGTCTTAAAAAGATACTTTAAACAAACACCCGGAACCGAAATGGCGTCTTTAAAACAGTCTACACCCCGCTCCCCATAAAAGCGAACCTGCTGCTCCAAGGCTTCTAAAAAGGGGACTACATCTTTGTTGTTATACCACACCAAAAAGTCCCTAAGTGTGGTCATGTTATTGTCCTTCCAGACCTTTTTGCACAGAGCGTACTCCTCCTTGGAAATATTGGAATTTTTTAACGACGAATAAAACGTTTCGTGTGGGGGTAGTTCTGTCTCGTCCAACTTCTGGGGATCGTCTATATATTCATAACAAAAGTAACCCTTTGTCTCACTAATCTTATAAGCTGCCAGATATTTACTATAGCTAAACCCGGGGGCTAGATAGTTTACTATATCTAAGAATTTTAGATTCTGTGTTGCAATACACATAAAGTTATTGTTTCTTTTAACTATAAACTTGAACGGTTTTGGTACTTTGTAGTCTACGTCCATTTTATCTTCCTCTTCTTCGATAACATCGGCTTCTTCTTCCTCTTCCATACTACCGCCTTCTTCGTCCACTTGTGTGGCATCCATGAAGTGCTTTATTAAGTAAGGTTTAATGACGTTGACATCATATTTCCCCGAGTTAAACCCTAGCACGGGAAGCTCTTTTAAATATTCATCAAACCTAACTATTATCTTGTCTTTATTTAGAGCATGGAGTTGAGTAAAAATACTTTCAAACCGAGCTCGCAACAACGAGTATGCCTTAACAGCTATATCAGTGAGGTAATCAACCATCTGACTAACTAAAATTTGTGGGTCACCCTTGGTTATGAAGCATTTTGGGGCCTCCCATCCGGGGACATTTGACGCTATAGAGCAGGAGAGGGGTACGTGTTTAGCTACAAAGGTAGTCGAGTGTGTCTCTCGGGGAACATTCCTACTATCAAAATAACATTCATAATCGAATGTCGCCCTGAATGGGTAAATAAAAGACTCTGGAGTACTTATCCCTTCAGCGCTGATCGCGTCCCATACACTTTCAGGTGAAGAATAAACACCACCTTTATATGTCTCTATAGCCATATCCCCATTGCAAGCTTTTTCGTGCTTATCCATACGCCAAAACTCTTTCCACAATTTCCCACATTTTCCACAAGAAAAGCTTTTACTAGCCCTGGAAAGATCGCTTATATAAAAGAAGTGGCTTTTGTAAAGTAAAAGACGGAGAGTTTCGCTATAACTACTCCCACTTCTCAGGACAATACGCAAGGCTTGTTCAGAATCAAACTCAAAAATATCTATATTTAATGAAAAACAATTTTCTAAGAGAGACATTTCAGCAAGAGTTACACCGGGAAAGTTACTTAACATTAGAGACGGGTTAAACTGTTTGAAAAGTAGTCTCGAAGCCTTCCTAACATCTTTAACAGAGGCACCTCTATGGATAGCTAGACAACGGAAGAAGCAGAGATTGTCATTGTAAACTTTAGATTTGGAGTCGTTTTGAATGGTATTAATACCGTGGTTCGATGCAATATAGGGTGGGATATCTAGCAGACACCATATAGGATAATCTGGAAGTTTATAAACATAAACACTCGTGCTGACTAAGGCTTCTAAGGTATATTTGGTTGTCTCCCTATTTTTATTTGCATACCCTAATATATCACTTTCATTTAAGCTATCAACAAATGTTTCAAAATCATGTCTGTTGTTAACTAACAAAGGTTTGTCTAACCCTGTCGCATTATTCGAGCTGGCGTGAAAGTAACGCAGCCCCTGTGTCTCTCTATGTCTTAAGACTAGATGATGACTATAATTCACTTTGAAACGCTTTTTCTGGGCTTGGAAGATTGGGTTTACAAGGGTCTCCCAATCTATATGAGTATCAGGCTGATGAAATATAGTGTACGTATCCATGTATTTGTTCCTACGTTCATGTGTTCTAATAGCTAACCAGTTGTTCTTATATATCTTCTTAATATCTTGAGGTAACTTATTTAAAGAGTCTATTTCATTAATAAGTCTTGGTCTCTTTGAGGGCTCTTGCGTCGAACTCTTTACTGTCCGCTTGCGTGAGGTTGTCGATACAAGTGGGCCTGGTAGTGTTGATGGTGTTGAGGTGTCCACAGCTATGGCATGGCTAGCAAGATGTACTCGCAGATGGCTTGCTCCAGTGAATATTTGTTGACAGATGTGGCAGATATATGGGGTAACACTGGTCTCTTTCGAAGGTACATGAGCTGTTGACACAGGAGTTGGTGATGCAGGAACTGCTGATACAAGAGATGCAAGATGCTCTGTCTTGATATGTTTGGCAAGATTGTCAGCTCTATTATAAATTCGTTCACAAACATCACATTTGTATTCCTGACACCCATGTACACTAGCAACATGGCGTTTTAGGTCTCGGCTCCGGGTGAAAGTTTTGGCACAGATATGACAAGTGTTAGACATCTGTGGAAAAGAAATTGAAACATTACAAGAAAAGAAAACAAGAAAAGTAAACAACGAGATACACAAACTATCGAAATTAGGTTACAAAAGTAACACGTGGATACTAAAAAACCAACTTAGCGAAGTTAGGTCACAAAAGTAACACGTGGATACTAAACAACCAACTTATCGAAAATAGGTTACTAAAGTAACATACTATAACATTAAAGATCTAATATAACACTTACTTTTTATGTGTTTGAAGGTACAAGACACATCCGTCGGCAACAACTGTAAGCGAAAGTCTGATTACAAGCTTCACAGTCGCGTTATATATACACGCCAGAAACACCGGAAGTGTTACTAAAAATAGAACTGACCGCTGATGCAATACCGGAAGTGTTACTAAAAATAGCTTTTGACTGCTGACGTGATGCCCGTGGAGTTTCTAAAAATAGATTTTGACCTATGATGCAATACCAGGCGACTTTATAGGAGTTTTTCCCCTTGACCCTTTATGAGGGGACGCCCATGAAACTGTTTAAAATAGTAAATTTAACATATAGACATACCCCAAACTTTATATTAAGCATCCCCATATAAAGAATTTACATAAAAACAACGTTTGAAATTACTACCCCTGTACCCATTTTTGGCGGTTACGCCCATGAAACTGTTAAAAATAGTAAATTTAACATATAGACATACCCCAAACTTTATATTAAGCATCCCCATATAAAGAATTTACATAAAAACAACGTTTGAAATTACTACCCCTGTACCCATTTTTGGCGGTTACGCCCATGAAACTGTTAAAAATAGTAAATTTAACATATAGACATACCCCAAACTTTATATTAAGCATCCCCATATCAAGAATTTACATAAAAACAACGTTTGAAATTACTACCCCTGTACCCATTTTTGGCGGTTACGCCCATGAAACTGTTAAAAATAGTCAATTTAACATCTAGACATACTCCAAACTTTATATTAACCATCCCCGTATCAAGAATTTACATAAAAACAACTTTTGAAATTACTACCCCTGTACCCATTTTTGGCGGTTTCGCCCATGAAACTGTTAAAAATAGTCAATTTAACATCTAGACATACCCCAAACTTTATATTAAGCATCCCCGTATCAAGAATTTACATAAAAACAACTTTTGAAATTACTACCCCTGTACCCATTTTTGGCGGTTACGCCCATGAAATCGATAAAAAATTGAAATTTAACCTCTAGACATACCCCAAACTTTATATTAACCATCCCCATATCAAGAATTTACATAAAAACAAAGTTTGAAATTACTACCCCTGTACCCATTTTTTTGCGGTTACGCCTATGAAACTGTTAATAATAGTCAATTTAACATCTAGACATACCCCAAACTTTATATTAAGCATCTCCGTATCAAGAATTTACATAAAAACAACTTTTGAAATTACTACCCCTGTACCCATTTTTGGCGGTAACGCCCATGAAATCGATAAAAAAATTGAAAGTTAACCTATTGGTATACCTCAAACATAATATTTGACACGCCCATGTATCAAATTTACCTGAAAAATCAATCAAAAATTAGTAGTATAGATCTAGTGATAGGACCGTGGAAAGTGCCTTTGAAGGCACCTAAATCCTTATATAAATAGTCTACCCGCAGATCGAGGCACATTTTTTGGTGCCGTTTTTCCTTATATGAGAGTCTTCACGGTCAATCACTAGATCTATACTACTAATTTTTGATTGATTTTTCAGGTAAATTTGATACATGGGCGTGTCAAATATTATGTTTGAGGTATACCAATAGGTTAACTTTCAATTTTTTTATCGATTTCATGGGCGTTACCGCCAAAAATGGGTACAGGGGTAGTAATTTCAAAAGTTGTTTTTATGTAAATTCTTGATACGGAGATGCTTAATATAAAGTTTGGGGTATGTCTAGATGTTAAATTGACTATTTTTAACAGTTTCATAGGCGTAACCGCCAAAAAATGGGTACAGGGGTAGTAATTTCAAACTTTGTTTTTATGTAAATTCTTGATATGGGGATGGTTAATATAAAGTTTGGGGTATGTCTAGAGGTTAAATTTCAATTTTTTATCGATTTCATGGGCGTAACCGCCAAAAATGGGTACAGGGGTAGTAATTTCAAAAGTTGTTTTTATGTAAATTCTTGATACGGGGATGCTTAATATAAAGTTTGGGGTATGTCTAGATGTTAAATTGACTATTTTTAACAGTTTCATGGGCGAAACCGCCAAAAATGGGTACAGGGGTAGTAATTTCAAAAGTTGTTTTTATGTAAATTCTTGATACGGGGATGGTTAATATAAAGTTTGGGGTATGTCTAGATGTTAAATTGACTATTTTTAACAGTTTCATGGGCGTAACCGCCAAAAATGGGTACAGGGGTAGTAATTTCAAACGTTTTTATGTAAATTCTTGATATGGGGATGCTTAATATAAAGTTTGGGGTATGTCTATATGTTAAATTTACTATTTTTAACAGTTTCATGGGCGTAACCGCCAAAAATGGGTACAGGTGTAGTAATTTCAAACGTTGTTTTTATGTAAATTCTTGATATGGGGATGCTTAATATAAAGTTTGGGGTATGTCTATATGTTAAATTTACTATTTTTAACAGTTTCATGGGCGTAACCGCCAAAAATGGGTACAGGGGTAGTAATTTCAAACGTTGTTTTTATGTAAATTCTTTATATGGGGATGCTTAATATAAAGTTTGGGGTATGTCTATATGTTAAATTTACTATTTTTAACAGTTTCATGGGCGTCCCCTCATAAAGGGTCAAGGGGAAAAACTCCTATAAAGTCGCCTGGTATTGCATCATAGGTCAAAATCTATTTTAGAAACTCCACGGGCATCACGTCAGCAGTCAAAAGCTATTTTTAGTAACACTTCCGGTATTGCATCAGCGGTCAGTTCTATTTTTAGTAACACTTCCGGTGTTTCTGGCGTGTATATATAACGCGACTGTGAAGCTTGTAATCAGACTTTCGCTTACAGTTGTTGCCGACGGATGTGTCTTGTACCTTCAAACACATAAAAAGTAAGTGTTATATTAGATCTTTAATGTTATAGTATGTTACTTTAGTAACCTATTTTCGATAAGTTGGTTGTTTAGTATCCACGTGTTACTTTTGTGACCTAACTTCGCTAAGTTGGTTTTTTAGTATCCACGTGTTACTTTTGTAACCTAATTTCGATAGTTTGTGTATCTCGTTGTTTACTTTTCTTGTTTTCTTTTCTTGTAATGTTTCAATTTCTTTTCCACAGATGTCTAACACTTGTCATATCTGTGCCAAAACTTTCACCCGGAGCCGAGACCTAAAACGCCATGTTGCTAGTGTACATGGGTGTCAGGAATACAAATGTGATGTTTGTGAACGAATTTATAATAGAGCTGACAATCTTGCCAAACATATCAAGACAGAGCATCTTGCATCTCTTGTATCAGCAGTTCCTGCATCACCAACTCCTGTGTCAACAGCTCATGTACCTTCGAAAGAGACCAGTGTTACCCCATATATCTGCCACATCTGTCAACAAATATTCACTGGAGCAAGCCATCTGCGAGTACATCTTGCTAGCCATGCCATAGCTGTGGACACCTCAACACCATCAACACTACCAGGCCCACTTGTATCGACAACCTCACGCAAGCGGACAGTAAAGAGTTCGACGCAAGAGCCCTCAAAGAGACCAAGACTTATTAATGAAATAGACTCTTTAAATAAGTTACCTCAAGATATTAAGAAGATATATAAGAACAACTGGTTAGCTATTAGAACACATGAACGTAGGAACAAATACATGGATACGTACACTATATTTCATCAGCCTGATACTCCTATAGATTGGGAGACCCTTGTAAACCCAATCTTCCAAGCCCAGAAAAAGCGTTTCAAAGTGAATTATAGTCATCATCTAGTCTTAAGACATAGAGAGACACAGGGGCTGCGTTACTTTCACGCCAGCTCGAATAATGCGACAGGGTTAGACAAACCTTTGTTAGTTAACAACAGACATGATTTTGAAACATTTGTTGATAGCTTAAATGAAAGTGATATATTAGGGTATGCAAATAAAAATAGGGAGACAACCAAATATACCTTAGAAGCCTTAATCAGCACGAGTGTTTATGTTTATAAACTTCCAGATTATCCTATAGGGTGTCTGCTAGATATCCCACCCTATATTGCATCGAACCACGGTATTAATACCATTCAAAACGACTCCAAATCTAAAGTTTACAATGACAATCTCTGCTTCTTCCGTTGTCTAGCTATCCATAGAGGTGCCTCTGTTAAAGATGTTAGGAAGGCTTCGAGACTACTTTTCAAACAGTTTAACCCGTCTCTAATGTTAAGTAACTTTCCCGGTGTAACTCTTGCTGAAATGTCTCTCTTAGAAAATTGTTTTTCATTAAATATAGATATTTTTGAGTTTGATTCTGAACAAGCCTTGCGTATTGTCCTGAGAAGTGGGAGTAGTTATAGCGAAACTCTCCGTCTTTTACTTTACAAAAGCCACTTCTTTTATATAAACGATCTTTCCAGGGCTAGTAAAAGCTTTTCTTGTGGAAAATGTGGGAAATTGTGGAAAGAGTTTTGGCGTATGGATAAGCACGAAAAAGCTTGCAATGGGGATATGGCTATAGAGACATATAAAGGTGGTGTTTATTTTTCACCTGAAAGTGTATGGGACGCGATCAGCGCTGAAGGGATAAGTACTCCAGAGTCTTTTATTTACCCATTCAGGGCGACATTCGATTATGAATGTTATTTTGATAGTAGGAATGTTCCCCGAGAGACACACTCGACTACCTTTGTAGCTAAACACGTACCCCTCTCCTGCTCTATAGCGTCAAATGTCCCCGGATGGGAGGCCCCAAAATGCTTCATAACCAAGGGTGACCCACAAATTTTAGTTAGTCAGATGGTTGATTACCTCACTGATATAGCTGTTAAGGCATACTCGTTGTTGCGAGCTCGGTTTGAAAGTATTTTTACTCAACTCCATGCTCTAAATAAAGACAAGATAATAGTTAGGTTTGATGAATATTTAAAAGAGCTTCCCGTGCTAGGGTTTAACTCGGGGAAATATGATGTCAACGTCATTAAACCTTACTTAATAAAGCACTTCATGGATGCCACACAAGTGGACGAAGAAGGCGGTAGTATGGAAGAGGAAGAAGAAGCCGATGTTATCGAAGAAGAGGAAGATAAAATGGACGTAGACTACAAAGTACCAAAACCGTTCAAGTTTATAGTTAAAAGAAACAATAACTTTATGTGTATTGCAACACAGAATCTAAAATTCTTAGATATAGTAAACTATCTAGCCCCGGGTTTAGCTATAGTAAATATCTGGCAGCTTATAAGATTAGTGAGACAAAGGGTTACTTTTGTTATGAATATATAGACGATCCCCAGAAGTTGGACGAGACAGAACTACCCCCACACGAAACGTTTTATTCGTCGTTAAAAAATTCCAATATTTCCAAGGAGGAGTACGCTCTGTGCAAAAAGGTCTGGAAGGACAATAACATGACCACACTTAGGGACTTTTTGGTGTGGTATAACAACAAAGATGTAGTCCCCTTTTTAGAAGCCTTGGAGCAGCAGGTTCGCTTTTATGGGGAGCGGGGTGTAGACTGTTTTAAAGACGCCATTTCGGTTCCGGGTGTTTGTTTAAAGTATCTTTTTAAGACCGTTGATAGGGGTGTAATGTTTAGTTTATGTTCGAGCAAACAGGCGAGTCTACACACAATGATTAGAGATAATATCGTCGGGGGTCCCTCTATAATTTTCCATAGGTATCACGAGGTAGGCAAAACGTTTATTAGGGGCGGAAAGGTAGTCAAATCTATCCAAGGTTACGATGCCAACGCGTTGTATCTTTGGGCTCTGATGAACCCAATGCCAACAGATTATCCAATTATTAGAAGAATGGAGACCGGGTTTAGGGTCGAAAAAGATAACTATTATGTCCAACAAAGTAGAGAGTGGCTAACGTGGGTCGCCCACCGGAAAGGGGTGGAGTTGAAAACTCAGTTTAATGGAAGGGAGTTTCGGTTAGGTGATAGAAACATCCCCGTGGATGGGTGGGATAAATCCAATAGAAGAGGCTACAATTTTCATGGTTGTCTGTACCATGGTCACAAAGACTGTCCCCCCACCAAAGATAAAGATAGAAACCCTGTTAATAATAAGCCCTTGTTCGAGCTGTTTGAAAAAACCTGTGAGATACACACCTACCTAACCGAGGAGGTAAAAGTCCCAGTAGAAGTTATGTGGGAATGTGAGTGGCAGGCTCTGAAAAAGTCTGACCCAACCATTAGAGCTTTCCTTTCTAAAGCCATCCCCCGAGCTAGACCCTCTTACTCTAAAGAAGGGCTCCCTCTCAGTGATAAACAGATTCTGACTTCTGTTTCAGATGGGACATGTTTTGGTTTAGTGGAATGTGATCTACACGTCCCCGACCGCCTGAAGGAACATTTCAGTGAGATGACTCCAATTTTCAAAAATATTGACGTCACGCGTGATGATATTGGCCCGTTTATGGGTGAATATGCCCTCAAACATAACTTGTTGTCAACCCCTCGTCGCACCCTAATAGGTAGTTATGTCGGGGAAAAAATTTTGTTGGCAACACCACTGTTAAAATGGTATTTAGACCACGGCTTGGAGGTAACAAAAATTTATCAGGTGATAGAATATCAACCGTCTAGTTGTTTTAAAAAGTTTGGAGAAATGGTTTCTGACGCTAGGCGGGCTGGTGATCTAGACGAAAATCAATCTATAGTAAGTGATACGATGAAGCTCTTAGGAAACTCAGCCTATGGGAAGACTCTAACCAATAAGGCCAATCATAGCGCTGTCTCGTATGTTCAGGGGGATGAGATATCGAAAATGATTAATAATTCCCGGTTTAAAAAGATGACTGAAATAGGGGCGGATCTTTTTGAAATTGAGATGGAGAAAAAGAAAACAGTTTGGGACTTGCCCCTACAAATCGGTTTCTTCGTCTATCAGTATGCAAAGCTTCGTATGTTAGATTTTTATTTCGAGTTCTTAGATAAGTTTGTAGATAGGTCCAACTTTCAGTTATGTGAAACAGATACTGATAGTTTATACTTAGCCTTAAGCGCCCCTAAGCTAGAGGACATAGTTAAGTCAGGACTGCGGAATGAGTTTAATAGTGTATATAAAGACTGGTTTCCTGCCGAGTTTTGCGATGAACATACTAGCAAAACAGACTTTATAAACTGTAAGGGTGTTAAAGCGTACACCAAACGAACACCTGGCCTTTTTAAACTAGAGTACGAAGGGACAGCTCTTGTTAGCTTATGCAGTAAGACGTACCACTGTAGTGGGGATTACGATAAAATCAGTTGTAAAGGGCTAAGCAAGCAACACAACAAATTAGATAAAGATATGTTTTTAGAGGTTCTCGCTACGCAAAAGGCCAAGGGTGGGAAAAATGTAGGTTTCAAAGTCTTAAATAATTCCATATTTTCCTACAGTCAAACAAGAAATGCTCTTTCCTACTTCTATATAAAAAGAAAGGTAGCTGATGATAACGTCTCGACTACGCCTTTAGATATTTAACTCTTTACACTACCAGCTTAGACTACCTAGCAATCTCTAACAGTATCACCCATTATGATTCATCGATGACACAAATCTAAGCAGCCGCCCAACTACATAGCTATAAATAATTGTTATCCTTGTACTATATATTTACTCAATGTACTGAATATGTTTGTAATGATATATAATATCCACTGTATGTTATACACCTATTGAGATAATAAAAAATAAAATATATCTTTGTCTTCTGTTTTATATTGATTGTTTTTCATTGATGTTGTATAATCTACTAACCTATCACTAACGATCAAGTACATAAAGAACTCCAAAGTCAGCATACACCAGACATAAACAGGTCACTTCCGGGGTCACTGGGACCAGCGGTCACGGTTAACTCCCCCCTGCGCCTATAGTACATTAGGCGCGCCGCGCGCCTACTATATATCTTTGTTAATTTAGCACCTAAATTCGACCCAAGTCCTTCCTGCTATACTACTCATGATGTCTTGAATCCATCTTATTCTTGGTCTGCCCCTGATGCGTCGCCCAATAACCATGCCTTCCATTATTGTTATTGCCAGCCCGCTGTGTCTTTTGACATGGATTTCCTGGCTACAGTGATGTTCATAAGACCGTTTTTTTTTCTTCAATGTTTAAATCTTTTAATATGTTTTCATTACTATTTTTCATTATTCAATGTATCTTAAGGATTTTTCTGTGGCATTTTGTTTTGAATAAATCGATTTTATTCCTAGCTATTTGCGAAATTGTCCGTGATTCACAGCCGTGCATTGCTATCGAGAAGATACATGCACTTATTAATGTTAATTGTACTGCCTTGCTGGTATTCTGCCACATGTTCTCCATGCCAATTCATTGTTGTGTTGCTGTTGCTAATCTTCTTTAGATCTCTTTCTGGCAGTCTCCATTAACAACAATATACGAAGTATGGATTAATGGAGTTATGGGTCCTTAGAGTGGTTTACTTCCTCTGCAAATAAGTCTTCACACCGTAGCGTCTATTTTCGGAGGTACCGGTGGTTATACACGTATGTACACAATAATTGACTTTGTATGCTACACGCCGATTTGGTCACTTGGTGACACAGTTACGAACAAACTAGAAATAATAAAAAAAAAACAATTAAATAAGAGAAGATGCGCGATGCCATTAAGCGCCAAAGCAATATCCTATTATGCCAAACGCAATTTCCGCTGCAGAGACAACCCCTTTTAGAATGTCACGAGCTGTACCCGAGGTTTGCAAATTGTTCTTTGGTTCACCAGCCGCCATATAAAATACAATATTTAGTGAAAACCCTACAGGATTTAATCCGAACTTCCAATATCTTTGGATTTGAACGTTTGTATGTCATACAATTCTACTCAAAGGACAATTAAAAAATAAAATTGACCTTAATTTATATCATTCATCTACTTAACTAGATTGGTTTATATAACCCGCTTACTGTATCTTTGTTTCATTTTAGGAAAATGAGATTGTAAGTGGGATTGCTAGAACACGATGTAAGGATCTGGAAGACATGACGTACCTTTATAGAGGAACAAGGTCCCTACGAAGATAGTAAGAAGGAAATAGTCCATAAGTTCACAGTGCTGTTAGTTATGCTTTATGGGCTGTATTGGTAGTCATGGCAGCGATACAATCTAGGAATAAACACAACATTGTAAAGGCATATACTATATGGGCTGTATTGGCAGTCATGGCAGTGATACAATCTAGGAATAAACACAACATTGTAAAGACATATACTATATGGGCTGTATTGGTAGTCATGGCAGTGATACAATCTAGGAATAAACACAACATTGTAAAGACATATACTATATGGGCTGTATTGGTAGTCATGGCAGTGATACAATCTAGGAATAAACACAACATTGTAAAGACATATACTATATGGGCTGTATTGGTAGTCATGGCAGTGGTACAATCTAGGAATAAACACAACATTGTAAAGACATATACTACTGTATATGGGCTGTATTGGTAGTCATGGCAGTGATACAATCTAGGAATAAACACCAACATTGTAAAGATATATACTATATGGGCTGTATTGGTAGTCATGGCAGTGATACAATCTAGGAATAAACACAACATTGTAAAGACATATACTATATGGGCTGTATTGGCAGTCATGGCAGTGATACAATCTAGGAATAAACACAACATTGTAAAGGCATATACTATATGGGCTGTATTGGCAGTCATGGCAGTGATACAATCTAGGAATAAACACAACATTGTAAAGACATATACTATATGGGCTGTATTGGTAGTCATGGCAGTGATACAATCTAGGAATAAACACAACATTGTAAAGACATATACTATATGGGCTGTATTGGTAGTCATGGCAGTGATACAATCTAGGAATAAACACAACATTGTAAAGACATATACTATATGGGCTGTATTGGTAGTCATGGCAGTGATACAATCTAGGAATAAACACAACATTGTAAAGACATATACTACTGTATATGGGCTGTATTGGTAGTCATGGCAGTGATACAATCTAGGAATAAACACCAACATTGTAAAGATATATACTATATGGGCTGTATTGGTAGTCATGGCAGTGATACAATCTAGGAATAAACACAACATTGTAAAGACATATACTATATGGGCTGTATTGGCAGTCATGGCAGTGATACAATCTAGGAATAAACACAACATTGTAAAGACATATACTATATGGGCTGTATTGGTAGTCATGGCAGTGATACAATCTAGGAATAAACACAACATTGTAAAGACATATACTATATGGGCTGTATTGGCAGTCATGGCAGTGATACAATCTAGGAATAAACACAACATTGTAAAGACATATACTATATGGGCTGTATTGGTAGTCATGGCAGTGATACAATCTAGGAATAAACACAACATTGTAAAGACATATACTATATGGGCTGTATTGGTAGTCATGGCAGTGATACAATCTAGGAATAAACACAACATTGTAAAGACATATACTATATGGGCTGTATTGGCAGTCATGGCAGTGATACAATCTAGGAATAAACACAACATTGTAAAGACATATCACTGACTAAAGTATAGCTAACTATAAACTGATATAAAGTTATATTACCGACTACATCATCATCAAGTACCATGCCTGCTGGCGTAGGTGTTCATGACTCTCTACAACTTTCGATCTCGACAGTTATTTATCCTGTCTGTTGTTGACCTTCTGCCAAGCCATTCTCTTAAGCTGTCTGGTATCTTTTCTCTTTACTTCCCACTATCTCCTCAATTTTGCCAGTTGTCACAATAAATTTCAGTGTACTTTTCTCATGACATGGCCACAAATGCTGTTTTTTTCTTCCTTATATTGGTAATTAGCTCTCTTCTTGCTTTGGCCTCTTTAACAACGTTTTCATTACTCTTCTTATCTGTCCATGGCATTCGGAACATTCTTCTGAAAACCCACATTTCTCCAGTTACCACTGATTTTCTTGTGTGTTATACTTTTGTCCATGATTCATACCCATATGTTAAGACTTGCTCTACATAATATTTAATAACTCTTTTTTCTTGTTTTTATTGTCAGAAATGGAAAGCACAGTATCTTCCTTAGTTTGTGAAAGATGTTACCGACTTCATCATCATCATCATCATCATCATCATCGAGTGCCTTCTCCGCAACGAAGGTTGGCTACCATGGATCGCCATTCTACTCTGTTTCTTGCTTTGATGGTGCAGGCTGTCATAGATTGACTTGTCCATCTTTTGATGTTACTCGTCCATGTTAGTCTTGGTCTGCCTCTGCCTCTTTTACCGTGTATTTTCCCTTCCATTATTACTTTTAGTAGGCTGTTGTGTCTTTTAACAAGCCCCAAAAATGTCATTTGTTCACCGACTTCAGTACAGCTAATTATGGCGATCAGTTTAGTTAGTACAGATATTTGTTCACCGACTTCAGTACAGCTAATTATGGCGATCAGTTTAGTTAGTACAGATATTTGTTGAACCTGATGAAGTTTTCTGCCGAGACGTTGTAGTTTGTCTTGTCTTTCTATTTATTTAGCTGCTCATCACCATTTTGTTATTATTTGATATACAAAGATTGGGTGCTCCTACTGACGTGTCTCACAGCCTAACTTGGAGATATTGTCAGGCATATGGGAGTTCGTCTCAATGACCGACATGTTGGCAGGGTCTGCCAATTACTCAAGAGGTCCTCAAAATGGACATAAAGAACACTGTGAGGACATTTAGAGAACAACTCTTACAGGATGGCGAACACGAAGCGGAGGATAACCCATATATATGGACCATCTGACAAATCAAAAAAAGCCATATAAAACACACAAATGGGAACTCCTAAAACACTTATAATGATGGTATTACTGGTATTTTAGAAGATTGACATATGTGATTAGTCATTTGTGTCAAATATTCTATCCATAACACATCTGTTATTAACAATGTATATATATATATAGCTTCTTCTACTTATCTCAGACATACTATATGTAACCATGAAAGAATCAAATGCAGATTATATTTGTGAAATCAGCAAATGAGCAATGTAGCTAAAACATCAGCTATAAACAACCATTAATGAACATCATCAGATAATAATTTTGAGGTCACATTAGCTCAAAACTCACTTAAGATGTGTTATCGTAGTACAATGTGGGCGGCTTCAATGATATATATGCAAAAATGTGTTTTACACTTTCAAGACTAATACACCAGACTTGAGGTTAAATTAATCCACTTAAAGGTTGGTCATAAACACGCCTGGCATGTATTTCTTCTTTACATGTCTCTCTCCTACTTACCTGAACCGCAGCGATATTACAAAAACCCACACAACCTAGAGAGTCATAAAGATTAACCTCTCGCAGTCGGCCTCTAATCTCGACTACCAGCGCTCAACCTCCCATAATTCACTGCGCTGAAATTTCACAATCGGTAAATGACCATAAATAGCAGTCTCTCCTTGACACTGGGGATCGATTCCTCTAAATAGCAGTACAAGCCTGCAAGAGCAGTAGCTGGTCTAAGTCTAAACATTTCTTGGTCTCTCTTTTTCTGTTTCAATTCATTCGGTATTGATCTTTCAACAACTTCTTTGCTGTGGGAATTCTGTTTGTGATTTACAATGGCCCGCGCGGATTAGATCTCGCATGTGTTTTTTGTTTGGGGATTTGTTTGGCGTGGCTATGCTGAACCCGGTGAACTGTGCAAGACCATGTGATATTGTTGCTGTCAATCACAGACAAACGAAAATTGAATTACCATTGTAGAAGTGTTAAGGTGTGATTCTGTATTATGTTCCAGCTGCTGAGAGATGGAATATATTGGCGTTATCTTCAGTTCCAAATCTCTCTTGTGTCTTCTTCTTCTTTCCTTCCTCATCTGCCTTTCAGCGTCGAGGGGAGATATAATTTGCGGTCCTTTGTCTTCTGTTCGCCACTGCTGCTGTTATGTTTCCTAGTGCTTCTAATATTCCATCGATCCATCTTTTTCGTGGTCGACCCTTGGGTCTGGTGTTCAACGTTTAATGAGGGCTCGTTGTGTTGTGTTTTGATCTTTCTGTCTTGTCACGTGGCCGAACCATTTTATCTGTTGTTTCCTTATATATTCTATGGCTGGGGCTATTCCTAGCTTTTTTCTCAGTTCTTCATTTCTGATATTATCTCTCAGACTGTTTGTTTCCTGCCATTCGTCTAACACATTTCATTTCTGTAGAGGTTATTTTTATTATTGTTCTTGCATCTAGGGTCCAGATCTGGCATTGGTAGCACAACGTTGGGATGAAGATTGTATTGTATAGTGCTCGTTTTGTGTGGAAGTTTAATAACCACATTAATAAGATACTGCAACAAACAAAACATGAATAATGGTGAATTACATGCGATTACAGTTGAAGAGAATGTGATGAAATATGATTAGCCAAAACAAATGCACATACACAATAATATGTGGTCCTTGTAGTTTTGTCACATGGTTTAGTGGAGGCTATTGTGTGTGTTTTTTGCTGAGGTTTTGTTATTGTCGAACTGTTTCTCTCATGGGTGATTTTACCAATGTTTGACAAACTCATTCAGCGACAGAATGAACAAATCAGGCCCACTGATCCACAGGGTTTTCTATATTTTTGTTAATGAGTGTTTTCCCTATTAGAATAATAGAGGAGTAATAAGTTGGAGTAGCAGTGTCAAACTGCTGTAATTCTTCTCATTCTTACAGAGAAATATTGATAACAGAAATGTGCAATATGGGCCAGACATGGAGTACTCTGCGGATAATGAGAACAATCATGGAACGTTGTGGTCCCATAACAATGCGCGTCGACGCTGTTAGAAACAAAACATGACAATATTGAAGATGTTAGAGACAAGCCAGTCAGAGTTCTCCCCGCTGTTATTACCTGCTCCTTTTTTGTGGGCCATAAAAATGTTACATTATCACTGAGTTCCGTCTCCGCATCGAAGGTTGGCTACCATGGAGCGCCATTCCACTCTGCCTCTTGCTTTGATAGTGAAGATTGTCATAGAGTGACTTATCTATCTTTTGATGTTACTAGTCCATGTTAGTCTTGCTTTGCCTCTGCCTCTTATACCTAGTATTTTCTTCTCCAATAATATTTTTAGTATGTTGTTGTGTCTTTTAACATGCTACAAAAATCTCATTTGTCTTGTTTGAATTTTGTTTAGTAGTTTTCTTTTCATTTTTAATTATTTACGACCTCATCATTTGTTTTGTTTTCTTTCCATTCAATTCTTCCCAATCTTCAGTAAATCCACATTTCAAAGGCTTCAATTTTCTGTTCTGTTTTTTTGTCTAATGTCCATGTTTCTGCACCATACAGGAATGTTGAGAAGATATATCATTTTGCTATTCTTAGTTTTAGCCCTGGTGTTGTTTACCTTGATGTTAGAATACAGTTTGACTTACATTTTGATATTACGGAGAAAAACAGGAAACGAACGAAGTCTTTGTACTGTACAGCATTGCTCTAACAAAACATAGCTCTCTTACACACAAGACCAGTTCTTGTAGTGCTTGTTTTCAAGGTTTAGTGATCGTTGAGTTCGTCCTAGCAGAATATGTACCAGTTTTTGCAGCTTTTAATATATATATTATAAAATGTCTATATATATATATATATATATATATAATGTAAATATCAGGGAACATTGTTAACCTCAGATGGTAGATGTACAACAGAGGTGACATGTAGAATAGCCCAGGCAAATTCAACTTTCCAAAAAAATGAAGAAGATATTGTGCACTCCATTTTTGGCAATATAAACAAGAAAATGAGTTCTTAAATGTTATGTAGAGCCTGTCTTAACATATGGTTGTGAATCATGGACAAAACGATAATAGACATGAAAATCACTGGAGGCTATAGAAATGTGGTTTTACAGAAGAATGTTGCGAATACCATCATCAGCTAAGAAGAGTCATGAAAACGTTCTGAAAGAGGCCAAAGCAAAAAGAGAGCTAATTTGCAAAATTAGGAAGAAACGATCATCATTTTTTGGCCACGCAATGAGAAAGGAACAGCTGCAATATATTGTGACAACTGGGAAAATTGAGGGACAAAGAGATAGAGAGAAGTAAAAATAAAATTTACCAGACAGCTTAAGAGAAGTGCTTAGCAGAAGGTTAACAACAGAAATGATAAATAACTGTTGAGATCAAAAGTTATGGAGAGATATGATTATCTACGCTAGCAGTTTTGCCACTTGATGACGATGGTATATATATATATACCCCCACAGAGTTGTGAAAAGTAAATACATTTAAGAAGCGCGTTTTTCCATCTAATGTCCTAATTATGAGGTTGTGACGGTTATTTTAAAACATTGCATTACTTTACTATATGATTTGATATGTGCTTATTTCTTCCCTGGCTGTAGCACTATCAACTTCAAAGAAACATGTCTTGGGAAACTGTTGTTTGAATGTTCCAACATAACGTTATTGTAACATATCTCCAAGCAGACATCCAAAGGCGTGACAGGAATGTAGTTAATTCCACAGAAACACATAAAAAATCAATTTCCATTTTTGTAATTCTGATCTATCCTAGATATACATAATTTTGAATGATTGTAAAAAAATATATAAATCAGTTAATTTTATGTTATATTAAGATGTTAAGGCCAAAAAAAAAAATCCTACCTAAGCAATGGTCGTTAATTTGTTTGATCTCACTCAAACTAGTAGAGAGGCACCCCTGATATTTTAAATAAATTTATTTCATCCTTCGACACCCCTCCCCCTCACAAATAGATAATTATCAGAAATTATTATTAAACTAACAATTTTAAAAAATGAAACTGTAGACTATAAAAGATAAAAAAAATGTGTTTCTGTGGGGGTCTTTGCTAATGTATTACAAGAAATAAAAATAGATATAAATTCTAAGAAATATTTCTATAAATGTATTTTTAGCTAGAAATTTTTAGCAAAATATTAGAGTATGTTTGCATAAAATGACATTGATTGTCTAAAGTCAGTAAAGAATTCAATCTTAGTCTTGATGACCTTTAAGGAAACAAAAGAGCAAACAGACTGGCCGATAAGGCGATCATATCATAAAGATATCCATTGCGAAAAAAGAGATCTCTGTTAGAAGGCATGTCAGCCCAGTCCTTCAATAGATTTAGAAACATTTGGCGATCATCTAGTCTCTATCTCAGCACCAAGTTTAGAATTGACAAGACAAATGTGCGATCTATATCCCGATGTGCAGCAGAAACGTGGCGAATAAACCATGAGATTGGAAGCCCACTAAGTGGATTTGAAGGTCGCTGTTTTTGCAAAGATTTTAAACATACGTTGGGATCAACACATTATGAACAAAGGAGTTGACAGAAGACCTGGCATTAAAAAGATCAGTCAAAACGTGAAAAGAAGATGTTGAAAATGGCTAGACCACGTTCTACGAATGGAACGAACCAGGCATCCGCAACTAGCATTAATATGGACATCACCTGGCAAACGAAGAAGTGGTAGACCATTGGAGACATGGCGACGACCCATACATGATGAAATGATAGAGACATACCTTTGGAGACATGGCGACGACCCATACATGATGAAATGATAGAGACATACCTTTGGAGACATGGCCACGACCCATACATGATGAAATGATAGAGACATACCTTTGGAGACATGGCGACGACCCATACATGATGAAATGATAGAGACATACCTTTGGAGACATGGCCACGACCCATACATGATGAAATGATAGAGACATACCTTTGGAGACATGGCCACGACCCATACATGATGAAATGATAGAGACATACCTTTGGAGACATGGCGACGACCCATACATGATGAAATGATTGAAGCCTACAAAACCTGCAGAGAGTTGCACACACCTGCTCCAGACCGGACTGGGTGGAGATCTCTAGTGGGTACCCTCTCCTCAGAACCGAGTTTAGAGGATAATGAAGAAGAAGCCATTGTATCAGACAGATATCATTATCAGCCTCATTGAGTGTAAGACTTTGAAAAGTACATCGGTTTCTAGACTGTGAGAATTAGGTGTAAGGTTTAGTATTGCTAAAACAAAACGAGTTGTAGGACGAATGAGAACTGCTGGGAATGGAGGTGTAGCGGATATGGGGATATCCCGACTGCAATGAAACAACTGACTCAAATAATAGATTGGTGGTTGAAATGTTCAAACCAACTTGCACAGTTTGTCTCTATATGCTGTGAATATGTTCGGAGTACAGTAATGATGATTCTAACATAACACACAAAGAGGCCAACACAAAAAGGCAGCTCCTAAAAAACATCAGAAAGAAACAATCAACATTTTTCGGGCACATCATGAGAAAAAAAAAGTTGGAATACTTGGTTGCAACTGGCAAAATAAAAGGAAAAAGAGATCGCGGACGACAAAGAGAGAAAATACTAGATGGCTTGGTCTCATGGCATGGGAAGCAGTCAGTAACAGAACTGATACGATGCACTGTTGATAGAAGATTGTGGAAGGACATGATCGCTACGCCAACCGGTATGGCACATGATGATGATGATCAGCATAACACAGCACAATTTTACATAATGTAACACATCATGGCCATAATTTATTAAATCACTCAAATATTAAAATAATTATAAAGCTCTAAAAATTGTTACTTATATTGTAAATATAAATTATGAATTGTAATATAATATATGAAATACAACATATCAAAGTAACTGTTGTAGGAATAGTCAACGGATCCTACCTACATTTAATTATTAGACTGTTTATATTTTGACAACTCAACAAACTTCTAATTTAAAAAAAAAGCGCTTTATATTATGTCTATGATATTATTATAGCCATACTCCGCTTAGTGCAATCTGTCTTTATGTAAATCCCAACAGCTTTTATTTGTTTATTTGCTGATTTATAAAATCTAGGGGCTTCACAAATTAGAACCTTATTTGTGCCGACTTCTCGCCAGAAACACGCACCTTCACACTCTTCCGCCTGATGTATAAAAGATACGCCCCTGAATATTTCCATCATTGGTTAATCACAAGTTAAATAGATCGTTTTAATTCTCAGCCTCAGATTTCGCAAGCTGTCCCTAGGTAACTAATGTGTTTACTATTTACCTTTTTCTGGACTGTTTACCTACCAATTCACATCACATGAACTTCCCTAAAGCCCAGCGTAGTTTACACAAAATGTACTCTAGCTATAAATCTCAATTGTACTAAATGCACACGTAAATATAAATGAAGCGAATGTTGAAGTTTCAACAGACATGCTCTCAGCTCCAAACATATGCTACTGTTAACTAGCACGTAAAGGCAGGAAGAAAGAAAAAAGCAAGAAGAGCTTTCAATGAATTAGGAAACATATTGAAATTCAAAGAAAGTAGGTTAAATACAAAAATAGAAGTGTTCAGCTCCGATGTTAAATCAGTTCTATTATATGGCTGTGAAACATGGAGAACAACAAAAATGAAAGTCATGAAGATATATAATCTCATCAATGGTGGTTTGCCTAGAATAAATGGATGAAAATCAATAACTTAGAACAATGGGAAAATACCAGAAGACAAAGAGATAAGACAAAGACGATATGACACACTATACGAAAGTCAATAGAGTATTACAAGACAGCCACTTTGTGGAATCAACAGAGGAGAGACAAACGGGGAAGGCCAAAGTTATATTTGGGAAAGACAAGTGGAAGATGAGAGGAGAATAAGGAAGACATAAAGCAATATTGAGAAAATGGCACAAACAGTATGGCCTGCAGTGTTGACGATGACCGTTGCTCCACAGGGAGTTGAAAGTACGGATAAACTAACATAGGCATAAATAAACACTTTTGTGACGTCATATTAATTAATGTAGATCTATTGTTCTGATACACGGGCGTAATACCGACCACATTCTGATACACGGGCGTAATACCGACCACATTCTGATACACGGGTGTAATACCGACCACATTCTGATACACGGGCGTAATACCGACCACATTCTGATACACGGGCGTAATACCGACCACATTCTGATACACGGGCGTAATACCGACCATATTCTGATACACGGGCGTAATACCGACCACATTCTGATACACGGGCGTAATACCGACCACATTCTGATACACGGGTGTAATACCGACCACATTCTGATACACGGGTGTAATACCGACCACATTCTGATACACGGGCGTAATACCGACCACATTCTGATACACAGGTGTAATACCGACCCCATTCTGATACACGGGCGTAATACCGACCACATTCTGATACACGGGTGTAATACCGACCATATTCTGATACACGGGCGTAATACCGACCACATTCTGATACACGGGCGTAATACCGACCACATTCTGATACACGGGTGTAATACCGACCACATTCGGATACACGGGTGTAATACCGACCACATTACCTCGAAAATCATGTGCTGAAGTCTGTAAAATCAATCGTCACTAACACCATATTCCCTATACGCCACTTGGCATGACGGGGGCTCTTTACTTTTTTTTTTTTATAACTATTGTTCGGATAACTTCGTGGTCAAAGTCTGAAACACAGGGTAACTGGAACGAAGGATTGGGGGGGGGGGGGGGTGTTTAAGGATGAATTTGAACCAGATGTAGATCAATACATGCTAACATGAAAGCTATGGTTTGTCCATGGGAACATGACGCTGGTGAGAATACGGAATATATGTAGCGTATCCAACTTGTGTTGATGATATTGATCAAGACATAATGATGTTACTGTAAGGTGTAGTGGCAAGTTACATTATACAACAGTGTTGACTATATGCTGTGGTAACAAGTTATACTATAGAACCGTGTTGATAATACGCTGTGGCGACATATTATACTATAGAACCGTGTATACTATATGCTGTGATGACATGTACTAAAGAACCGTGTTGATTATATGCTGTGATGACATGTACTATAGAACCGTGTTGATTATATACTGTGATTACATGTACTATAGAACCGTGTTGATTATATGCTGTGATGACATGTACTAAGAACCGTGTTGATTATATGCTTTGATGACATGTACTAAAGAACCGTGTTGATTATATGCTTTGATGACATGTACTAAGGAACCGTGTTGATTGTATGCTTTGATGACATGTACTAAAGAACCGTGTTGATTGTATGCTTTGATGACATGTACTAAAGAACCGTGTTGATTATATGCTGTGATGACATGTACTAAAGAACTGTGTTGATTATATGCTGTGATGACATGTACTAAAGAACCCTGTTGATTCTATGCTTTGATGACATGTACTAAGGAACCGTGTTTATTATATGCTTTGATGACATGTACTAAAGAACCGTGTTGATTATATGCTGTGATGACATGTACTAAAGAACCGTGTTGATTATATGCTGTGATGACATGTACTAAAGAACCGTGTTGATTATATGCTGTGATGACATGTACTAAAGAATCGTGTTGATTATATGCTGTGATGACATGTACTAAAGAACCGTGTTGATTATATGCTGTGATGACATGTACTAAAGAACCGTGTTGATTATATGCTGTGATGACATGTACTAAAGAATCGTGTTGATTATATGCTTTGATCTCTCTCTCTCTCTGCGATCAGGGCCCAATCAGAGTAGGATTCCAGCTCCTCACATGAACTCAGCTGTCAGGTTAGGTGTGTTATAAACAGAACATCACAATTAGAGTCTGCCAGATCCACTCTGATTGAACACCCGTTAAAAACGTTGCACTGTGTTCTGCGCCAGTGGCCCCCTGCATCCGATTTCAGCCAGCATTTTATTCAGGTTTGCTTTCCCTAGCCTTTGATTGCCTCCAATCTTCCTGCAAGGCAGCAGGTGATCTTTTCTGTAGGGGGATTCTGCCCTTAGATGGTCGGCCCTCCCAGGTTTACGAGCACCATCTGCCCGAGTCACTAGAGGTGACTAACACAGACATGCACACACAAAGATATGAGATGTGACAAACACATACATGCACATAGCGATACGAGGCATGACTAACACTGACATACATCAAGATATATGACACATGACTAATATAAACATGCACATAAAGATATGAGATATGACTGACATAGACATGCACCCACAAAGAAATTACACATGTCTAACATGGACATGCACACAGAGATATGAGATATGACCAACATAGATAGGCACACACAATGATATGAGATGTGACTAGCATAGCCGTGCAAACACAAGGATATGAGATGTGACATACACAGACATGCACACACAAAGATATGAGATATGACTAACATAAACATACACACAGAGATATGAGATATCACTAGCCCAAACACAAAGATATGACTAACACAGATACACACTAAGATATGAGATATGACTAAACACATACACACTTAAAGATATGAGACATGATTAACACGGACACTCCAAGATATGAGATATGACTAACATGACACACACCAAGATATGAGCCATGGCCAGCACACACACACACACACACACACACACACACACACACACACACACACACACACACACACACACACACACACACACACACACACACACACACACACACACACACACACACACACACACACACACACACACACACACACACACACACACACACACACACACACACACACACACACACACACAAGCCAAGATATCAGCCTTGACTAGCAATGAAACACACCAAGAAATGAACCATGTCCAGCACAGAAAGAAAATATCCAGTACACATTAAGGTATCCATATGCTTGGGTTTGTTGTAGTCGGCAGACTCTTCTTAACGTGGGAATCATCGACATACGAGACGCCGGTCCCCATGAACTGTTAACAGATATCGTCCAAACAGTTGTACGGAGATTTGAGAGTGCAGTCTGACCCGTAGAACGTTCCCTTGCATGAACAGATCCCGGTTGACTGTTCACAGGTGTCTTTGAAACAGTGGTCAGGACATTTGAGAGTGCTGTCTGGCCCGTAGTACGCTTCCTTGCGCGTAAAGTCTGCTCTTTCTGTGTCACATATGATGTCATAGCCATCAGAACACGTCTGTTCGCACTGTAGCCCAAAATTACCATCAGGACAAGTGTCATCACAGGTATAGCCAGGATGTTTGCAATGTTGGCATTTTCCGGATTTTCCTCACATAAAGAACTGACACTAAGACAAGACCCGGAGCAGTCGTGTCCATAAATCCCATGTGAACAGTTGAAGTGACACGTACATATGATGACGGTGCAGCCTTTGCTACTCCCACCACACACTGTACAAAACGACCAAGAATGCCCGTCCAGACAATAGGTGTCTGTAAATGTTTGCACCTCACACACCGTCAGTGCACTCTCGTCCTGCGAAAAGGTCGGTGAGAACTCAAACTTACTGTGTGCCATTATCGCTTGTATGGTGATTACAATAGTGTTCACATAAATATTTAGGTATGATATATTATTATACTGGAACACTACACCGCCACTGTCAGAGAAAGCCTTTGGAGTGTCATTCTTTACCCGAATCATAGTGCTAGCTCGATGATAAATTCGAATGGTGTGAGTCTTCTGGGACGTGTCAAAGTTCAGATACCAGTAAACAGAATTGGTTCCACTTCTCAATTGTGTGTGTGTGCAGTCATTGTCATAAAGATTGGTCTTTGTTTTGCCATTAACTGCGGCCTCTGGTCCACACCCGTCCACTGTATATCAAGCATTAAATGTGTCGGTCTGGTTTGTGTTCTGTTTGAGAGCCACATTCCGACCCCCGCCAATGTAGATGAAGCAGATATTTGCAACTATCGCCCCTTCAATCCGTACCATGTTGATTAGACCATGAAACTGTCCGGATCTGTAGGTCCAGATCCCTAGGCGTATTTGCAAACTAGATCAAAGTACTGACACTGGGGTCCGAAACGCTCTCGCCGACAACTGTCACCGTTTGTGCATGTCCCTGTAGCCCTGTCACAAACTGAGCGATTTTAGCAGTGACACTGCAACGCACAATTTGCCCCGAACCAACCGTCTACACAAGTTAGGCAGTTAGGTCATTAGCTTCCAATGTCGCAAACAAAGCCAGCAGAATAAAGACTTGATCTACAGCGGTGGTTAACGAAATGTGCACAAACAATTATTTCAAACCCGTGGTTACAATTCTAACAATCCGCCAACTCGCTGTGACAACAGACAGCGCGATGTTCAAGATACACCACGGCTAGAACTCGGACGAACTTCCATCTTGGTGCGTCCCATGACGTATCATAAAATGATCATAGACCTATGACATTGCTGTAGTCCATATGAGGACATATGCTTTAATGACATGTACTAAAGAAATTCTCGTTTCAAAACATATGCCCAACTTCAAAACGCTATTACTCTCTAACCGTTTGTTAAATACTTTTGAAATTTTCCAAATGTTATTAAAATGCAAAAGACCCTTTAAATGTATATTTAACAAATATCTTGCAGCTGCAGTTTTCTTAAAGCGGCGATATTTCTTTGATGTTTGTCAAAATTGTAAATTGTGAAGCCCTAAAGAATAGAAATTACCGTAGTTGCTGGTCTACGATTAATTTTCACTAGGTAAAGGCGTGGCCGTAATGGGGAAATAACTGGATAAAACAAAACACCAGGAGAATTATTGTCTGCTCAGTTCGAGGACGGACGATAATAATATCAAGGTATACCTGTATGTCCAATTGTCATAGTTGTGTGGTCCTGAAAAGGACCGTTTGTTGAAATAATTTAAGGTAATATAGGGCCAACATTGTGGGGGCTATATACTTTCATTCTGAATCAGACGAGTCTAAAAGATTAATAACTGTTTGGGGTTGAACATTCCACAAACCATCATTTTTCCAATATTCCTCTTCCTGTTTTAAGACGTGGTCTTCACATTTAGCCCAATAATCTTTGTCTATATTTAATAAAGCGAGATTAGCAAGAGTCTTTACATCGCATATTTTGAATGTTGTATTTTCATCTGCCACTTGTCCTTTTAATTTTGCCTAGATTAGTTCTATTGGATTTAAATGAGCATGGTAAGGTGGCAGCCTCAAACTTATATGACCGTGCTCTTGGATAATCTTATCTATTTGAAAAATCTTTGTCCTCTGTTTTTGCTTTACTAGAGATAGTAATTCAGGTTTTAAGTACATGTTATTAAATTGTATGTGCTCCTTTGTGAGCCATATCTTAATAGCATCTTTTGTACTGGATGACGTCGGCACTTTATCTTCAAGTGCAACAATGTTGTGGTACGCTGCATTGTCCATTATTAGGCAAGATGGTCGATCTAGTGCTGGGAGAACAGAATTTTCAATCCAATGTCTAAATATGTGACCATTCATCTCAGAGTGATAATCCCGATTGTCTATGGATTTTGAAAGAAAAATGAGCTCTGCATTCTGTATTAATCCATGTTGTCGACTACCTGCATGAGCAATTATCAAGCGCTGTCCTTTGCTGCTAGGTATTAATCTCTTAATCTTTCCATCTGATGACTGCCATTCCCTTTGGTTAGTGTGGTGAGCATTGATCCATGTTTCATCCAAGTACACAATATCATAACCTTGCTTGCGCACCTCTTTTACTTCACGTAAGTACTTGCTTCTCATGACTACTATATGTGGCTTCTCACAGATGATGTTTCGTCCATTGGAATACTTTCTGAATGTAAAGCCTGCAGCTCTCACATTCCTCCATAATGTAGACTTTGATATTTCAATACTGTTGTTCTTTTTCAGCGATACTTTTAATTTTCTTATTGTAACAGTTTCATTCATACCCAACATTTTGCGAATTTCACTTCTAATAAGTTCACTGTCGAAATTATCCAACATTTTTGCTCTTCCTTGTGATTTTGTATATTTGGAACATTGACGGTCACGTGCTTGAATCCAGCGATTAAATGACCGTTTAGATAAATCCAAAATGTGTCTTGTCCTATTCTCAGGGTTTTCTAAAGAATGAAATAATCTTCCTCGTTTAGCCTCTTTGCAAAAATAGTCATACATTTTTATTGCGATGTTTTGTAAACTGCAGAATTTCATTTTAAGACTCATGATAAATGTTATTGTTCCACGTTACGCCGCTGAATTAACGGAAATGGAACACACAATGCCTCGTGTTTACTACAAGTGTCTAATTGTGTCAGAAAGCCCACGTGGAAAGCGTGAAAAATCGTAAATTTGAGCGTGTATAGATTTGTAATCGCTATTTTTAACTTAAATACTGTAAACACTAAGTTTTGACTACATCAATGGGTCGTTATAAATTTATATAAATCAAATAAGCAATAATAATAACCAAATGTTTGTTTTTAATGAAATTAATTCCCTGTTGGGTTCTAATCATTATAACTATACATGCAAATTTTGAAAAAAATACAAAAAGCGGTTTAAAAGATATTGATTTTTAAAGTTGGGCACGACTTATGAAACAAGCTATAGTAACTTGTTGCGGGGAACACGGGAAACTGCATTCATCCCCGCTCTTGCTGTCTTCACATTGTCAATCCACTGGATCATGAAGAAGTGATCAGGACTTTCAACATCTCTTTCTTTCTCTCTCTCTCTCTCTCTCTTACTCTCTCTTTCTCTACATCTCTCTCTCACTCTCTCTAAATATCTCTCTCTCTCTTACTCTCTCTCTACATCTCTCTCTCTCACTCTCTCTCTCTCTCTCTCTCTCTCTCTCTCTCTCTCTAACCCAAATGCATGCTCAACACTCATCATGGTCATCATCATCATTGAGTGCCGTTCCCGCATCGAAGGTTGGCTACCATGGAGCGCCATTCCACTCTGTCTCTTGCTTTGATGGTGCAGATTGTCATAGGTTGACTTATCCCTCTTTTGATGTTACTCGTTCATGTTAGTCTTGGTCTGCCTCTGCGTCTTTTACATTGTATTTTCATTTCCAATATTACTTTTATTAGGTTGTTGTGTCTTTTAACATGCCCGAAAAATTTCATTCGTCTCGTTCTAATTGTGTTTAGTAGTTCTCTTTTCATGTTTAGTTGTTTTAAAACTTCATCGTTTGTTATCTTTTCTTTCCATCCAATTCTACCTATTCTTCCATATATCCACATTTCAAAGGCTTCACTTTTCTGTTCTGTTTTCTGGTCTCAACACTCAACACTCAACACATCAATATTCCTAATGCAGCAGAGACGTCAGACTTCATCGGAAACACCCGTTCCTACACAAACCAGAAAGCGACAAAGTGTCGTTCTTATTGAATGTTGATGTAGCTGAACGAGCTAAGAACACTTCTCTTAGCCCACTTCTATAAATGGCTCCCCTGGTACTTGCTATTTATAATAAATTGTTTTAAATTGGAAACAAGTGGTTAAATAATGAAATTATTAAGCAATGAAAAATAAGATATTTAGATCCTGGGTACAACAGCACACAACGGATACAACGGCGTGTCACATGTGGTATATAACTGACATAGATCGGTTTAAGAAATATTATAAGGGAAGCAACTTGTTAATTTCATGTAGGATAGTTTCAGTAGCCTCCCTTTTTTGTAGTATTTATATATTTATCGTTGTTCAGTATATTATATTTCCTTATCAGCATCTGTAGGTCACGTGGCCTTTGTAGAATGTTGCAATCAGCACAGTCCGTCTGAAGGAAACTCTGTCTTTAGCCAGATCTGTGGTGAATGCACATATGCTACCTGATGAAGGAGATGTAATGTTACTAGCGTGCCATTAGATATTAGAAAATAATCATCAAATTAATCACATATGTTTTATTATAAGATGCTTAGATTGCTGTTACATGATGTAAACGTATATGGGGGAACTGATGTAACATACCCTCACCGCCTTGTATTGGCTACAAATTAAATTTAAAAGATGCACAACACAGCATAACTGTAGACAACGTTTCACGAAAGATTTTTGTTTAGCTAAGTAAGACAGATTTGTAGCCACATATTCAAGAAATAGCCTACCCTCCAACAAATAAAAGAGACATGGAAAACGAAAGATAGTGAAACGAGATTAAGGGTGCATGGAAGATGTCTTCTGAACTTCACATTTTTACCCGGCATTTGTAAGTTGCACCCCCTTTCGAAAAGGGAGATAACTTTTTAATGTGTTATACAAATTATTATATATATATATATATATGTACACTCACACTTATAGTGTTTCGTTAGCATACATTTCAGCGTAGATATAAACATTGAGTTCTTTTTAAAAAAATTCATATATACATGTATAAATATGCGGGCGAGGGTGTGTGTTAGGCTAATTTTGAGGCGAAACATTATAAGTATATATATATATATATATATATATATATATATATATATATATATATTATTTGTATACCAATTTAAAAATTTCGCTAATCTAAAGGGGATGGAACCTACAAATACCGGGTATAAATGTGAGATTTAAATTCTTCACATGACTTCTTTTATGCATCCTTAACCTTGTTCCATTGGTATTCCGTATTTAGTGTATTTTCTGTTTATTGGAGGGCCTGGCATGCATTAGTTATATAAAGAACTAAGATTAAATTTTACCAAAGTTGCGTGCCTAGTGCACTTCTATATGGACCAGAAACTCGGACTACCTATGCAGGACAGGAAACGAAGGTTAAACGGCCTTCATTTGCGTTGCCTTCACAAAATAACAGATAAGTAACCAACTCTTTTGTCTTACAACGAGCGAAACCACCATCCATCATTGAAACAATTAGGAATCGCAGACTAAGGTGGCTGGGCCATGTAAGAAGATTGGCAAACAATCACATTCCCAAACAAATATTGTATGGTTAACTTAAGTACGGAAAGAGACCACAAGTCAGACCAGTGCAGAGATATAATGGTTTTTCCAAGGCTTCCTGGAGTGAATTCTCTAACAGTGAAAGAAGCTGAGAAAATATGGCTCCAGATCATAGCACATTAGGAACAAAAATATAAAAAAAATGGCACAACAACTCTCAAGACAGTACTATAGCTCGTTTCAAAACATATGCCCAACTTCAAAACGCTATTACTCTCTAACCGTTTGTTAAATACTTTTGAAATTTTCCAAATGTTATTAGAATGCAAAAGACCCTTTAAATGTATATTTAACAAATATCTTGCAGCTGCAGTTTTCTTAAAGCGGCGATATTTCTTTGATGTTTGTCAAAATTGTAAATTGTGAAGCCCTAAAGAATAGAAATTACCGTAGTTGCTGGTCTACGATTAATTTTCACTAGGTAAAGGCGTGGCCGTAATGGGGAAATAACTGGATAAAACAAAACACCAGGAGAATTATTGTCTGCTCAGTTCGAGGACGGACGATAATAATATCAAGGTATACCTGTATGTCCAATTTTCATAGTTGTGTGGTCCTGAAAAGGACCGTTTGTTGAAATAATTTAAGGTAATATAGGGGCCAACATTGTGGGGGCTATATACTTTCATTCTGAATCAGACGAGTCTAAAAGATTAATAACTGTTTGGGGTTGAACATTCCACAAACCATCATTTTTCCAATATTCCTCTTCCTGTTTTAAGACGTGGTCTTCACATTTAGCCCAATAATCTTTGTCTATATTTAATAAAGCGAGATTAGCAAGAGTCTTTACATCGCATATTTTGAATGTTGTATTTTCATCTGCCACTTGTCCTTTTAATTTTGCCCAGATTAGTTCTATTGGATTTAAATGAGCATGGTAAGGTGGCAGCCTCAAACTTATATGACCGTGCTCTTGGATAATCTTATCTATTTGAAAAATCTTTGTCCTCTGTTTTTGCTTTACTAGAGATAGTAATTCAGGTTTTAAGTACATGTTATTAAATTGTATGTGCTCCTTTGTGAGCCATATCTTAATAGCATCTTTTGTACTGGATGACGTCGGCACTTTATCTTCAAGTGCAACAATGTTGTGGTACGCTGCATTGTCCATTATTAGGCAAGATGGTCGATCTAGTGCTGGGAGAACAGAATTTTCAATCCAATGTCTAAATATGTGACCATTCATCTCAGAGTGATAATCCCGATTGTCTATGGATTTTGAAAGAAAAATGAGCTCTGCATTCTGTATTAGTCCATGTTGTCGACTACCTGCATGAGCAATTATCAAGCGCTGTCCTTTGCTGCTAGGTATTAATCTCTTAATCTTTCCATCTGATGACTGTCATTCCCTTTGGTTAGTGTGGTGAGCATTGATCCATGTTTCATCCAAGTACACAATATCATAACCTTGCTTGCGCACCTCTTTTACTTCACGTAAGTACTTGCTTCTCATGACTACTATATGTGGCTTCTCACAGATGATGTTTCGTCCATTGGGATACTTTCTGAATGTAAAGCCTGCAGCTCTCACATTCCTCCATAATGTAGACTTTGATATTTCAACACTGTTGTTCTTTTTCAGCGATACTTTTAATTTTCTTATTGTAACAGTTTCATTCATACCCAACATTTTGCGAATTTCACTTCTAATAAGTTCACTGTCGAAATTATCCAACATTTTTGCTCTTCCTTGTGATTTTGTATATTTGGAACATTGACGGTCACGTGCTTGAATCCAGCGATTAAATGACCGTTTAGATAAATCCAAAATGTGTCTTGTCCTATTCTCAGGGTTTTCTAAAGAATGAAATAATCTTCCTCGTTTAGCCTCTTTGCAAAAATAGTCATACATTTTTATTGCGATGTTTTGTAAACTGCAGAATTTCATTTTAAGACTCATGATAAATGTTATTGTTCCACGTTACGCCGCTGAATTAACGGAAATGGAACACACAATGTCTCGTGTTTACTACAAGTGTCTATTTGTGTCAGTAACTCACGTGGAAAGCGTGAAAAATCGTAAATTTGAGCGTGTATAGATTTGTAATCGCTATTTTTAACTTAAATACTGTAAACACTAAGTTTTGACTACATCAATGGGTCGTTATAAATTTATATAAATCAAATAAGCAATAATAATAACCAAATGTTTGTTTTTAATGAAATTAATTCCCTGTTGGGTTCTAATCATTATAACTTTACATGCAAATTTTGAAAAAAATACAAAAAGCGGTTTAAAAGATATTGATTTTTAAAGTTGGGCAAGACTTATGAAACAAGCTATAGTATCAAATTCAGAATAAAAGAGGCGCAGGAGAAATGAAACGAGGTCAGACATCACGAATAGATCTTATTCGTTTTGTGGCCGGATCTGTCTATCCAATATTGGCAGATTCAGCCACGAGAGAAGTTGTTCACCAAATCCACATACAGGTTAAAACGGTAAAACGTGTCAAACTACTGACTTACCATGATTGCTTGCTACCAACCGTCTACCAAGATTTCAAAGGTCATACAACCGTCTACCAAGGTGTCAAAGGTCATACAACCGTCTACCAAGACACCAGATATATATATCACATTGTCATAATTTTTTAATACGATTTTCAAGCACATTTGTATGCATTTTTCAAGTTAATGTATTTTTTTAAAAACAGAAAACAGAGCTGTTGCTCAATATTTTCCGTGTGGAATGAAATTGTTGAACATAGCAGCTGTAGCATTCACATTGTTCAACTTATTGCCGTGAACAAAAAGAATGATGTCACAACATATTGTGCAGCACTGCACTGTTCTTATCAATAAACAAAATAAAAACCACGTAGTAGTTAGAGAATCGCGCTTTCTTCTCTGTCAGGAAAGCAAGACTCTCAAGGGTTTCTCTTGAGAATCTAAAAATTGTTCAGAACAATCTTTCAGGAGTTTAATGCAAGGCTAGCAGGAAAGATCAGGAGTACATGATTAGCAGAATAAAGACCTCTTTCATGTCATCCAAATTGATATTTCAACTTTCGACATTGACGTCAATGAAATACTTGAAAGAGAAGTCCACAAGAAAGGAGGTGGGGGGCACATGTGACTACGGTCGCCGACCCTGGTTCTCACGAAATAATTGATAATTGCACTCGAGAAGAAAATCTTCTCCACGTCACCCAAAGAGCCCATGAGGATAGAAAAAGCACGCTGTACACTATATAAAGTAGCCTTTAAGCTAGAACAAATCTTTCGACACACAATCTAAAGAGCACATCAAGCCAGAGAAAGCCTTAGACACACAATCTAAAGAGCACCTCAAGCCAGGGAAAGTTTTTTTTTCAAACTATTTAAACAAACCCTAAAGTAAAAAAAAGCTCTCGACTCACAATCCAAATAACATCTAAAGAAAAAAGAAAACCCTCGGCATATTATCTAAAGAACACCAAAAGCCAGAGAAAGCCCTAGACACACCATCTAAAGAACACCAAAAGCTAGAGAAAGCCCTAGACACACCATCTAAAGAACACCAAAAGCCAGCGAAAGTCCTCGACATACCATCTAAAAAACGCTAAACGCTAGAGAAAGCCCTCGATTGGTAAATAACACCAAAAGCCATAGAAAGCCCCATGAACACCATTTAAAGCACCCATAAAGACAGAGGAAGCCATATTCTAACCATCCAAAGAACCCAAATAACTAGAGAAAGCCCTCGACATGCAACCCAAAGAATACCTAAAGCCAGAGAAAGCCTACGCCTCATCATAGATATAATCCCCTTATGCGTGTGAAAGACATTCTCACCTCTACCCCAGAAAGGACAAAGTAGGAGAACAGAGTAGCCAATGGAGATACGTGCCTACCTGGGTGCCTGAGACCACATTGTGTGAAATTTCCTACAAACAAACTATCAGAGATAGACATCAAGAAACAAATTAAGATCCACCAGTCAGGATGTGAAGGACAAGAGTAGTTATACTTTGCAAAGATGAGGGTATTGAGGTGTAAAGTGATATAAGAATTAACCTGGTTCATTACAAAGAAATGTATGAATTAATCCCGTTTTGATGAGGCGGTTAGTTTCCACCGTTGCCGCCAGACTGCCGCAACAGGGCCGCACAGAAGTTGACCGTGACCTCTCGTTTCGGATGTGACCTGTCGTGTCGATGACCCCGGAAGTGACCTTTTTATGTCTGGTGTGCGCTGAATTTGGAGTTCTTTACGTACTTGTGCTGACCTCATTTTTATGTAAATATATTGTCTGCTGACGTTATGTGTTATTTAGTTTTTTAAATGGAAGAATACATCATCAGGTGCTCCTTTCCTCGGTGATATATTTCCTTATTAGGACTGGACCTTTCTTCTTCCTCTGTGTTATTGGTACTCAATCTCCCTCTCTCTCTCCTATCTCTTCCTAGACATCTCTCCTTCCATTCCACCATCCCTCCTCTCTCTTTCCCTCTCCTAGCGTTCCGCCCTCGGCTAGTTTTGGCTTCCCTCCTCGACTTCCCTCCAAAATAACACTTTAGTATGCATATGAAAAACGAAGGAATAATACATTCAAAAAAGGCTCTCAACAATTCTCAACACACCTAGTTTGAAAATATTAATAAAATTAAATAAACCTTTATCGATAATCCTTAAAATACATACGTTAAGAGAAAACAGAAACAATAATATTCCAACTTACAGTATGACATATAGTCTCAACACAAGCCGCAAGACTGAACAGTACTATGAAAATAACCTTCCATGAATCAACCAAACTTATAACACAAATCCCGTTTCCCATTTCAACAAATGACAGGTAACATTATAGATGATCATAAGAAGTCAGAAAACTTAGTGTCAAAGACCAAACAAGATACCCCCAAACCCACGAAAATCTTAGATCCATACTCAGAATTTTGCACAAGATGACATTTGAACTAGCAGAGAACGACTTTTGAATTAGCAGAGAACTACTTTTGAATTACAGAGAACGACTTTTGAATTAGCAGATGAAGATTTTTGAATTAGCAGAGGACGACTTTTGAATTAGTTGAGGGCTACTTTTATATTAGCCGAGGAGGGGTTTTGTATTGACAAAGGCCGTGTTTGTTGGACTGACTTAACAATCGAGTTGGAAATTGCTTATTCTTGTACTTATCCTAATCCCTATGGGTTTCCATATGTTTGTCACTTCAACGAATAACAGGTAATATTAAAGGCGATCATTGTAGGAAAGAAAACTTAGTTCCAAAGCCCAAAAAATTAGTGCATGAGAGAAAATAGTTAGACTCAAAAACCGAAAAAAAAATCTTAGATGCATACTCAAAAACATATCCCAAAACTCAAAATTTCATCTCATAATCAAAAAGTTGAACACGAACTCTAAATATCTAGTCCTAGAGTCACATTAGTTTGACACAATGAGCAGAAATTTATATTCAAAGTCCAAAAAAGTTAGTCCAAAAGACAAAATAATTTAGCCCCAAGGCACACAAATTTCAACTTTTTGACAATGAGTCGAAATGTGCGTGTTTTGATATTAAATTAGATTGTCTTTTGAACTCACTTTTTGCACTTTTTATATAGCTTTTTTTTTTTTTATCTTGAGTTCAACTTTTTGACAATGAGACGAAATTTTTGTGTTTTGGGATAAATAATTTTGTCTTTTGGACTAAATATTTGGACTTTGAATATAACTTTCTGCTCATTGTGTCTAACTATTATAACATTGTTCTCATTGTGTCAAACTATTATAACTTTCTGCTCATTGTGTCTAACTATTATAACTTTGGGACAAAATTGTTTAGAGTTCAAGTTCAACCTTTTGATTATGAGATGGTAGTTTGAGTTATGGGACTTGTTTATAAGTATGCATCTAAGATTTGTTTGTGGTTTTGAGTCTAACTATTTTCTCTCACCTGTTTTCTGACAATGATCACCTTTAATATTGCCTGTTATTCGTTGAAGTGGCATACATGTGGAAATCCAAAGAAATTAGGATAAATACAAGAATACAATATTTTCAACTCGATTGTCAAGTCAGTCCAACAGACATGTCCTTTATCAATACAAAATACGTCCTCCGCGAATACAAAAGTCGACCTCTGTATTTCAAATGTGGTTCTCTGCCAATTCAAAAGTCGCCCTTTGCTAATTCAAAAATCGTTCTCTGCCAAATTCTGAGTATAGATCTAAGGTTTTCGTAGATTTGGGAGTAACTTGTTGGTCTTTTGCACTAAGTTTTCTGACCTGTAATGATCACATTTAATTTTACCTGTCATTCGTTGAAGTGGGAAACATTGGTATTGATGCCTTCAGATGTCAAATTCACGTCATAAAACTCCTCTGGTATTGCATCAGGGGTAAAATTGAGTTCAAATAACCCACCACCTGCATTATCCTCTCTTACCATGATCGGACAGGCGAAACATATGCCTCGGAGGATGATGACATTTCATCACCATCTCTAATTCTCAACCCCACCGACGAGACAGACTCGACAGCACTTCAAATGGAAAATGAGGTCAGTGTTCACACTAACACTAATGCCCATCTGTGTTTTTTAATACAGATGTCAGTCATGTCATTGGTTCTCTACCCATACTAATGCTCATCACTGATTGGTTAACCTAGAAATTAGACCATGTTGTCATAGTCACTCTCCGACTGCTTAATTTATGCGTCATCCACATTTGTTACCAGATTATATTTCAACTTAGATCACGAGAGATTTTGTGTTATAAGTTTGGTTGATTCAAGGAAAGTTATTTTCTTAGTATTGTTCAGTCTTGCGGCTTGTGTTGAGACTATATGTCATACTGTAAGTTGGAATATTATTGTTTCTGTTTTCTCTTAACGTATGTATTTTAAGGATTATCGATAAAGGTTTATTTAATTTTACTAATATGTTTAAACTAGGTGTGTTGAGAATAGTTGAGAGCCTTTTTTGAATGTATTATTCCTTCGCGTTTTATATAACCACTAAAGTGTTAAATTGAAGGGAAGTAAAGGTAAAGGTAAAGTACGAGACTTGAACCGACGTGTTAGCACGCGAGTTTACACCCATATGTGCTCGGCCGCCTATCCAGAAATGTTCGGATATTTCTGTATAGTGTCGCCTCAAGCATCGAAACTCAGATGCGAATCAACATTCCTCACCTTCCCAGGGTAATATTCTGGTACCCATTTCTGCCAACGGCTGGGTCGACCGTGGGAGTATTTTTTTTAAACCACGAGTACAATTCCCACTGCTCCCAGCGGGAATCGAACACGGGTTGTCCGAACGTCGGTAGTATAGTCGGGTGGTTTTCCTAGAGGGAAGTTTAGGAAAGAAGTCAAACATACGATGGACGGCGGATGGCTAGGAGAGGGAAAGAGAGAGGAGGGATGGTAGGCGAGAAGTCTAGGAGGTAATAGAAAGGCGGAAGGGAGAGGAGTGAAGTCTAGGATAGGGAAGGAGAGATGAGGCAAAAATGGAGAGAATGAGTAACTGTTACAATGGAGGAACGCCTTGGAGGGAATCCAAAATTACGTGAGAGAGTGGAACGCTAGGAGAGGGAAAGAGAGAGGACTGATGGTGGAATGAAAGGAGAGAAGTCTTGGAGGAGATGAGAGAGAGATTGAGTACCAATAACACCGACGAAGAAGAATGGTCTAGTCCTAATGAGGAAAGTTAATTCCGAGGAAAGGAGCACCTAATGATGTATTCCTCCATTTAAAATACAACTAAATAACACATAACTTCAGCAGTCGATATATTTAAATATAAATGAGGTCAGCACGGGTGCATAAAAAATTCCAAAGTCAGCGTACAGCAGACATAAAAAGGTCACTTCAGGGGTCACCGACACAAGAGGTCAACACCCGAAACGAGAGGTCACGGTCAACTTCCATAAGGCACTGTCGTGGCAGCGGTGAACACTAACCTCCTCTTGAAATCGTATTAATTCCTATATTTCTTTGTAATGAACCAGTTTAATTCTTCTATCCTCCTACTCCTGGATACGCTTTATTAAATACCAAGTATAACTACTGACGAGAGGGCAGATCAAGCAGAGTATTTAGGCATGAATGTTTTAAGATTATGCTTGCTTCCCCTTGATAGATTATTTTATTTTCTTTATTTTTCGCTTCCTCTTGTACCCATTTGGGTTTCGAGGGAGAAACAATGTTCTGCTTCTCGCCCTTTTGACGGTTTCAATCGTAGTCAATTAATGTTGTTGTAGCTTTTCTTTGATGCTGTCTTTCCATCGTACTCTGGGTCTGCATCTTCCTCTTCTCCCTTCTTCTCTTTTAATATATGATTTGTATGGTAAGGAATAAAACGGCATTCTTTCTAGATGGGAAAACCTGTATTTTTCTGTTGTTTCTGTATGTAGCTTAGGATTTGATCAGTAACTACTCTTCCCCTTATAATGTCATTTATGATTCTGTCTTTTCTGGTTACTCCAAGCGCTTTTCTTTAACATCTCATCTCTGTGGTTGCACACTTTTTTGTGCTTAGATGTAAGTGACCATGTTTATCATTGGTACCACAATGTTGGAATGAATATACCTTGTATACAATATTTTTAGTGGTAATAGTAGTAAGTAGTAAAGTGCCACGTCATGCCAAGTGGCGCATAGGGAATCTTATGAAGGTTCATCACTGAATGTTCTATGCCCATTCAAAGAAATAAGGACAACACTAGAATTAGGAAAAAACACACAATGAAGAACTCCAGAAAGAAGCTGACATCAGAATTATGCAACGCTCTCGTGGAGACCCCCAGTCGCTTTAAACAATCCTTCAATTTGACTCTCGGAGAGTTGCAGTAAAAGTTGACAGAATGGAATTAAACTTTAAAAGAAATGAAATTATTGAAGTTCTTTTTGTTTTAACTAATTTTTGAGAGTTAATGGAAAGCCCCAAATGAAGTGGCTCTGAGCAGATTAACCTTGATACTGATCTCATTATTTGTATTATTTCTGTGAACATTATTTTTTTAAGCTGTTGAAGCATAATTTTCTCCCTCATTTTTTTTAATGCATGTGTTCTTTCTTTTTTTCTTTCTTTTGTTTCCTATGTCCACAAAATAAATGTCATACTTTTATCTTAAAGATAGCTATTTAGTGAATTCACAGAAAGTAGCAAAATAAGTTCAAATGTTACGTTGTTGGAGAAAAGACATCAAAATATAAGAGGATATAGACTTAGCAAATCTAATCAAAGCTTTATATGAGGTTTCATAACCTGAAATAGCAAAGGAAATCATTATAAGGTGAAGGCAATAAATAAACAAATTCAGGAGAAACGAATAGAGTGAAAAGCACTTTAGAGTAAATAGAAGAAAAAAAATTAAAATGAGAACATTTACAAGTTTTTATTTTATTATTGAAAACGTGTTTTATGAGGCAATGAATATTTATGATGAATAGAACAACACACAGCGAGAGAGGGAGAGCGAGAGAGATGGAGCGAGCGAGAGAGAGGGGGGAGCAAGAGGGGGGGAGCGAGAGAGAGGGGAGATAGAGATAAAGAGGGGGAGAGAAAGGGGTAAAGAGAGTGGGGCAGCGAGAAAGGAGCGAGATGGGGAGCGAGAGAGACAGAGGGCGAGATAAAGGTGGGAGAGAGGGAAGAGATGGGGGAGCGAGAGAGAGGGAGAGAATTGTTGTGCTTTTACTGAAGCCGATATAGCATTATAAAATCCGGCCTTCTACTGGTCTACTGGTACATGGAAAACAGAGAAACTTGAACATACAATATAAATACAAGAATTAAACAGCTCTAAATATAGTCATGAATGTTACAACTTATTTTTGTGTTTATAAATGGCCATAACAATTATTGTCCGAGCGGGCGCTACCACCGAAAAAGGACATTGATATAAAAAAAAAACCATTTAATTGTAAAAATAAAAGATAATAGGAAAACAAAACAGAAGCTTCTTCTATGAAAATATCACCATTGCGCCAGCTGCCCTCTCATAAGATCGACGTTATTCATTTGATCATTTCAGCAAATTTAGTCTTAATAAGCTGGTCCAATCTGCAATGATGAGGATGGACTGTAGATAAAATTAAACTTGTGCAAACAAACGTGCCGAATGTGATTCGTCGACTTAACTAAACTAGTGCTAACAAAATTGTCCAATGAGATCTATCGACTTAACTAAACTAGTGCTAACAAAATTGTCCAATGCGATCGGTCGACTTAAATAAACTAGTGCTAACAAACTTGTCCAATGAGATCTGTCGACTTAACTAAACTTGTGCTAATAAAATTGTCAAATGAGATCTATCGACTTAACTAAACTAGTGCTAACAAAATTGTCCAATGAGATCGGTCGACTTAACTAAACTAGTGCTAACAAACTTGTCCAATGAGATCGGTCGACTTAACTAAACTTGTGCTAATAAAATTGTCAAATGAGATCTATCGACTTAACTAAACTAGTGCTAACAAACTTGTCCAATGAGATCTATCGACTTAACTAAACTAGTGCTAACAAACTTGTCCAATGAGATCTATCGACTTAACTAAACTAGTGCTAACAAAATTGTCCAATGAGATCTGTCGACTTAACTAAACTAGTGCTAACAAACTTGTCGAATGAAATCTGCCGACTTAACTAAACTAGTGCTAACAAACTTGTCCAATGAGATCTGCCGACTTAACTAAACTTGTGCTAACAAACTTGTCTAATGAGATCTGCCGACTTAACTAAACTAGTGCTAACAAACTTGCCCAATGAGATCTGCCGACTTAACTAAACTTGTGCTAACAAACTTGTCCAATGAGATCTATCGACTTAACTAAACTAGTGCTAACAAACTTGTCCAATGAGATCTGCCGACTTAACTAAACTTGTGCTAACAAACTTGTCGAATGAAATCTGCCGACTTAACTAAACTAGTGCTAACAAACTTGTCCAATGAGATCTGCCGACTTAACTAAACTTGTGCTAACAAACTTGTCCATGAGATCTGCCGACTTAACTAAACTTGTGCTGACAAACTTGTCGAATGAAATCTGCCGACTTAACTAAACTAGTGCTAACAAACTTGTCCATGAGATCTGCCGACTTAACTAAACTAGTGCTAACAAACTTGTCGAATGAAATCTGCCGACTTAACTAAACTAGTGCTAACAAACTTGTCCATGAGATCTGCCGACTTAACTAAACTTGTGCTAACAAACTTGTCGAATGAAATCTGCCGACTTAACTAAACTAGTGCTAACAAGCTTGTCTAATGAGATCTGTCGACTTAACTAAACTAGTGCTAACAAACTTGTCTAATGAGATCTGTCGACTTAACTAAACTAATGCTAACAAAAAGAACCTTAACATAAACTTAAACAAGAAATCAAGCCAGTGGATTTATATATCGCAAACGAGAGAGCAATATTGGGAGTAAATAGCTTAAATGCATCTTATGAATAAACAACAGTCCAACCTTTCCGATATGCAGCAACAAAACATGACAATACATCCCCTGTTTGCACGTCAGAATCAAACTGACATTCTGAACAAAAACGGCATTCACGACATATCAAGATATATCTTCACGACGACTACAATACATGTGGTATATTACATTTAAACAACATTAAAACACTTGTGATACATCCGTTTTAAACATCACTTTTAGAACAAATGATATAAACTAAAAGTATTTTTTTTTCATATTCATTATCAATAATTACATTCGAAAAATTATTTTATTTTAAAAATGTTATTTTTCATGAAAAATAAAAGCGCACATCTGCTTACTTCCCCTTTGTAGATAAAACCTTGTGCATTAACCCGCCTTTTCCTCTGTGTAGTCCTTGTCTTGTTATCTTCTCATCTTGGATTTAACTAAATCTCTTAGTCTCCCATTTTCTCCAGAATTTCCGCCTCCCCTACTGTCCTCGCTCCCAGAAGGCACACCACGCGAGCTTTACATCCACGTCAACATCCTTATCATTCAGTGATCCTCTAACTGTAGTCCACAGAGACCTCGCCTCCTATCGGCTCTTTTCTCAAATTCGCTATTTTGCAACCAGACATACAATGTGTGCTTAAAGTCTGGACAAAATAGACAAAAATATCTATGTTTTCAAGAAATAGGATTTATTAACAACAGTTGATTTAATTGCAATATTCAACAAAGTCTTCAATATCAGTTTCAATATTTGCGATGCACAGGTTGATCTGCTTTACAAAATTCACGTGAACTCGATGACATAAATCAACATTACGGTGAATGTTAGCACGTTCACTCTTTATGTGTTCAATCAAGTGTAACCACCTACACTTTTAAGGTGGTTGGGACATTAACTGATCTCTCAGCATGTCCACTGAGAGGTCCCAGTTCAATTCTGTCTTCTCTCGACAAGGCCATATTTAAACTTTGGTGGAGGTATAATTATAGTTAATGAGATTTCCATGGTGTCCTTTACCCGGTACACATGCATACATAGGTATATATATATATATATATATATAGGTCTTTCCTTTTTCGGGAGATGAGATATTAATTCGGATAATTCCGCTGGCACGGGCGGTTGAGTTATTATGGATTTTAATTCGTTTGCAGTGATACCGGGGCCTTCCCTAACTGTAACATATTTATAAGCTTGTCTTTTTCGGCTTAATTCGTTCTCTATGTTCTATATCTATATAGTTGTATTTGCGATTAATATTGTTGTCTTTAACAGCCCCAGTAAGAGGCCGTTGTGTTTTCTGCCTCGAGAAGTCCCATCTACCCGGGGTCTTTTACTGACTGCAATCTTGAAGGATCTACTCATTAATGAAGAGTAATTTCTATTATTCCAAAATAAGGACCTCAGGAAAGGACCATTAATAATTACGAGACTGAATACTTTAGTTCTAAAAAAAGATATATTAAAAAAATAAGGAATACCAAATCATTGCTGAGATCACCTTTTGCAAAATTGTATATCTTCTCAACAATCATGTCCTAACACAATCTTCTATCTGCAGTGCATCGTATCAGTTCTGTTGTTGACTGATCTTGTTGGTTGGTTCCCCCCACCACCTCAGCGGAGAGGCACAGAGATATCGACGGCGACAAGTCGACACTGCTGAAGGAAAATATAGATATCTCGGGCCTAGGTCATTGAAGGAGAGGCATTGAGGGACTAAGCACTGGACAGCGTTCATCAGTAACGGGGTCTAAGATAAATTGAGGCCACCTCTACGACTGTAAACGGCAGCTTTGACTTCATTTATTCAGTGTGTGTCGTCTCCGCATCTAAGGTCGGCCACCATGGAGCGCCATTCCGCTCTGTCTCTTGCTTTGAGAGTGCAGGTTGTCATGAGATGATTTGTCCATGTTTTGATGTTACTAATCCACGTTAGTTTTGGTCTGCCTCTGCCTCTTTTACCTTGTATTTCCCCATCCTAGATTACCCTTGTGTATGTTTTTTTTTTTTTTTTTTTTTGCTGTGTCTTTTAACATGGCCCAAAAATTGCATTTGTCTTGTTTAAATTGTGTTTAGTGGTTCTCTTTTCATTTTTAGTTGTTTTAAGACTTCATCGTTTGTTTTATTTTCTTTCCATCTAATTTTTCCTATCTTTCTATAAATCCACATTCCAATGGCTTAAATGTTCTTTTATGTTTTCTTGTCTAATGTCCATGTTTCTAAACCATACAGGAATGTTGAGAAGATATACAATTTTGCAAAAGGTGATCTCAGCAATGATTTGGTATTCTTTATTTTTTAAATAATGATCACCTACGCCAAACGGCGTGGCACATGATGATTATTAGTATTATTTCAGAGCAACGAGTGATGTCCCTTTAGTTGTGGTGGCAACAAAACTACAGTAGCTTTTAAATACTAACAATTAAGTTAAGATTTAACGTTTATGTTTAGGGTCAGGATCACAGGTAACATTGTTTCTCTTGTCTCTATTATAATGACATTAGAGGACCACCGAATAAAGTGCAATTTTACTCAAGGGGACGGTAGTCTCCGGGAAGATAAATTGAGTGTTTGAACTTGGACTTAACCGGATTAAGTTATACAATAAAATAATAGTGTGGCACTCTTGTATAAAGACTTCTCATCACTGCACTCCAACAACCATCACATAAATACTCTAAACTCTAGTTAATTAAATAACAAATATCAACACAGAGCACGAAGTCTGTAAGACCGCCGATGGTTTATAGAAATACCGATTTGTATAATTATATCCCATATTACGTATATCATCTATTATATCATATATCTATTTAATGATCAAAGGGACAAGAAACCAGTTATAAATTGTACATCAGCCTATAAAATCTTAACCTCTGAGGCGGAAAAAGCTATACAAACAATGAAAAAGGGAAAAGCAGCAGGACCTGACAGCATACAGATAGAGATGATACAGGCACTAGAAGATTTTGGCATTGAAGTGATTACAGACATATGCAACGACAAATACTACACAGTATACATACCAAATGAACTAAAAACATCAACTTTCATTCCATTTCCTAAAATAGAATGGTGCAGTTGAATGCAGTGACTTTAGAAAAATAAGCATAATGTGCCATGTTACAAATATCTTGCTAAAAGTTATACAAGGAAGGATTCAGAATAAAATCAATACTGAATTAGATGAGCAACAATTTGGATTTAGGAAAAATAGCGGGACAAAAGAAGCAATATTCGGCATGAGAACATTAATCGAAAAGTACACAGAAGTAAACAAACCAATATATGCATGCTTCATAGACTACACCAAACCTTTTGATAGAGTACACCACAAACAACTTATAGAATGCCTAAAAGAGATACATCTAGATTACATGGACATACGACTAATATGTAATCTATACTGGGAGCAAACAGAAATAATAAAATATAACATATAGAACTCTACACCCATTGATATAAAAAGAGGAGTAAGACAGGGATGCATCCTATCACCAAGCTTGTTCAATCTATACACTGAGCAAATTGTTAAAAACATCATAGAGATGCCAGGCCTACAAATTAATGGAAAGATAATCATTAACCTAAGATATGCTGATGATAGTGTACTATTAGCAGAAAATCCTAAAGATCTACAATTACTTAATGAAATAAACATGACAAGCAAAAAATATGGACTAGAAATGAACATCAAAAAGACTAAAACTATGATCATAAACAAAGGAAACACTCAAAACCCACAAATGGATATCAAAATAAAAGGAATAGACCTGGAGACAGTTCAGAACTACAACTACCTTGGACGTACTATAACCAGGGATGGAAAATGTACAACTGAAATAAACAAAAGAATAGGAATGGCAAAAAGTAATTTTAATGCCATGAAGAACATACTAACATCAAAACAAATAACACCAGGGCTAAAACTAAGAACAGCAAATTGTTACATCTTCTCAATATTCCTATATGGTGCAGAAACATGTACATTAGACAAGAAAACAGAACAGAGAATTGAAGCCTTTGAAATGTGGATTTATATAAGAATAGGTGGAATTGGATGGAAGGAAAAGAAAACAAACGATGAAGTCTTAAAACAACTAAAAATTAAAAGAGAACTACTAAACACAATTCAAACAAGACAAATGTGATTTTTGGGTCATGTTAAAAGACACAACAGCCTACTAAAAGTAATCCTGGAGGGGAAAATACAAGGTAAAAGAGGCAGACCAAGACTAACATGGACGAGTAACATCAAAAGATGGACAAATCAGCCTATGACAACCTGCACCATCAAAGCCAAGAGACAAAGCAGAATGGTGCTCCATGGTAGCCAACCTTCGTTGCGGAGACGGTACTCGATGATGATGATGATATCATATATTACATCCGTATGCGAGAGCTGGAAAACAACAAAAGTCATAAAAACAAAGTTGAACGCATTTGAAAATAAATGTCCAAGGAAAATATTTGGTATAGCGTGGAACGAATTCAGTACACACGAGGAAATTAGAGAAATCGCAAATCAATCACTAATACCATCAGTAATCAAGAAAAGTACATTGGACATGTGTTGTGCATGTGATGAGGAAAGATAATAACCGAATAGAAAAGCAAGTTTCCTCATGTGGGAAATAACAGGTAGGAGGAAAAGAGGCCGACCCAGAGACACACTGTGAAGAACGTTGATCAGGGAGACAAATGTAGCAGGAATCGGCTCCCTCAATAATATTGAGAGGACAGAACAGAGACAAATGTAGCAGGAATCGGCTCACTCAATGAGATCGAGAGGACAGAACAGAGACAAATGTAGCGACGATCTGATCACATTCATGTGCTCGTTCCTTTGTAGAATAGTGCAAAAAAAAAAAAATGACAAAACATCCAAAACTATCAACTGTAATCAAGAGAAGGTGGTCATATGTTGGCCATGTGATGAGAGGAGACAACAAGAGAAGGTGGTCATATGTTGGCGATGTGATGAGAGGAGACAACAAGAGAAGGTGGTCATATGTTGGCCATGTGATGAGAGGGGACAACAAGAAAAAGGTGGTCATATATCTCTCTCTCTCTCTCTGCGATCAGGACCCAATCAGAGTAGGATTCCAGCTCCTCACATGAACTCAGCTGTTAGGTTAGGTGTGTTACAAATAGAACATCACAATTAGAGTCTGCCAGGGTCATATATTGGCCATGTGATGAGAGGGGACAACAAGAGAAGGGTGTCATATATTGGCCATGTGATGAGAGGGGACAACAAGAGAAGGGTGTCATATATTGGCTATGTGATGAGAGGGGACAACAAGAGAAGGTGGTCATATGTTGGCCATGTGATGAGAGGGGACAACAAGAGAAGGGTGTCATATATTGGCCATGTGATGAGAGGGGACAACAAGAGAAGGGTGTCATATATTGGCTATGTGATGAGAGGGGACAACAAGAGAAGGTGGTCATATGTTGGCCATGTGATGAGAGGGGACAACAAGAGAAGGTGGTCATGCCATGTGATGAGAAGAGACAACAAGAGAAGGTGGTCATATGTTGGCCATGTGATGAGAGGGGACAACAAGAGAAGGTGGTCATGCCATGTGATGAGAAGAGACAACAAGAGAAGGTGGTCATATATTGGCCATGTGATGAGAGGGGACAACAAGAGAAGGTGGTCATATATTGGCCATGTGATGAGAGGGGACAACAAGAGAAGGGTGTCATATATTGGCTATGTGATGAGAGGAGACAACAAGAGAAGGTGGTCATATGTTGGCCATGTGATGAGAGGGGACAACAAGAGAAGGTGGTCATGCCATGTGATGAGAAGAGACAACAAGAGAAGGTGGTCATATGTTGGCCATGTGATGAGAGGGGACAACAAGAGAAGGTGGTCATGCCATGTGATGAGAAGAGACAACAAGAGAAGGTGGTCATATGATGGCCATGTGATGAGAGGAGACAACAAGAGAAGGTGGTCATGCCATGTGATGAGAGGGGACAACAAGAGAAGGTGGTCATATGTTGGCCATGTGATGAGAGGGGACAACAAGAGAAGGTGGTCATGTGTGATGAGAAGAGACAACAAGAGAAGGTGGTCATATATTGGCCATGTGATGAGAGGGGACAACAAGAGAAGGTGGTCATATATTGGCCATGTGATGAGAGGGGACAACAAGAGAAGGGTGTCATATATTGGCTATGTGATGAGAGGAGACAACAAGAGAAGGTGGTCATATGTTGGCCATGTGATGAGAGGGGACAACAAGAGAAGGTGGTCATGCCATGTGATGAGAAGAGACAACAAGAGAAGGTGGTCATATGTTGGCCATGTGATGAGAGGGGACAACAAGAGAAGGTGGTCATATGATGGCCATGTGATGAGAAGAGACAACAAGAGAAGGTGGTCATATGATGGCCATGTGATGAGAGGAGACAACAAGAGAAGGTGGTCATATGATGGCCATGTGATGAGAGGAGACAACAAGAGAAGGTGGTCATATGATGGCCATGTGATGAGAAGAGACAACTAAAGAATCTCAAAGCAGGCACTCAAATGGAAAACAGAAGGTAAAAGAAAAATGGGCCGACCAGGAGAGAAACTAAAACGAACATTAAAGGAGGAGTCAACAAAAGCAGGCATCAGCTCCATTGCCGTGATTGAGCAACTCTCCCAGAAAAAGGCGGACCACAATGTAATGTCTTGTGTACAGTCTGACAGTTGAAAGATCGCCAGATACAAGAGTCTAGAATTTCTGCTCTATATTTCCAGTCTTTGGATAGAAAGGACAATAGATAGATAGATAGATAGATAGATAGATAGATAGATAGATAGATAGATAGATAGATAGATAGATAGATAGATAGATAGATAGATAGATAGATAGATAGATAGATAGATAGATAGATAGATTGATAGATGATAGATAGATAGATAGATAGATAGATAGATAGATAGATAGATAGATAGATAGATAGATAGATAGATAGATAGATAGATAGATAGATAGATAGATAGATAGATAGATAGATAGATAGATAGATAGATAGATAGATAGATAGATAGATAGATAGATAGATAGATAGATAGATAGATAGATAGATAGATAGATAGATAGATAGATAGATAGATAGATAGATAGATAGATAGATAGATAGATAGATAGATAGATAGATAGATAGATAGATAGATAGATAGATAGATAGATAGATAGATTAGCGTCCTTTCCTTTCAAATTAAAAGAAAGATCTATTGTAGCATTACCTTATGTCAACTTTTCTCTAATATTCAGTCTATATTTTATAATTCAAACATAGAGAAGGATATTGTTCACAAAATATGCATGAAAAGTGTATATTTGAGATAAGAGTTGAAGGAATTCAGTTCATCCCATATAAAATCACCTGCAAACAGGCCGAAAGACATTCAGCATCAATACAAGAACCCGAAAGATATTGCTCACAGCCGCTTGATTCAAAATAAAAGTCGCATTTTGGCTATAAATCTTGGAAATGTTGCGGCATGTTAATATGTGTTGATGGCTGCAGACTGGTACATTCCATTCATTGTTAAAATTAATATTCAATGGAAGTGGTTTCAATTTGTGAAGCCCACACACATATCAAAAAAAAGTTGTTTTGCTGAAGTGAGTGTTGATGTATGAACAATAATTTTGTTGATTGAGGCGGATGAAGTAAACATTGACACCGGGTGAACATGGGGGCCCCAGTGGCCTAGTTGGGAAGACCACCCGACTGGACTACCGACGTTCGGACAACCCGTGTTCGATTCCCACTGGGAGCAGTGTGAACTGTACTCGTGGTTGGATAAAAAATACCCCCCAGGTCGACCCAGCCATTGGCAGAAATGGGTACCAGGGTAGTACTCTGGGAAGGTGAGGAATGTCCCTCGCATCGTGGGCTTCAATGCTTGAAGCGATACTATCCAAAAGTCTCCGAACACTTCTGGATAGGCGGCCGAGCACATATGGATGAAAACTCGTGTGCTAAGACGCCGATTCAAGTCTCGTACTTTACCTTTACCAGGTGAACGTTTTCATCATCATCACTGAGTGCCGTCTCCGCATCGAAGGTTGGCTACCATGGAGTGCCATTTTGCTCTGTCGCATGCTTTCATGGTGCAGGTTGTCATGGGCTGACTTGTCCATCTTTTGATTTTACTCGTCCATGTTAGTCTTGGTCTGCCTCTGCCTCTTTTACCTTGTATTTTCCCTTACAGGATTAATTTTAGTAGGCTGTTGTGTCTTTTAACATGGCCCAAAAATCGCATTTGTCTAGCTTTGAATTGTATTTAGTAGTTCTCTTTTCATGTTAGTTGGTTTAAGACTTCATCATTTGTTTTCTTTTCTTTCTATCTAATTGAACCCTTTTTTTTCTATAAATTCATATTTCAAAGGCTTCAATTTTCTGTTCTGTTTTCTTGTCTAATATCCATGTTTCTGCACCATACAGGAATGATGAGAAGATATAACATTTGCTGTTCTTAGTTTTAGCCCTGGTATTGTTTGTTTTGATCTTAGTATATTTTTCAAGGCATTATATTTACTTGTTGCCATCATTATTCTTTTGTATATGTCAGTTTTACATTCTCCATCACTGGTTATAGTATGTCCAAGGTAGCTGTAGCTCTGAACTGTCTCCAAGTCTATTCCTTTAACTTTGATATACACTTGTATGTTTTGAGCATTACATTTGTTAATCACTGTTGATCACTGTTTTAATCTTTTGATTTTCAAATGTAATCCATATGTTTTGCCTGTCATGTTTATTTCAATAAATAATTGTTGTAGATCTTTAGGATTTTCTGCTAGCAATACACTAGCATCAACATATCTTTGGTTATTGATTTTCTTTCCATTAATTTAGTCCTGGCAACACTGTGATATTTTTAAGGATTTGCTCGGTGTATAGATTGAACAAGCTTGGTGATAGGATGCGCCCCGTCTTACTCCTCCTTTTATATCAATGGGTGTTGAGTTTTCTTTGTTATATTTTGTTATTGCTGTTTGCCCCCTGTATAAGTCACATATTACTCGTATGTCAGTGTCATCTAGATAAATACCTTTGAGACAGTCTATAAGTTGTTTTTGGTGCATTCTATCAAAAGCTTTTTTTTGTATTCTATGAATCAGGCATATACTGGTTTGTTTACTTCTGTGTATGTGTACTTTTCGATTAATGAAAGTTTTGCTTGTGCAATATTCAGTGGTTAACCATAAACGTTTTTTTTTTAAATTTAAACTTCTTGTAATCACTTTGAATGTATAGCAGAAGAAGTATGTTCTATTTATATATCTGGAAAGACAAAATAACGGTGTTTACATCATTCAGGGGCACATTCTCGTGTATTGTCACACTCGACAGGAAATGTAGGGAGGAGAACTCAGTCGTGGTAAATGCGGAGGTCTCATCTGGGATAACACTGATGAGAAAGATGCAGTCATCTGTACAGACGGATCTGTAATACGACACTAAATGAGTGCATGTACATAGACAGCACGCTCGGCAGGCAGAATAGTCAAAGAAAACAGTGGTGCATACGTCATGACCACGAGTAGCATGACGATGGAGGTGATTACTAGAATACTTTAATGGAATACTTTAATACTACATCCACGCCTGTATACTAAATGATTCGATGAGGGTGATAAGAAATGTTGAGCTGGACTCTGTACGCATGCAATGGTTAGGGTCATTACAAAAGTCAAAAATACTTAGGGTCACCTTTGTCCACGTCCCAGGACATTCCGGAGTATGGCGAAATTAAAGAGCGGACAAGTTGGCTAGCTGTGCAGTCGTTGATGACTGTCAACTAATGGATCGGGCGCCTGTTATCAATGCCCTCTGAGATGTGGGATGTGGGAAAGGCACAGGACTTCGACAACCATGAGTCCACGTCACTCCTTCGGTGAAAGAGATGAGAGTTAAGATGGGCACAGCCAGAAAAGGGAAACTCAGTGGGCGTATAAGAAGACTTATCAACCAACGCAGAACTGGAGTCGTCAGTCGCTGAACACTGCGGGACTTGCTGAGGAGGGGATCTGAGCACCTAAGGACATTTTCGTAGTGCAATGTTGATGACCAGCAAATAACACAATAACTCAATAACACAATAACTCAATAACTCAATAATACAAATGAGCAAATTAATTAAAATATCAGCGACAATCAGATGTGTGCTAAGGCAAAGTCTATTTGATTTGATAATTAGGAACTAGAACAATGGCCTGTAGTTCTATATGCGTTCAATTGAACCAACCTCAGAAGCCAGTTTTAGCCTGCACCATGTTCAGCTTAACAATAATAGCTTTCGTAGTTGTTATTGTGTAGAGGGCCATTATTATTGTATCTCAACAGTGTCGATTAGCGCCTCATTCTATTTACCTAGCATCAGAGAATATATCGATACGGTAGGGGAAGGTGGGGCAGGTTGTCTGCAGGGGCAGGTTGTCTACAGGGGCAGGTTGTCCACAGGGGCAGGTTGTCTACAGGGACAGGTTGTCTACAGGGGCAGGTTGTCTACAGGGGCAGGTTGTCCACAGGGGCAGGTTGTCCACAGGGGCAGGTTGTCTACAGATGCAAGGTTGTCCACAGGGGCAGGTTGTCTACAGGGACAGGTTGTCCACAGGGGCAGGTTGTCCACAGGGGCAGGTTGTCTACAGGGACAGGTTGTCTACAGGGACAGGTTGTCACAGGGGCAGGTTGTCTACAGGGACAGGTTGTCTACAGGGACAGGTTGTCCACAGGGGCAGGTTGTCCACAGGGGCAGGTTGTCTACAGGGGCAGGTTGTCTACAGGGGCAGGTTGTCTACAGGGACAGGTTGTCTACAGGGACAGGTTGTCCACAGGGGCAGGTTGTCCACAGGGGCAGGTTGTCTACAGGGGCAGGTTGTCCACAGGGGCAGGTTGTCTACAGATGCAAGTTGTCCACAGGGGCAGGTTGTCCACAGGGGCAGGTTGTCTACAGGGGCAGGTTGTCTACAGGGGCAGGTTGCAGGTTATCCACAGGGGCAGGTTGTCTACAGAGGCAGGTTGTCCACAGGGGCAGGTTGTCTACAGAGGCAGGTTGTCCACAGGGGCAGGTTGACAGAATGCAGAAATCTCGTCCGCTTTTTAACTTACAAGATGCTATTCAAGAGAATGCATTGCCATTGACTTCTGTTCATTTTGACGACAACAAACATCATTTACATACACTGTACAACCCACCTGCCAAGTAAACGTGATTTGACTCAAAGTTGTAAATTTGTTGCTGTTGTAGTTAAACATAAGATAATACAGCAAACTATTTTTAAGATCAACTAAGTAATTAATTTGTCGTATTTTCTATCTGTTTGTAAACATAAAATAAATCATTAAAAGATTGCACAGTCTACTTTGGAGTGCTCCTTGAAACGAGAGGTACCCCATGGTGCAAATTGCCATAAAGCCGTTCTACGCGTGTTCTGTTGTAGCATCTCGTCCAGATTTCTTTGCGGCAAATGATGGTTTCAGTGATGGAAACATTGAACATTTTCATGACATATTTTTAACATTACGGATATTGTGCCTTGTCTTTGCGATTTTTAGGACACAAACTTTTTGTGTGAATTTGACCGAACACAGAATCTGGGTGCTATTCTCCGTCACCGATCGATTAGGCAATCAAAATCCCCAACCTCAATTTGAAGTCTCCAGAAAGGGAAAGTTGAATTCACCACAGAAAGTATGAAAAATAATGTATTTAGTCATATCTTCAAATTCCTCTGCTGTCATGTTCAGGGTTTTCTTGAAGTCTTGAAACCACTTTCTTCTTGGTCTGCCCTGATGCGTCGCCCCGGAACCATGCGTTCCGTTATTGTTCTTTCCAGCCCACTGTCTTTTGACTTGACAACAGTAATTTAATTTCCTCCATAGAATAGTGTTTACAAGCCGGTTCTTTTTATTGTTGAATCTTTAAATATGTCTTCATTTCTCGTGTTCAATATCCAAGGTACCTGAAAGACTGTTCTGTAGTATTTTGTTTCGAATGAATCGATTTTCTTCCTTCCTGTGAAATAGTTCACTTATCCAAATAAGAATCGGAAATTCCGAATTTGAGAGAAACCCCACAAGATATCCAGCCAGCGAACACCAAAGAGCAACTAGTAAGATTTAAAAAAAAACACAGTAAAACAAAATTATAAGTAAAAGTAAAGAGCCCGTCACACCAAGTGATATATAGGGAATATGCTGTTAATGACCATCATTTTTACTGACCTTTTAAGCACATAATTTTTGGCGGTAATGTGGTCGGTATTACGCCCGTGTCGCTTTCTTCTTCTTCTACCTTTTTAGCTCTCAGTGCGGCATAGGTCTTCAACAAACACTTTCCAAGTCGTTCTGTTTGTTGCCATTCTTTTAAGATCGTTCCATGTCTTCCCCATCATCTTCATCGCTGCTTCTATCTGTCTTCTCCAAGAATTCCTTGGTCTTTCTATTTGTCTTTTCCCCTGGGGATTCAAAAAAGGGCCTGTTGTGTAATACTCTCAGTTGGCTTCCGTAGTGTGTGTCCTATTCAGCGCCATCATCTTCGCTGTATCTCTTTATCCACTGGTATTTGGCTGGTACAATTCCATAATTCTTTGTTAGTGATTGTGTCCTGCCATTTCCATCCTCTTATTCCCGTGCCGCTTTACGTTCTCAGAAATAAATCAGGTACCCATTTAAGGCTGGATGAACCCGGAAGCCGTCTATCAGGATCGAACCAGACCTCTTGTCCTTTTTAGTCCAGTTCACTAACCACTGAACTATCACGGCTCCCTGTAGTCCAGTTCACTAACCACTGAGCTATCGCGGCTCCCTGTAGTCCAGTTCACTAACCACTGAGCTATCGCGGCTCCCTGTAGTCCAGTTCACTAACCACTGAACTATCACGGCTCCCTGTAGTCCAGTTCACTTACCACTGAACTATCACGGCTCCCTGTAGTCCAGTTCACTAACCACTGAGCTATCGCGGCTCCCTGTAGTCCAGTTCACTAACCACTGAACTATCACGGCTCCCTGTAGTCCAGTTCACTAACCACTGAGCTATCACGGCTCCCTGTAGTCCAGTTCACTTACCACTGAGCTATCACGGCTCCCTGTAGTCCAGTTCACTAACCACTGAGCTATCACGGCTCCCTGTAGTCCAGTTCACTAACCACTGAGCTATCACGGCTCCCTGTAGTCCAGTTCACTTACCACTGAACTATCACGGCTCCCTGTAGTCCAGTTCACTTACCACTGAACTATCACGGCTCCCTGTAGTCCAGTTCACTTACCACTGAACTATCACGGCTCCCTGTAGTCCAGTTCACTTACCACTGAGCTATCGCGGCTCCCTGTAGTCCAGTTCACTTACCACTGAACTATCACGGCTCCCTGTAGTCCAGTTCACTTACCACTGAACTATCACGGCTCCCTGTAGTCCAGTTCACTTACCACTGAGCTATCTCGGCTCCATGAAACAAAGCTGTGACGTAACATAATAACATTTACTTCACAAAAATAAAAGTCAATATTGATGCACAGAGAAGCAAGTAATTTCGAACAATAATCAAAAACATTATTAACAATACTAAAGAAGTAAATATTTGAGTATGATGAGAAAAAACAGTTGTAATTTCAAACCGAAAATATTATTTTTATAATACCAGAAGTTAACCAATAAGAATATGTACAATACAAATTGAGCCCGCTTTCAATCACTTATTTGTGAAGCTACAAACTGTTTAAAGATGCATCGTTCTGTACCATATAGTGAGTACTCTGTGTGAAGTAAAGAGTGTGCTTGTACGTGTTTCTTTAAAAATGGGATAGTATTGGTTGTTGATATTATTACCTAGAACTGTGTCTTCCTTGGCGAGACATGACCTGTTTAATGAAGGAATGATGCAAAATGGTGTGTTGATATAACCTGGAACTGTGTCTTCCTTGGCGAGACATGACCAGTTTAATGAAGGAATGATGCAAAATGGTGTGTTGATATAACCTGGAACTGTGTCTTCCTTGGCGAGACATGACCAGTTTAATGAATCTATGGAGGAATGATACACAATGGTGTGGTTACAGTTTTACGTAATTAATGGACAACATAAATTTGAACGACGTTTCGGCTCAATAGGCTTTCAGCAGGAATAATAAACAACACATGCACATATATGTAAGTAAATAAAATGAGCCCTACATTGCTAATTAATAATGAAGTATCTAAAAATACAATAATTTCAAACTAGAGTGAGAAATAAAAATAAAAATGTCTTCCCTGTGTATTGTGCTGCGGCCAGAGGGATAATGAACGAGGTCTTTCTAGTGAAAAGGATGGGTTTACATTTATTGGGACTATATGAAATGAGATACACTGTATCAGTGTAGATATATTCTGATGAACATAAAATCATATATTCTGGAGGTAGTGAACACCAGAGAGTAGTAGGTATCATCTTGGATGCAGAAAGAGCAAGAACAGTGAAAGGCTTTTGGTCAATATCTGACAGAGTCCTTTTAGTGAAATTGAATGCTAAACCAATAAATATTAATATCATACATGTTTATGCACCAACAGCAGACAGTCTAGAGGAAACAGTTGATAAATTTTACCATGAGCTTAATATGGCACTTCGTCAATGCAAACCACATGAAAACACCTAGTTCTAGGGGATCTCAACGCAAAAGAACGAAAGGAAAGCGTTTAAGAAGTGGTTGGTTATTATGTTTTAGGAAAGAGAAATGAAAGAGGTGATGAACTTATTGACTGGGCAAGAACACACAACATGATGATAGGAAACACCTGGTTTAAGCAACATCCAAGACGTCTGTGGACATGGAAAAGCCCAGGGGACAACGCACTTAATCAAATTGATTATATAATGATAAGCAATAGATTTAGAAACAGTCTGGTGTGTGTGAAAACTAGACCAGGGGCAGATTGCAATAGTCATCATGTACCAGTTGTGGGAAAGCTTAGAGTAAAATTAAAAACAACAAAATGAGCCTCAGTTAACATCAAGTTAAATTTAGATTTACTAAAATCAGACAAGAAGTTGCAAGACAAATATAAAATCACAATTCAGAACCGGTGCAATGCAATCGAGAAGATACAAAGCATTGATGAACAGTGAGAAATGCTAAAAGAATCAATGCAACAAACATCAAAAGAGTTCATAGCACCAGTGATGACAAATTCAAGACAGAAATAGATGACAGATGACACTTTGCAGCTAATGGATACAAGAAGAAGAAATAAGGAAAATAAAGATGAGTATATGAGATTAGATAAAGAAATTGTAATAAAATTCAATGAAGAAACACAAGCACGGCTAAACAGAGATGCAAAGAAATTAAAATGTAACTAAAAAAATATACCAAAGCTATATACAAAACAAATTGAAGAATTAATAGGAAAAAAAAACGCAATCAAAAACTGGATGTTTAAGATCAAAAGAAGGAGAATTGTTAACTGAACAAGAAAGCATAAGGGAACGATGGACAGAATAAATTAAAGATCTTTATGACGATGAAAGAACAATAGTAAATATTAAGGATAATAGGAAAGGAACATAAAAACTCAAAGAAGAAGTGGAAGACGCCTTGCGCAATATGAAAGGAGGAAAAGCACCTGGACCAGATAATATAACTAAAGAAGAGATTGAAGCCATGGGTGATTTTGTAATGAAAATAAAAAAGATGTTGAACGATATCTACAACAGCGGATATATACCAGACGACATGCTCAAATCAATATTCATAGCCCTACCAAAGAAATCGGGTGCGATTGAATGCGATGATCATCGCACAATAAGCCTTATGAGTCATATGACTAAGATATTACTAAGAATCATCATGCGAAGAGTGCGAAACAAAATTAGTCCAGTAATTAGTGGATGTAAGAAAACAAGTGTGGTTTTGTTAGAGATAAAGGAACAATCAATGTCATATACATCATAAGATCTTTAGTAGAAAGAGCCATTGAGGTGAAATCAGATATATACCTATGTTTCATAGATTACACCAAAGCATTTGACAAAGTAAAGCACCAAGAATAATTAAAAATTTTAGAAGGCATAAACATAGACATCAAAGATCTAAGAATAATAAAGAACATTTACTGGCAACAAACAGCGGCCATAAGAATTGGAAATCAATTGGGAATGTTTCAACAAATAAAACAGGGTGTTAGACAAGGTTGTGTGCTGTCACCAGATTTATTTAATATGTGTAGTGAGATTATTTTAAGATCCATAAGGGACATGCCTGGAATGACAATTGGAGGTAATAATATAAATAATCAAAAGTATGCTGAAGATGGTCTTAATTGCTAAGAGTGAAAATGAGTTTAAAGAAATATTAGATATTATAGGGAAAGAAAGCAAAAATAAAGGACTCGAAAGAAAGCAAAAAATAAAAAAGAAGACAGAATTAATGGTAGTAACAAAGAAAATTGCATCGCAAAGAAAATTATTGGATTCTTAGAAATGTGTTTTACAGAAGAATATTGAGAATACCAGGGACAACTAAGAAGAGTAATGAAAACGTTCTGAAAGAGGTCAAAGCAAAAGAGAGCTAATTTCCAATATTAGGAAGGAACAATCATCATTTATTGGCCATGTAATGAGAAGAGAACAGCTGGAATATATTGTGACAACTGGAAAAAATTAGAGACAAAGAGACAGGGAAGCAAAGAGTAAAGAGTAAAGATACCAGACATCTTAAGAGAATGTCTTGACAGAAGTTCAATAACAGAAATGATAAAAAACTGTTGAGATCAAAGGTTGTGTAGAGACATGATCACCTACGCCAGCAGGCATGGTACTTGATGATGATTAACCAGGTGAGTCGACTGCGACATTAAAAAAAATATATCAAGTGAGAAACCAGCGAAGAATTAATTTTTTTTCGTATACGAAGTATTTATGTTGGTGGTTAGTTTCCAATGGAAAAAGAAACTAGGGGCTCGTCAAATTTCCAGTCAACTTGAATGTGTCCAAACAAGCTAGATATGTGAGAACCATTGGGTTAAATTATGGCTGTTCCTCATTATAGAGATCGATATTGAGTGATGTGACAGAACACACTCGTCCCACTCTCGCTGGTTGGGCGATGGGCGGTGAGACAAACCCGGCAATACGAGCAGGCGAAACGAATGCCTCACCTCTTTATTCCTTCATTCACACTCTCTCATTCTGCGATGCTACATCATTTGTGAACTGCGATATTTTGTTTTTGCGAATAAATCAAATCAAAGGTAAGTAGATAATACATATCAGAATAAAAACATGAACAAATAATTCATTATAACTACAAAACTGAACCGTAAATTGCTGTATCATTCATTGTCTGAACTATTTTACGGGCAAAACAAAGATAGCAATAAGTGGTAAGATAGTTATAATCATTTGAGATATAATACGCAGGAACCGTTGGTTCAAACTTTGTGTTTTCAATTTCGTCAAATGCATGATTTATCATTCTTATTCACGAAATGTTTGATTACTGATCACGTAAAAAAACAACAACAAAAAAACCGATCTGGTCCAAGAAATTTGAATTTCGTGAATGTACGCATTATTCTTTCATGTGATATATCAATTCACTATCAATACGCTGTTTTTCTTAACCTCTGAACTCCAGATTTCGTTAATAATTCATTGAGTACAACTATTTCATGTGACGGATAGTCAAGTACCTGTAACTGTCATATTTTGTCACCTCTCATGATCAGTAATGTGATCAAACTTAACAATGAACATTAACAAAAGAATAAAATAAAATGCAAATGAAGGCAGTTCTCTTCCTTGACGCTCTCAATGTCGGTATGTATAAAGGTATCGCTGTTAATGATATGACATCAGCGTTGCTCCAGAGACGAAGAGTTCAAATTTAAAGTGATTGATCTCGTTAAGAGGATGTAGTAACGATTTCCGATGAAATCAGCGCATATGAATCTGGTAATTGTTAACTCGTTTCATAATATTAATATCATGTTAACAAATAGGCTCTAGCCCTTATCTCATGACAAACTAAACATATTTTCCTCTTCTATTTCCTATAGCATTTCTTTTTCCAGATAGTCTATACATAGTTTCTATGTTGTTTTATTTAATTTGTGTTTTTTTTTTCACAATTCCAGCTGTAGTTCTCTTGAGCCGCATCTTCTCTCTGATTTTGCTATGTCTCTCTGATTTTGCTTCGTTTCTTTGATTGTGCTTTGTCTCTCTGATTTTGCTCTGTCGCTTTGATTGTGCTTTTTTCTTTCTGATTTTGCTTCGTCTCTTTGATTGTGTTTTGTTTCTCTGATTTTGCTATGTCTCTCTGATTTTGCTTCGTTTCTTTGATTTTGCTTTGTCTTTCTGATTTTGCTTCGTCTCTTTGATTGTGATTTGTCTCTCTGAATTTGCTCTGTCTCTTTGATTGTGCTTTGTCTCTCTGATTTTGCTTCGTCTCTTTGATTGTGCTTTGTCTTTCTGATTTTGCTTCGTCTCTTTGATTGTGCTTTGTCTCTCTGATTTTGCTTCGTCTCTTTGATTGTGCTTTGTCTCTCTGATTTTGCTCTGTCTCTTTGATTGTGCTTTGTCTTTCTGATTTGCTTCGTCTCTTTGATTGTGCTTTGTCTCTCTGATTTTGCTCTGTCTCTTTGATTGTGCTTTGTCTCTCTGATTTTGCTTCGTCTCTTTGATTGCGCTTTGTCTCTCTGATTTTTCTTTGCCTCTTTGATTGTGCTTTGTCTCTCTGATTTTGCTTTGCCTCTTTGATTGTGCTTTGTCTCTCTGATTGTGCTTCGTCTCTTTGATTGTGCTTTGTCTCTCACCTACATAAAGCTGTACCTATTATATTTTTATCATTTTTTTTTTCAATTTCATCTTTATCATCAGCTTTGCAGAAGCTCCGCATGTGTAATCCTTTACTCCTCAAAATGGATGACTGTGACTACCCTCAAGTTTACACATCAACAATAAATCATCGTCCTAGATATCTTCCACTCCAATTTATCTTCAATAACTTTCCTTGTGACACTTTCCCCATTGACTTTCCATTTTAACGTTATATATATAATATACATGGCCCTTTCGTCTTGTCGGACGGTCTAGTGGAGGCTATTGTGTGTGTGTATATATATATATAAATTATTTTGTTTTTGTCGAACAGCTTCTCTCGTGGCTGATTCTACCACTGTTCGACAAACACAAACGGCCACAGATTGAACAAGTCAGGTGCACTGATCCACAGGGTTTTCCGCCTTTTTTCATGCGTCTTTTCTCTTCCATGTTTTGCCATAGTAGACCCTCAAATGATGTTATGACATTTTTATACAGGATTTCCACGGTGTTTGATCTCTTGCCACATGTTCCCAGTCATTTTCAAAGATAGAGAAGTCATTCAGAGATCATTTACAAATATCTCTATATCATAGTTTAGGTCTACCGATGTGTGTTTTTTCGTGTATTATATATATATATATTCCCACCATCTCCATCGCGACCGCTTGAAGTCACTGACTCTCACATTCCTTAATGGTTTCCAATATAAATTAAAGATGTCAATTTTAGAAAATTAACAGCTCGTTTCATGAAACAAGATTGACAATTGTGGAAGAAAACGTGTTATATTATAAAGTCATGTTATTGAAGTGTGAGCTAAGGGAAACGTGGATCTTTCCGTAGATGAGGTTTGATTGAAATCTCCTTAATACACAGATGGTTAGTGTGCTCGCTTCCTGAACAGAAAGGCTTAAGTTTGAGTACCAGAAGTGGCGTTTTTTTGTTTTAATCAACAAGTCTCCGTGGTTCACCCTGTCTCTAAAAATGAGTACCAGAGATTTATTTGAAGTGTAGGAGACCTGGCGTGATGCTGACCATATTATCCAGGAATATGCTGTGGTCTTGGAAATATATGGTGACCAACACAACATTCCCCATACACATAATGAGATAGTTGAGGGAACCTTTACTTACTTTTATTTTTACCTGAACGCACATATTGAAGAGATGATAACGTGTCTGCAGTAATTACTTTTTCTAAGTAAGTGGGGACATTACTTTCTTGTGTTTGTTAGTGAAACAGAGATGGGAGAATGTCCCCGAACATTGCAATTTCTGGAGTGAACCTTCAATGTCTTCACCCAAAAGTGGACATAAACTGGACCAGTCCACTCTGATATTGCGACACATGTCACAAACAATGAAACTTCTCACAAAGCGCCGGTAAACGTGGTCAGGTCTGCTGGATTCAAAACACATGACAGCAACACATGACAGCAACACATGACAGCAACACATGTCAGCAACACATGGCAGCAACACATGACAGCAACACATGACAGCAACACATGACAGCAACACATGACAGCAACACATTAATGTTACCGATTTCACTCATTTCAGCTTTGGTCCGCTTTACACTTTGACAAGTCTATTACAAGTCTATTTAAGCATCTATTTCCACATGAGGCAAATAACGTTCCCTTATCGTGGCAAAGTGCTGTGTCGAGGAGTACTGGTTCGACCCTACTTTGGGCTGTTTATTGTTCTTTGTTTTTTTCTGTTGTTGATTATTTGTGAATTTTTTCCGAGTGTTGTAAACATATCTCTTCCCCTGAAATGATTCGCTGATTATCGCCTCGAAAGTTTCACTCCATAATAATATTCATATATTTGTCTCCAAAACTTGTTTTGGCTTCATCACAACTAAAATCTTGGTTTTGGTGTCATCTCTGCAAACGAATTGATAATAATCATCGGTAGCTTAGTGGCCGCTTACTGGTTTGACAATAAAGTGAAAATGGGTTCGGTTGCAACGTGATACTCTCTAGTAGAATCAGTTTAAAATGGGTACCTGGTTCAATGAGTTCCCCAAACAAAGAAAAATAACAGCGAGGAAGAGCGACACCGCCTAATGTTGTGGCCTGATACAGTATAATTTCGTACTTTGCTAGCCTACAAGATTAAATTTAGAATATGTCATGTTTCAACCTTTATTTCCTAGAAATAACTTTAATGTTTCAACCTTTATTTCCTAGAAATAACTTTTATGTTTCAACCTTTATTTCCTAGAAATAACTTTAATGTTTCAACCTTTATTTCCTAGAAATAACTTTTATGTTTCAACCTTTATTTTCTAGAAATAACTTTTATGTTTCAACCTTTATTTCCTAGAAATAACTTTAATGTTTCAACCTTTATTTCCTAGAAATAACTTTTATGTTTCAACCTTTATTTTCTAGAAATAACTTTTATGTTTCAACCTTTATTTCCTAGAAATAACTTTAATGTTTCAACCTTTATTTCCTAGAAATAACTTTTATGTTTCAACCTTTATTTTCTAGAAATAACTTTTATGTTTCAACCTTTATTTCCCAGAAATAACTTTTATGTTTCAACCTTTATTTCCTAGAAATAACTTTTATGTTCCAACCTTTATTTCCTAGAAATAACTTTTATGTTTCAACCTTTATTTCCTAGAAATAACTTTTATGTTTCAACCTTTATTTAATAGAAATAACTTTTATGTTTCAACCTTTGATTCCTAGAAATAACTTTTATGTTTCAACCTTTATTTCCTAGAAATAACTTTTATGTTTCAACCTTTATTTCCTAGAAATAACTTTTATGTTTCAACCTTTATTTCCTAGAAATAACTTTTATGTTTCAACCTTTATTTCCTAGAAATAACTTTAATTTCAGCTTTATTAGAATATAACCTTCATATGCCACCCTTTATTTCATACAACTAACTTTCTTGTTCTACCCTTTATATCTTAGAAAATAACCTTCATATTTGACTTCTCATGTTTCGCCTTTTATTTCCGAGAAGATAACCAGGATGTTTCACCCTCTGTTTCCTAGGAGACAACCTTTATGTTTCATCCTTATTTCCTAGAAGATAACCAGCGTATTTCCCCCTTTATTTCCAAGATGATGACCAACATGTTTCACCCTTATTTCTTAGAAGATAATCTTTGTGTTTCACCCTTTGTTTCCTAGAAGACAACCTTCATGTTTCACCCTTTGTTTCCTAGAAGTTAACTTTCATGTTTCACCCTTTGTTTCCTAGAAGACAACCTTCATGTTTCACCCTTTGTTTCCTAGAAGTTAACCTTCATGTTTCACCCTTTGTTTCCTAGAAGATAACCTCCATGTTTCACCTTTATTTTCTAGAAGATAACCATTATCCTTTCTATGTTCTTTTTTCGTTCTAGCTCATCAACAAACCATGATTCTTCTATGACATTAGTAGACACTGAATCTCCCGTTAATTTCCTCAGACATCAATGCTTTCTTTCGCTGTCTCCATCTTCTGCTGACAGTAAACCCGTTCCTCTCGCTCTTCTGAAATCTTTCACCGTAATGCTCTAGAAGGCTGAGTGTTTTATCACGTATAATTTCGCCATCAGCAGGGATATATTTGTGTGACATGTCCTCTAGGCACGCGTTTAAAGCTTTCTCAGTCTTTGCAAGCACTTTATCAACATGCATAGAGGCCATTTTTCTCGCAGTAAGGAAAGCATTAATGCTTGAAGGAACATCAGCTTCTTTCCAGAAGAAAATAACGAGGTAGAAGGATAGTAGACGTGGGGCTACACATTCTATTCGCTTGCAGTGGCTTTTGTCAGAAAAATGCAAGCTTTGCTATTTTAAATCTGTGTATCAATTTAATTTAATTTGATTGTTATGTTGATTGTTGCTGTTTACACAATTTGTTCCCGATTTGTGTTCGTAACCTTAGCTACTTTTATAGGTAGCTTAGTTGGCCATGTGCTCTAGCGTTTGGTTCTCGTGGCAAGACGATGTGCCGAGGAGTACGAGTTCGATCCTGCGTCTATTGTTCTTAGTTTTTTTTTCTGTTTTTGATTATTTGTGGGTTTTTTTTTCCTATTGTTCTAAACATACCTCTTCCCCTGAACTGATTCGCTGATCTATCACCTCGGATGTTTCACTCTTGAATAATATGCATGTATTATTATAAACGTAGATACGTTGTCACTACACAAAGTACTCAAAAGTATCACTGAAAAAAAAAGTTATTTATTTTAATAAAATAAAAAAAATTATGTTTTGCTGTTTTGCTCTTAACGTTTTTCCCTACTAAATATTCATGTCTGTCTTTGCCTATAATGTAATTTTTGACTTATTCAACTACTAGCATTGACAAATACAATTGTTTACAGTCCTTAATGTAGATTTGGATCCAATTACTCTTGGGAACAATACCATTAACATAGGACATTCCAGAAGCCATTCCGTAACGTTTCGTTCAGTGTTTGCAAATATTCTTCTTAACCATCAGAACTCCGGTCGAAGCATAAAAAAAAAGTAAAGTACCCCCGTCACGCCAAGTGGCGTATAGGGAATATGGTGTTAGTGACTATACATTTTACGGACTTTCGGCACATCATTTTTGGGGTAATGTGATCGATATTTCGCCCGTGCAGCTTTACTTTTCCAGAAAAAAATCCGGTATCCATTAAAGGCTGGGGAGTCGCGATAGCTCAGTGGTTAGTGAACTGGACTACAAAAGACAAGGGGTAGGGTTCGATCCCAACCGACGGCTTCCGTGTTCACCCAGCCTTAAATGGGTACCGGATTTTTTTCTGGGAAAGTAAAGCGGCACGGGTGTAACACCGACCACATTACCCCAACAATCATGTGCCGAAGGTCTGTAAAATTTATGGTCACTAACACCATATTTCCAATACGCCACTTGGCGTGACGGGGGTACTTTATTTTACTTTTTATTAAAGGCTGGGTGAGTCGAAAGCCGTCGGTTCGCATCGAACCCTAGCTCTTGTCTGTTGTAGTCCAGTTCACTAACCACTGAGCTATCGCGGCTCCCAGGTCGAAGCATAAGGCACTCACAACAGATTTTTGCCTAATCCGGTCAGGATAAAGCAAGGACAACACTCGCCAGGACTTGCCAGCCTATTTAATTTCGTCATGTCCATTTAGATTTCATCTCTTTTTTAATAGACGGCATGTCAGACAGAGTTACCGCTCGTTCCTCCAAGACTTGATTGATAGGTTCTCTTGTTTGTGTTTCTGCAGCATTTTGTAATTTTTCTATGTGTGAGTGTCTGGTACAACGCCAAAACCCCCAACCTGGAGGACCAGTGAGTCTCTCTAAGGCTGGTTCCTATCCCTTGATCTGTCCGGCTTGTGAAACCTTACTGGTAGCTATATGGAGCTATGCTATAGTCCTTAGGATCATTGGAAAACACAAACCTCCCAATCCGATCAGGTGGAGACACCTTGGTACGGTGTTTGCTAATGGTATCTATAGTTTTCTAAGTGTTTAGGTCTGCGTTTGTCAATGTTATCTATTATTTCCTAAGTGTTTAGGTCCGTGTTTGCTATTGTTATCTGTTATTTTCTAAGTGTTTCGGTCTATGTTTTCCTATATTGTCTATATTTCAGCAGAAGGTCAACTATTAGTCCTCAACATGGAGTCTTGGCCTAAACATTAATGGAAAGATAATCAATAACCTAAGATATGCTGATGCTACTGTGCTACTAGCAGAAAATCATAAAGGTCTACAACAATTACTTAATGAAATAAACAAGACAAGCAAGAAATATGGACTAGACATGAATATAAAAAAGACTAAAACTATGATCATAAACAAAGAAAATTCTCAAGACCTACAAATGAATATCAAAGTTGAAGGAATACATCTGGAGACAGTTAACAGCAACAACTACCTGTGACAACCTTCGATGCGCAGACGGCACTGAATGATGATGATAATGGAGTCGTACAATGACATCATTCACTGCAGTAAAGCTGTTATCACCAATTTTTTCCCCTACATTTTCCCCCTCTGGTTTTCGCCAGCTTTACCAAAGCTTATCTCCTTGTATTATATTTCCTCTGCCATGCGAAGATGCCAGTTTTATGCTTCTGTAATGATCTCATATTTTTCCTGAATATTTCTATAACTCGAGCATGGATATTCTTCGTTTCGCAACGTCTAAACTCGGAGATATAACGACCCTACTGTAATTCTATTTTTGCACAGTGAAACTTATCTCTGTTGAAGTAAATTTCGGCTTTTTCTTGTTGGTGCTATAAATAGAATGAAATTAGAATTGTCAGGACGCAAGTCAACACTCTGAAACGTTATTTTGGATGCACTGTCGTTTGATAAACGTGACATAATAGCTTCTAAAATGAAGTCTTAAAAACACCACATCTCCGGGTATATTTAAGAGTCCACTTTGAGGGATAGGCTTCAACTGTTCTTCGTGGTAGTTCGCTATGTAAGAAAACAGTCGGACTTGCCTTGTGTCGCAGGCTACATCAAGTTGTGATATTCCCATTTAGACAAAATATCTTGAAAGATTATCCCAGAATAAAAATAGGACGAATAATCTTATCTGACAAATTTTGTAGATGACAGGACACACATTATGTGGTTGGTGAGAATGGGTAGTCCCATATCATCATCTTCAGGTGCCACGTCGGTGGGTGTATGCGATCATCTCTCTCCACATACACCCGTCCTTCATACATTTCATAATTTCAGTCGGTGATCTTTTCTTATGCCATCTGGATACACTGTTCAATATTTATTTTCTCTTGGTTTTCCCCTACTCTTCTTTCCATTCATTCTGTCTGCTGTTATGGTATTATCAAAGTCTTCTTTTCGCATCATATGCGCAATAAATGTAGATTACTTCTTTCTTATGATTTTGATTATATTCCTGGTTCCAATATGTTTCCTATGTATAACAGTAATTATGATTAACATATACCTGAACATAATTTTAGTAGTAGGATTAACCTGTGAGGACCAATGTTGTTTTTCACTTTATCTTACATAACTCTGCCATCTGGTTACATTGTTTTTTTATGTTAGTATATGTCTGTATAGAAAAAGAGTTCTTAAATGTTATGTAGAGCCAGTCTTAACATATGGATGCGAATCATGGACAATAGGACAACAGACAAGAAAATTACTGGAGTCTGTAGAAATGTGGTTTTACAGAAGAATGTTGAGAGTACCATGGACAGCTAAGAAGAGTAATGAAAACGTTCTGAAAGAGGTGAAAGCAAAATGAGAACTAATTTACAATATTAGGAAGAGACAATCATCATTTTTTGGCCATGTAAAGAGAATAGAACAACTGGAATATATTGTAACAACTGGAAAAATTGAGGGACGAAGAGATAGAGGGAAGCAAAGAGAAAAAATAACAGACACCTTAAGAGAATGGCTTGGCAGAAGGTCAACAACAGAAATAATAAATAGCTGCCGAGATCGAAAAATTGTGGAGAGACATGATCACCTACGCCAGTAGGCACGGTACTTGATGATGATGATGATATTTAAGAGTATTCCACAGGGAGAGAACTCACATACTTCACTTGTTGAAACCAGTAACAACAGCTTCATAAATTACATACTCACTCTATCTACAGCCCACACATTCTCAATAAATCAGGGAAATGGCCTGGGAATCAAACACGAAGAGACGAAAGTAGGAACTGCTAACTAGAATTTAGTTTAGGCATTTGTCAATTGAAGCCTTAGATTTGTTGTTTCTGTTCTTATTAAAGTATATTTTGTTCAGCTTTATATTTCTCTTTTTGTCGCGAAAAGCTCAGTGATAGGCTACGTGATTTATATTACGCTCAGAGAGTAATGACAGTCAAGGGCGGATCATTGGTTCAGTAATGACTGCCAAGGACGGGACATAGATACAGTATTGAAAGTCAATTGCAGTTCATAGATTCAGTAATGACTGTCAAGGACAGGACATAGATTCAGTAATGACAGTCTAGTGCGGTTCATAGATTCAATAATGGCTGTCAAGTGCGGTTTATAGATTCAGTAATGACAATCAAGCGCGGTTTATAGGTTCAGTAATGACTGTCAAAGACGGGGCATAGATTCAGTAATGACAATCAAGGCCGGTACAATGCTTCAGTAATCACAGTCAAGTGCGGTTCATAGATTCAGTAATGTCAGTCAAGTGCGGTTCATAGAGGCAATAATGAAAGTCAAGGGCGGTTCATAGATTCAGTAATGACAGTTAAGGGCGGATCATAGATTCAGTAATGACAGTCAAGGCGGTTCATAGACTCAGTAATGACAGTCAAAGGCGACTCATAGATTCAGCAATGACAGTCAAAGGCGGCTCATAGGTTCAATAAGGACAGTCAAGGGCGGCTCATAGATTCAATAATGACTGTCAAGGGCGGCTCATAGATGCAACAAATGACAGTCAATGGCGGCTCGTAGATTCAGTAATGACAGTCAAGGGCGGCTCATAGATTCAGTAATGATTGTTGTGTCAGTCAAGGTTGATTTATAGAATTGTAAATATTCTGATCGTCTCATATTTTCGTAGGCCGTGACGTGTTGTGAGCAGCTGCAATTTTTTATCTTCAGTGTCACAATTAATATTGTTAGCCCTTGTTGCTGCAGGATTTCTGTGAGATTGTCAAACCAAATGACTCTTTATATCGAGGCTTAAAGCAGAATCGTTGGCTTTTGAAGGTTAACCTTCTTTCTCAAAGGACAATCTTAACACGTTATTTCTGTATCCTCATTCGTCTAACAAAATGTGTCATCTACTTACTCACATACCTACTAAGCAATCAGTACCCGACACAATTTGTGAGCGTTGTCTTTAGAAAGCAACATTTAAGTTTGCACAGTTTATGTCTATCCTTCACAAGATGCCCAACGTCTGGTCCCCACTAATAATATCTTCTTCTTCTGCGATCATGGCTCATTCAGACTAGGACTCCGGACTCTCTTACGAAGGAAGCTGTCTGTTTAAGTGATTCGGTTGCCCCGTATAGTTTCTCTTCCAGGGAGGTGGATGTGGACCACATTGTCCTTCTCAGGTCTTTATACTGGGGGCAATCCTGTAGAACATGTTTTGTTGTCATGTTGTCCAGGGTACAGTGGCACTGGCTGGTAGTTCCTATTTTCAGTTTGTTGAACATGCGGTTTCTCATTCTGTTGTGGCCAGTGCGTAGGCGAAGTAAGACGACTTGATCTCTTCTTGATAGTTGGAGGTATCCATCACTCTCGTTATACTTTGGGTGTTCTTGTTTCCATTTTTCACGATACTGGCCTTTGATGATTGATTTGGTTTCATTGTAGCTGACAAGTTGGTTCTCTTGCGCTAATCTCCCTCCCTCCTTAACTAATTTGTCTGCGCAATCGATTCCGTGTATATTACAGTGTGATGGTATCCACTGGATGACCACTCTCTAGAAGTTATTGCACAGTTGGTCTAGGGTTGTTCTCAAGTCATCTAGCTCACTGCTCCTGTGGGTTATTAGAGCTGTTAGGACTGACAGCGCATCAGTCAGTATCACCAATTTATTGTGCATGTTATTTTTGTGTTGGATAGCCAGTTTTGCAGCGTCTTTGGGGGCTTCAGTTTCTGCTTTATAGTTGTTTGAGAATTTCCCAGTAGCTTTTGACTTGGTGATCTCTTCCTGGTTATTCAGCCTCAAGAACACACCTACCTTAATTTCTGGTGGCATTTGTAGCAGAGTCATCTGTGTATATGTGTGACCAGGAGTCCTCTGGGTAGTTGTCATTTGTGTGTTTTTCTGCTATGTGTTTTCTCTCTGTGTCTTTTTGGGTGCCTTTTTTATGTCTTCCTTAAGTTCTGGTATTTTGTGTTTCCCATGAGGAGTCATATCAGATGGGCTTATGGGTTTCGGCATTGTTTGGGACAGTACTGGGTCATTAGTTGTCAGTTCTTTGGAGATTGCAGCGAAGTTGCTACACTTTAGTCTTCCTTTTCAAAAACTAGTTATTCTTTGGTGCATGGGGTGGTTAGGGAGCCTTTTATATTTCTCCGCTTGTTGCATTACTTTAGTTTTCCGTCTGTCATCTAAGGGTTGTAAACCTGTTATAGTTTCTAGAGTCTTGATAGGTGTAGATTTCATAGCACCAGTGATGATACGGGCAGCCTGGTTTTGTGTTCTGTTAATATTGCTAAGCTGTGATTTGGAAGCTGTAGCCCAGGCTGTGACTCCATACTCTAGGACTGGTCTTACTCTTCCTACCTATAGCCGTTTCAAGATATTGCTGTCTGCTCCCCAATCCGTTCCTGCCAATTTCTTCATAATATCTGCTCGTTTTCTGGCTCTTTTGTTTGCTCTGTCGGATTTATCCATGTCATTCTGCGATTCATGGTAACACCAATATATTTTGGGTTTTGGTCAATAGAAAGTTCATGGTCTTTTGTGAAGACGCAGAACCCACCAACGAGTGGTACACACTCTGGGTCTGGACTAACCCATCTCCACTTCATGGGTTAAATGCTTCTCTGTCTTTTCTCCTCTTTCTGTCCTCTGTCAAACAGGCAGGTGGTGCTCAAGAGCTCAGAAGACCAGACCACCTGCGAGAGAGACAACTACACAAATCTCGGGCAGATGGTGCTTGTAGTAATATCTGATTCTACTGTTCTCCTCAAGACTGGTCTTGGGATTTCTCTTTGTAGTTCATTGGATGAACGTTCTTGGGATTTTCACTGTAGTTCAATGAATGATATTTTTTTTTTATTTCTCTAAGTAGTTCAATGAATGATCGTTCTTTGGATTTCTCTATGTAGTTTAATGAAAGATCGTTCCTGTGATTTCTTTCTGTAGTTCAATGAATGATATATTTTTGGGATTTCTCTCTGTAGTTCATTGAATGATCGTATTTTGGTTTTCTCTCTGTAGTTCAATGAATGATCGTTCTTGTGATTTCTCTTTGTAGTTCAAAGAATGATCGTTCCTGGGATTTCTCTCTGTGGTTCAAAGAATGATCGTTCTTGGGATTTCTCTCTGTAGTTCAATGAAGGATCGTTCTTGGGATTTCTATCTGTAGTTCAATGAAGGATCGTTCTTGGGATTTCTCTCTGTAGTTCAATGAATGATCGTTCTTGGGTTTCTCTCTGTAGTTCAAAGAATGATCGTTCCTGGGATTTCTCTCTGTAGTTCAATGAAGGATCGTTCTTGGGATTTCTCTCTGTAGTTCAATGAATGATCGTTCTTGGGGTTTCTCTCTGTAGTTCAATGAATGATCGTTCTTGGGGTTTCTCTCTGTGGTTCAAAGAATGATCGTTCCTGGGATTTCTCTCTGTAGTTCAATGAAGGATCGTTCTTTGAATTTCTCTCTGTAGTTCAATGAATGATCGTTCTTGGGATTTCTCTATGTAGTTCAAAGAATGATCGTTCCTGGGATTTCTCTCTGTAGTTCATGAATGATCGTTCTTGGGATTTCTCTCTGTAGTTCATTGAATGATCGTTCTTTGGATTTCTTTTTGTAGTTCAATGAAGGATCGTTCTTGGGATTTCTCTCTGTAGTTCAATGAAGGATCGTTCTTGGGATTTCTCTCTGTAGTTCATTGAATGATCGTTCCTGGGATTTCTCTCTGTAGTTCAATGAAGGATCGTTCTTGGGATTTCTCTCTGTAGTTCAATGAATGATCGTTCTTGGGATTTCTCTCTGTAGTTCAATGAATGATCGTTCTTGGGATTTCTCTCTGTAGTTCAATGAAGGATCGTTCTTGGGATTTCTCTCTGTAGTTCAATGAATGATCGTTCTTGGGATTTCTCTCTGTAGTTCAAAGAATGATCGTTCCTGGGATTTCTCTCTGTAGTTCAATGAAGGATCGTTCTTGGGATTTCTCTCTGTAGTTCAATGAATGATCGTTCTTGGATTTCTCTCTGTAGTTCAAAGAATGATCGTTCTTGGGATTTCTCTCTGTAGTTCAAAGAATGATCGTTCCTGGGATTTCTCTCTGTTGTTCATTGAATGATCGTTCTTGGGATTTCTCTCTGTAGTTCAATGAATGATCGTTCTTGGGATTTCTCTCTGTAGTTCAATGAATGATCGTTCTTGCAGATTTCTTTCGCTTAGATAATTCAATGATTGAAGTTGAGATCTACCGACCACGTCATGGACTGTACAACTTGTGTCATTCAGTTATCGTTGTAGTCAATACAATTATCATATGTGACCCGGTAAGTACAGACTGTACGTGCAAGGAAACGTACTACGGATCAGACTGCACTCTCAAATGTCCCGACAACTGTTTCAACGACACCTGTGAACAGTCAACCGGGAACTGTACATACAAGGGAACGTTCTACGGGTCAGACTGCACTCTCAAATCTCCGGACAACTGTTTGAACGAAGCCTGTGAACAGTTAATTGGGGCCTGCGTCTCGTATGTCGATGATTCCCACGTTAAGAAGAGTTTGCCGACTACATCAAACCCAAGCATATGGATACCTCAATGTGTTTCTGTGCTGGACATGGTTCATTTCTTGTTTTTTTTTCCGTGAAGCCATGGCTCATATCTTGATGTGTTTCTGTGCTAGCCATGGCTCATATCTTGGTGTGTGTCACGTTAGTCATATCTCATATCTTGGTGTGACCGTGTTAGTCATGTCTCATATCTTTATGTGTGTATGTGTTTAGTCATATCTCATATCTTAGTATGTATCTGTGTTAGTCATGTGTCATATCTTTGTGTGTGCATGTTTGGGTTAGTGATATCTCATATCTTTGTGTGCATGTTTATGTTGGTCATATCTCATATCTTTGTGTGTGCATGTCTGTGTATGTCACATCTCATATCCCTGTGTGTGCATGTCTATGTTGGTCATATCTCATATCGTTGTGTGCATGTCTATGTCAGTCATATCTCATATCTTTATGTGCATGTTTATGTTAGTCATGTGTCATATATCTTGATGTGTGTCAGTGTTAGTTATGCCTCGTATCGCTGTGTGCATGTCTGTGTTGGTCACATCTCATATCTTTGTGTGTGCATGTCTGTGTTAGTCACCTCTAGTGACTCGGGCAGATGGTGCTCGTAAACCTGGGAGGGCAGACCATCTAAGGGCAGAATCCCCTACAGAAATGATCATCTGCTGCCTTGCAGGAAGATTTGGGACAATCAAAGGCTAAGGAATGCAAACCTGAATAAAATGCTGGCTGAAATCGGATGCACTGGGCCACTGGCGCAGAACACAGTGCAACGTTTTAACGGATGTTCAATCAGAGTGGATCTGGCAGACTCTAATTGTGATGTTCTGTCTGTGGGGGCGATCAACACACTTAACCTGACAGCTGACTTCATGTGAGAGTCTGGAATCCTACTCTGATTGAGTCCTGATCGCAGAGTGAGAGAGAGAGAATTCAATTATTGATTTTGAGGTAGTCTGGTCATGTAATATACTGCTACGTTCTTGTGGTATTTTTTCCCATTTTACTGGCTTAATTATTTATTTTGAGGTCGTCATATGTTATGTGCTGTTTTTTTGCTGCACCTATAACATTTTATTCGTTTGGATGTTTATGTAAAGGTCTCCTGATGTAATTCGGTGTTCACATTCTTTGTAATACTTTGACGTCGATTTATTCTACTACTGCTATTGATCTTGTTCGATTTATTTTCTCCACTGCCACTTCTCATGTAGCTCTTCTCGTGTCAGTTCAATCTTTAACATTGAAGTCACATGAACATGGCGTACCAATGAAATCATCAGATCTTGACGTTCCATTGAACTCATCTCATCTAAGCATACAATTGAAATCATCTAATCTTTGCGTACCAGTGGAATAATCTAATCTTGGCGCATCATTGAAATCATCTAATCTTAGCGCATCATTGAAAATATATAATCTAGGCGCATCATTGAAATCATCTAATCTTGGCGCATCATTGAAATCATCTAATCTTGGCGCATCATTGAAATCATCTAATCTTGGCGCTTCATTGAAAATATATAATCTAGGCATATCATTGAATTCATCTAATCTTGGTGCATCATTGAAATCATCTAATTTTGGCGCATCATTGAAATCATCTAATCTTGGTGCATCATTGAAATCATCTAATTTTGGTGCATCATTGAAATCATCTAATCTTGGCGCATCATTGAAAATATATGATCTAGGCATATCATTGAATTCATCTAATCTTGGCATATCATAGAATTCATCTAATCTTGGCGCATCATTGACATCATCTAATCTTGGCATATCATTGAATTCATCTAATCTTAGCATATCATTGAATTCATCTAATCTTGGCATATCATTGAATTCATCTAATCTTGACGCATCATTGAATTCATCTAATCTTCACGCATCATTTAAATCATCTAATCTTGGCATATCATTGAATTCATCTAATCTTGGCATATCATAGAATTCATCTAATCTTGGCGCATCATTGACATCATCTAATCTTGGCATATCATTGAATTCATCTAATCTTAGCATATCATTGAATTCATCTAATCTTGGCATATCATTGAATTCATCTAATCTTGACGCATCATTGAATTCATCTAATCTTCACGCATCATTTAAATCATCTAATCTTGGCATATCATTGAATTCATCTAATCTTGGCATATCATTGAATACATCTAATCTTGGCATATCATTGAAATCATCTAATCTTGACGCATCATTGAAATCATCTAATCTTGGCATATCATTGAATTCATCTAATCTTGGCGCATCATTGAAATCATCTAATCTTGGCGCATCATTGAAATCATCTAATCTTGGCATATCATTGAATTCATCTAATCTTGGCGCATCATTGAAATCATCTAATCTTGGCGCATCATTGAAAATATATGATCTAGGCATATCATTGAATTCATCTAATCTTGGCGCATCATTAAAATCATTTAATCTTGGCGCATCATTGAAATCATCTAATCTTGGCGCATCATTGAAATCATCCCATCGTGGCGTTTAGATGTCATGTTCTCATTGCCATCAGACAAACGATCGCATAAAGGTATCTATTACAGTTCTAAGATTATAAGAGGCAGAGCTAAGAACAAAACTACCGTCCTGACAGCGACCATGATTATATATTTCTTTACAAGATGGAAACATGTTATTCCTCATTATCCCTTTTAACTCCATGAGTATTGTTTATATTTTCGTATGCCGTTCTATAGATTTATTCCGCGGTGTTCATTTTTTCAAAGTGATCATTCTAAAGATTTCAGCCCAAGTTATGTGACCTTATCTCGACTGTTTCTGTTGTCAACAGTTTTGTGAAGTCTACACCTTGATACCGATTCGTGTCTATTAATTTGATAATGTATTTATTAACTTCCTCAACAACAAAAATTCTGCAAATTAATTTTTTTCTTTTTTTTATCCTTTAGTTAATTCAAGAATTGGCTATAACCAACAATGAATGACAAGCACCTGCTTAGGAGATATAAGAGTGAAACATGCCTATTCGAACAGCTAGTGACGTCACTCGATCAAATGGAGCGCAGTGGAGTCCTCGCCGCAGAGTTTGAAGTAAGTTTTCATTGGACAGAAAGTTCTTAACTCGTTCAGCACAGACGGTTGTTATCAATTCAGGGGTAGAGATCTCAGCTTAACTCGTTCAGCACAGACGGTTGTTATCAATTCAGCGGTAGAGATCTCAGCTTAACTCGTTCAGCACAGACGGTTGTTATCAATTCAGCGGTAGAGATCTCAGCTTAACTCGTTTAGCACAGACGGTTGTTATCAATTCAGCGGTAGAGATCTCAGCTTAACTCGTTCAGCACAGACGGTTGTTATCAATTCAGCGGTAGAGATCTCAGCTTAACTCGTTCAGCACAGACGGTTGTTATCAATTCAGCGGTAGAGATCTCAGCTTAACTCGTTCAGTACAGACGGTTGTTATCAATTCAGCGGTAGAGATCTCAGCTTAACTCGTTCAGTACCGACGGTTGTTATCAATTCAGGGGTAGAGATCTCAGCTTAACTCGTTCAGTACAGACGGTTGTTATCAATTCAGGGGTAGAGATCTCAGCTTATTTCGTGCATTACAGACGGTTGTTATCAATTCAGCGGTAGAGATCTCAGCTTAACTCGTTCAGTACAGACGGTTGTTATCAATTCAGCGGTAGAGATCTCAGCTTAACTCGTTCAGTACCGACGGTTGTTATCAATTCAGCGGTAGAGATCTCAGCTTAACTCGTTCAGCACAGACGGTTGTTATCAATTCAGCGGTAGAGATCTCAGCTTAACTCGTTCAGCACAGACGGTTGTTATCAATTCAGCGGTAGAGATCTCAGCTTAACTCGTTCAGTACCGACGGTTGTTATCAATTCAGCGGTAGAGATCTCAGCTTAACTCGTTCAGTACCGACGGTTGTTATCAATTCAGGGTAGAGATCTCAGCTTAACTCGTTCAGTACAGACGGTTGTTATCAATTCAGGGGTAGAGATCTCAGCTTATTTCGTGCATTACAGACGGTTGTTATCAATTCAGCGGTAGAGATCTCAGCTTAACTCGTTCAGTACAGACGGTTGTTATCAATTCAGCGGTAGAGATCTCAGCTTAACTCGTTCAGTACCGACGGTTGATATCAATTCAGCGGTAGAGATCTCAGCTTAACTCGTTCAGTACCGACGGTTGTTATCAATTCAGCGGTAGAGATCTCAGCTTAACTCGTTCAGTACCGACGGTTGTTATCAATTCAGCGGTAGAGATCTCAGCTTAACTCGTTCAGTACCGACGGTTGTTATCAATTCAGCGGTAGAGATCTCAGCTTAACTCGTTCAGTACCGACGGTTGTTATCAATTGAGCGGTAGAGATCTCAGCTTAACTCGTTCAGCACAGACGGTTGTTATCAATTCAGTGGTAGAGATCTCAGCTTAATTCGTTCAGTACCGACGGTTGTTATCAATACAGGGGTAGAGATCTCAGCTTAACTCGTTCAGTACCGACGGTTGTTATCAATTCAGCGGTAGAGATCTCAGCTTAACTCGTTCAGTACAGACGGTTGTTATCAATTCAGCGGTAGAGATCTCAGCTTAACTCGTTCAGTACCGACGGTTGTTATCAATTGAGCGGTAGAGATCTCAGCTTAACTCGTTCAGCACAGACGGTTGTTATCAATTCAGTGGTAGAGATCTCAGCTTAATTCGTTCAGTACCGACGGTTGTTATCAATACAGGGGTAGAGATCTCAGCTTAACTCGTTCAGTACCGACGGTTGTTATCAATTCAGCGGTAGAGATCTCAGCTTAACTCGTTCAGTACAGACGGTTGTTATCAATTCAGCGGTAGAGATCTCAACTTAACTCGTTTAGCACAGACGGTTGTTATCAATTCAGCGGTAGAGATCTCAGCTTAACTCGTTCAGCACAGACGGTTGTTATCAATTCAGCGGTAGAGATCTCAGCTTAACTCGTTCAGCACAGACGGTTGTTATCAATTCAGCGGTAGAGATCTCAGCTTAACTCGTTCAGTACAGACGGTTGTTATCGATTCAGCGGTAGAGATCTCAGCTTAACTCGTTCAGTACCGACGGTTGTTATCAATTCAGGGGTAGAGATCTCAGCTTAACTCGTTCAGTACAGACGGTTGTTATCAATTCAGGGGTAGAGATCTCAGCTTATTTCGTGCATTACAGACGGTTGTTATCAATTCAGCGGTAGAGATCTCAGCTTAACTCGTTCAGTACAGACGGTTGTTATCAATTCAGCGGTAGAGATCTCAGCTTAACTCGTTCAGTACCGACGGTTGTTATCAATTCAGCGGTAGAGATCTCAGCTTAACTCGTTCAGTACCGACGGTTGTTATAATATCAGGGGTAGAGAACTCAGCTTAACTCGTTCAGTACCGACCGTTGTTATCAATTCAGCGGTAGAGATCTCAGCTTAACTCGTTCAGTACCGACGGTTGTTATCAATTCAGCGGTAGAGATCTCAGCTTAACTCGTTCAGTACCGACGGTTGTTATCAATTCAGCGGTAGAGATCTCAGCTTAACTCGTTCAGTACAGACGGTTGTTATCAATTCAGCGGTAGAGATCTCAGCTTAACTCGTTCAGTACCGACGGTTGTTATCAATTCAGCGGTAGAGATCTCAGCTTAACTCGTTCAGTACCGACGGTTGTTATCAATTCAGCGGTAGAGATCTCAGCTTAACTCGTTCAGTACAGACGGTTGTTATCAATTCAGCGGTAGAGATCTCAGCTTAACTCGTTCAGTACCGACGGTTGTTATCAATTCAGCGGTAGAGATCTCAGAGACACATAATTCATGGTTTTACATATCAGTCTACATGTTTATATTTATCTAACATGTAATATATTATATATGCAATTTTAGATAATTGAACAAGGAATTATATCTCATCAATATCAAGATGATACAAGACCTATCAAAGGAATATGGTTTGATGACAGTTTACACTAATCAGATTGAGAGTGACGCAATTTGCAGCGAAATTCACACTACCGAAATTGGCATGACGCATGGTGCGTTGGGACGTAGTGAAAGAGCTAGTAAATCAGTGATGAAACATGTTTAGCCATGACGATAAAGGTATTGCAGTTTCACATTTGTATTTCAACACATTTATTATTACTAATATGTTATTTTAGTTGGGGATGGGTGGATTTTTGTACACAACAAAGAGAACGTGAGTTATGCCCCCAGTCCCTTCCCTCGCTACGCCACTACAATTGTAAGCTGAATAATTTATTGTTTTTCCCTTGTAGCGGTTATATTATGTTGCTTTAAATTATATTTTATTTTTGCATTTCTTTAGTCTGTAGAAAATAAATTCTATGAGTATAAAAAAAAATTATTGAACCTATTTTTAGATTGTCGTCATCTTTAACATATATATATATATATATATATATATATATATATATATATATATTTATGTATATATATAAAGTAAAGTACCCCCGTCACGCCAAGTGGCGTATAGGTAATATGGTGTTAATGACCATAATTTTTAGAAACCTTCAGCACATGATTTTTGGAGTAATGTGGTCAATATTACGCTCGTGTCGCTTTACTTCCCCAGAAAAAAAATCAGGTACCCATTTAAGGCTGGGTGAACCCAGAGGCCGTTGGTCAGGATCGAATCGACCTGTTGTCCTTTGTAGTCCACTTCACTAACCACTGAGCTATCGCGTCTCCATCTTTGACATTATCCCAGATAAACATCCTTTCAGATAGAATCTATATATTTACTTCAGATTTTAGTTATGCAAAAGTAAAATAAAGAATTAAATTACTTATTTTACACGACTGTTTATTATGGATACTTTAGTTGATTTCTTATTGTGTCTTTCTAGAAAAAATAAAATGTAGAAACATCCTCTATTACACATTCAAAGCTATTAGAAGAAGCCGTATCTTGAAATTCTAAAACTTGTGTTTACAGGTACAATGCTTCCCAACTCTCACATATGCAGATGTTTAAACTTTTAGATACAGATATTAACCACTCAAATATCATTGGCAAATAAATATTGACTTGAGCTTAAACAAATTAATTTTGCCTGTGGTGTCCTAAATTCAAATTATGGACTTTCTGTCAATATGGCGGATGGAAGGCAGGAACCATTGAGGCACTGCCTGAAACCTGCCTTGTTTCCTGTTTGTTTGACGTGTGTTGAGTCCCCTATCATGGGGACTTGCCTTTCTTTGAATATTCGGCGAGATATTAATTCTGATGATTCCGCTGAAAACGGCCATCGAGCAATTCAGGATTGTCGTTCGTTTGTTTTGATACCGGGGCCTTCGATTAACTGTAACTATCTTCATACACAGTAGTTTGTCACTTATACTTTAGTTGATATGCTCATTTGTGCATTTTCAAGAAGATAAATTGCATCAGCTTCTCCTTCTATTATACATTCAAAGTGATTAGAAGTAGCTATTTCTTACAATTTACACACAAAAAAGTGTATGGTAAAAGAAAATGAATATTGCATCTCCCTGAAACTCTCAGATTTGCCAGTCATTGATCTTGTTAGTTTCCGAGCATTACTCTACAACAATAACCTTCAAAAATCTTTACTTTCGCTAAAATATTTGATGTTTTGTAAATGTGACGTCACAAACTGACACCGTCTGAATAAAATGTCTATTTTAAGAATGCGGTGAATGAACCAGACACCGGACATCTTTACTCGTAAATGCTGCACAGGTTGAAGGATTACAACTAAAGTGCCACTACCAGAGACAAAACAGCTGTGCATTAAATATCAATTTTAAGAATGAGGGAAATATATAGGCTACCCACTTCATGCAAAAACGTCGCACAATTTTCAAGATTGAAACTAAAATTCCACAACAGATAGAGAAAAAAAACAGCTGTGTGTAATGTATGTGGTTTTGTTTCGAGAATGAAATGGAAATGTAGCAAATGAGAATACAGAATGAGTTGTTTTCATTCTTACATGTTGGGCATTGCTTTGTGTTAGAGGCTGTAATATAATCTAATGATTATGTAGAGCCTGTAATAGGAGATTTACGCTGACATGTATATCTCTCTATCGCGTGATGTTTATTATTTATCCACAATCTTGAGAGAAGGAGTTTTGAGTCAGCAAAACATAGCTGGCTGTTCGTGTCAGTGAAACAGGGTAGATCATAATCTTATGAACATTTACGCAGTGGCCATAGAAAAAAAAACCTATTTAGCCACATTTCATCATCGTCATCAAGTACAATGCTTGCTGGCATAGGTGATCATGTCTCTCCGCAGCTTTCGATCTCGACAGTTGTTTATCATTTCTGTTGTTGACTTTCAGCCAAGACATTCTCTTAAGCTGTCTGGTGTCTTCTCTCTTTGTTTCCCTCTATCTCTTCGTCCCTAAATTTTCCCAGTTGTCACAATATATATCAGCTGCTCCCTTCTCATTACATGACCAAACAATGATGCTTGTTTCTTCCTAATATTGGATATTAGCTCTATTTTTGCTTTGGCCTCTTTCAGAATGTTTTCATTACTCTTTTCAGCTGTATATGGTATTTACAACACTCTTATGTAAAACTACATTTATACTGCCTTCAGTAATTTTGTCTTTTGTCCTATTGTCCATGATTCACATCCATATATTAAAACTGGCTCTACATAAAATTTAAGAATTATTTTTCCTGTTTATATTGTCAGAAAAGGATTGCACAGTATCTTCCTAATTTTTTTTAAAAAGCTGCTTTTGCCTAAGTCTTTCTTTATCTCACCTCTGTTGTACATCTACCATCTGAGGTTAACATTGCTCCCAGATATTTAAATTCATTCTGTCACTCAAGCGTCGTCCACTTTCACCCACATACGTCATCTGGCAGTGCTTGCATATTATGGTGTAGATGATATTCCGTGACACACAAGTGAACCCCTCCTTGATGTCAAATCGCTTATTAGGGAATAAGACCGAATCGGTGCAAAGCACGTAGTCACAAGTTCTGCAAACCCGACGTCCACAAGGAACAGTACCAAGGTGTTTGTGGTTTGAGCGGGGGAGGCGGCTCGTGACAAGAATGTCTCTCAGACTCTTGTCACGTTTGAAGGGGACCACATGAGGATAACTGAAAAGTAGGCAGGTAGTAGGATCTGATTGGAGAATGGAGCGATACCAGTTAAGGATCCTCACCGCAGCCAAGTTATGGGGGTGGTAGGTGAGGGTAAATATGGTCCTGTCAGAGGAACGGCGGGTGGATGGGGTGAGTGCCACCGAACGGGGAATATCGAGAGCTCTCTTAAAGGCAGATTGGAGAACCGAATCAGGATAGAGACGACGCCTAATTTTAGTATTGCTGTTATCATCAGCTTTAGAGCAGCTTCGCATCTCTACGCATCTTGGTGCATCTTGATGCCATAATCAGTAGGGCCTAATTAGTTGTATTTCACCAATCCAGCTATCAGTCGCTGACAACTTTCCGAGTTGTTGCTGTCGGCTGCTTCTGCTGCCAAATCAAAAGATCTTTCGATTGAAACCTCATCTAAAATAAATCTTCAACATTTTATACAACTTTCTTTGAAGGAGATTGTAATTGACCACTCATTGAATGTGTGTAATGACTTAATACCTACAAAATAACCAGGCCAAATGTACAGGCTGTAGAAAAGTGTGGGGCATTGACGTCATGTTTCATATTCGTCGTACTCGACGTATTGCAGTGTTATTTCTCCTCACATACCCCTTAACCATTAGATCAGACATGTCTTCAAATCTGACCAAAAAGAACGAGATAATTGTTTATAGAGAGCGTCAGCACGGTAGTGTTCAGGCATTGCTTTGACAATGAAGTAAACGCCAACTGAACCTCATGTTGGTACTTTCCAAGCAACAAAAGCTGAAATAAATTGGTACCTAACTTGGTGAATTTAGTAGGAAACGGATGGAGAATACTGGAACCTCACCTCCAGATGTTGTGCATTAGTCTACTTTCTATTTCCACCTCGCTGTAGAGCACAGGTCTTCAACAAACACTTTACACCTCGCTGTAGAGCAAAGGTCTACAACAAACACTTTACACCTTGCTGTAGTGCATAGGTCTTCAACAAACACTTTACACCTCGCTGTAGAGCATAGGTCTACAACAAACACTTTACACCTCGCTGTAGAGCATAGGTCTTCAACAAATACTTAACACCTCCATGTGGAGCATTTGTCTTCAACAAACAGTTTCATTTCCCTGTGGAATATCGGTCTTCATCAAACATGTTCAGCTCACTGTGGAGCATTTGTAATCAACAAACACTTTCCATTCCATTCTTTTTTCTTGCCGCTCTTTTACGCTCTTTCCCTGTTTTCCACATTGTCTTATTTTCTGCTTCCACCTGTCTTATTCAAATATAATTTGGTCTTCTCCTTAATCACCTCCCCTGGGGATTTCCCCAAAAAGGCTCGTGGTATGCTCGTGGTATGTATAAATACTTTATTGATTTCCTCAATGTGTGTATCGCACCCAGCGCCATCGCCTTTGACTTATCTCTATGTACACTGATACTTGTCGGGTACTTTCCCATAGTTCTCAGTTAGGGATTTTTCCCGCGACATCTATACCTTTATTCTTAGCAAGCATCCATTGTTGAAAGTCAGTATCTTCGTGATTGTTATTTTTGTTTTCATGTAGCTTAGACCGTTGAGGTGTAATACCTGTGCTTCACACATCTTAGACATCCAATGTTAGGGAAATACTATATTGATACTAGTGAAATGTGAGGGACCTACTTCACAGTTGCAGTAGTTTGGTGTATATTTGTTATTCAAATTTAATGTTACTCCACTATTAAAAAAATATTCATTATTTTAAAATATTAGTCACCATGTAATATTACATGTCACCCACCAATCGAGAGAGAGAGAGAAGCTGGAGAGGGGTGTCAAAGGTCAGATTTGAGGAAGGATCGTTTCAATTTTTTATTGGCGTAGTGGTGGTAAAGAGGGTAGTGGGTGTGATTTAGACATTATAGCTGGTCAACCACGTGGCTGTTGTGGGCAAGAAACCGCCATTTTCACATAACTCATTGATAGACCGTTGCTAATGGGTTCAGCTTTGTGATGATAGTTATTGAACAAAGAGATAAAATACTAGATAGCTTGGTGTCATTACACGGAAAACAATCAACAACAGAATTGATACAATGCATTGTGGCTAGAAGATTGTGGAAGGACATGATCGCCTACGCCAACCGGCATGGCACATGCTGATGATGCTTAGCTGGCAGTTTGTGGAAGGACATGAT